>CM038602.1:5302969-5358005 GCA_021533255.1 Ceriops tagal
TAGTTTAAAGATATTGATATATTTGTAGTAAGTTAAAATCTAAAGTAACAACTAACATAAGGCTTGCTTAGCCTATTGTGGTCTACAGAGCCTTGAGATCCCAATTTTAATACCACAATGAGCTATGCCATGTTATAAATGATCCACCACGGTAATTTGTTGAAGAAAGCTATAATTTTGCATATTAAAATATCTTAATTTAATTTTTTCTCATAAGGCCTTTTTCTCTCCCCACTTTTGAAAAGGCTCTTGGTTTTTGCAAATTGATGTCTCATGAACATTATATTGTTTTGCTGATTGATGTTTAGTGGAAGCTTAATGCTTGGAACCTTTGCCCATATTGTGTTTTAATTTGGCTCATTGTGGTTTGGACACAATAAACTCTTATTGGCTCATTACTTAGCATCTAATAATTTTAATTTGTATGTCACTTGATATAGAACTTGTACCTAAGGTTAACATGTTTAATTCATGGTCTTTTTAGCACTTTAATTATGGCTAATTGATATTTGGCATTATGTATCCTTTTTTATACTCCATAATGTGAAAACTTCATGCCTCAAAAGTCTAAGGTATCCTTTTTAAGTTTTATCATGGATTATAAGCTTTCAACATCCAGTCTCCCTTTTGGGGCTTAATGTGGCACAAGATCTCCTATTATAAAATTAATTTTATTAACTCTTTGTAAACACATATATCCAAAATGGAGTTGATATTCAAAGCAAAACAATAAAAATAAATGCCAACATAACAAATGTTATAGGACCAAACTACTCTCTAAAGAATATAATCTCTCAAGTAAATTAGTTATCTAGCTAAATTCTTTGAAGTTCAATATTTTAAAAGGAATTTCAATAATGGTAAGTTTTATTCCATAGCCATTAATTCATGTTAGTTAATCTTTTAACTTGAAAATCTTTAGCATCAATTAATAAAAACTTTCTAGATTTCCTATAGATACTTTATACTTTTGGTACCCTAAGATAATTATATTATGACATGTAGTTTACTTAAATTACAAATTATATTTCAATTAATCTAAGCTATTTTGGTAATTTTGATTTAATTTTGTTTAAGTTAACTAATTTTGCAATTTTGCTTAGATCCTTAATTATGGTAGCGTAATATAAGTTAGGATTTAAAAGTGTTGAAATTTCAAGTGCAAATGTGTGAGTTATATGGTTAAAGAATTTCACATTGGAAATGAAATAAAGAAGTAAGTAATATATAAATAAAAAAAGACACGTAAACCTAATATCTTAAGGTTTTGAGTTGACATGTAGTGCTAAGCTCTCAAACCTATCATTTACTTGGGTTTTACTTGAAAATTTCTTCAAGTTAGATTCTTGCATTTTTCCAACAAAAAGGAATGTCAAACTAAGTGCTTTTGCCCTTACCCTAGCAATTTAATCCTTAACCAAACATTATATTTTCTTTCCACTTGAATGACAAAGGTATAATGTATTCAAAATTTTAAAAATTGAATTGGTTCAATGGTTAGATTGATAAATTTATTATTTGAAATTTGTATCAACTTGATTCTTTCGTCTAATCAAACAAATGAATGACAAAAAAAAAAGTCATTTAACTTAATTCACCTCAATAGTGTGATTGAACTTGAACCAAATGAATTTTTGTTAAATAATTTTATTTTTTATTTTTTAAATAACATATAATTCTATTATTTTATTTAAATTACTTATAAATATAAACTTAAATTTTATTTTTATGATATTTAATTTATTTTTTTATTAAATAATAATATTAATTATTTTTTAGGGTTAAATGTATTTAAACATCTTATGGTTTATCTTTTTTGTATTTTACTTTTCTATTATATCAATTTACCTTATAAAACTCTTATTATTTCTAATTTTGGCAATTAAGGCTTTCTTTATAAATTCGTTAAATTTAAAACTCCTTTCAATTATAAAAAAAATGTATAAATTCAAATATTTTTTATGATTATTTTTTCTTTTTCAAAAAATTTTAGAATTCATAATTTATTTGAGTTTTAATGGGTTCAATTTTTGTAAGTCATATAAATTTTAAAAATAAATTCTACAAATTTTGAAAAAAGAAAAAAAGTTATAATAACTTAAAATATTAAATATCATAATATTTAGATTTCATAAATTTTTTTATATTTAAATAAGAGTTTTAAAATTAATAAAATTATTATGAAGAGTTTAAATTGTTAAAATTATAAACCACAGGGGTTTAAAATTGAAGCATTGGAAATCTAAAATGAAAAATTGGTAAACCTTAGAAAATTAAATGCATTTAACCTTTTTTTTTTTTACTTTTTTTTCTTTTTTGTTTTCAAAATAAAACTTTAACTATTGAGATGACTATTGAATCTGTTGTTAGATTAATGATCTATCAAACCAAATCTTAAACTAGGGTAAGGATCTAGTTTGATTTTAAAAATGTTCTAACCAAAATAAAAAGAAAGATAAAATAAAGACAAAAAAAACTTAGGAAGAAAAAGGAAAAAGAAATCAATGCCAAAAAATAATAATAAATCAAAGGTTGTTTGATTAATGTCCTTAAACAAAAAATTCCATTAGTTATAGTTAGTAAAAAAAAAACAATTGGTAGCACCAACTCTACAAAAAAGGAAAAAGAGAGAGAGGAATACATAATATCAATATAAAACTTTTTTACTTGATTAATCAGTCATGAGAAAGAAAGGAGAGAGATATAATTAATGTCATTAGACTCATTGAGTCCTATTTATTTTAGAAATTAAAAATTAAAATTAGACTTGAATTTTGATTAAAAAAGGAAATGTGAACAAAAACAATTAAGGTTAAGGTTTAGAAAAAAAAATTACAAACTTCAATAAACATTGATTTTTGAAGAATAATGGCAATCAATAAAATTTATTTAGTAATAAGTGTATTTATATGAGGTTTTAGATGTAAATAAATGTTAATCCTTGATGAATTAAAACCTAATCTAATTCTAGTCATCTATTTAATTAAAATAATCTCATGACTTTTAATTAAAATTAACAACTAAAATAAAACAACATAACAAAATAATAAAATAAATAGCTCCTTCTTCATTCTTCCTAGTTGGGAAAGAAGTTTGCTTCAAAAGCTTCATTATATACATTAGGATCAATTTTCAACATGTCTTTTGCAATCCAAGTACTCTTACTAGCTAATTTTCTTAACCATTTACTCAAAAATCTCCAGTATTGATTACCTTTTTATGAATTTACTTCCTTAACATTTAGCACCTTTTCAATGACTTTTGGTTAAACTTTGGCTTGACACACTTATTCTTCAATTACAACCACTTCTTCATTAAATCCCTTGTAAAAATATAAATAGAAAATGTTAAAAATGAGATTAATTTGCAAGTTAGGTAATAGCTCTATTAAGTAAGCAATAAAATCAATCTTTTATAACACTTTACATGACTTAAACTTCCTAGAATTTAGCTTATAATAAGTACTTTTGAAAAACCTTTTTCACCTTAAGTGAATAAGTACCAAGTCACCCTTTTAAATTCATTGAAACTTTGATGTTGGTTTGCAATAAATAAGCATCATTGCTAGCTTTTAAGGTAACTTTTACTTTCTCATGGACTTAGCAAATATGCTTAGCAAATGCCTCCCCATCATCACTTTAGCTTTTTTTTGGTAATGACATTAGATCAAGCTTATATTGTAGCTTTAAGCCATAGGTAGCTTCAAAAGGTGTCTTTTTAATAGTTTAATTAACTGAATTTTGGTAAGCAAATTCAGCCTATCATCCCAAGACTTCACATGATTTCCCATTAAGCATCTTAACATATTATTCAAGGTTGTATTCACAATTTTTGTTTGATCATTTATTTATAGATGAAAAGTGTTAGAATATTTCAATTGAGTTCTTAATTTCTTCCATAAAGTCCTCCAAAAATGTCCCATAAATTTTACATCTTTATTTGAAATAATAGATGTGAAAATTCCATATAACATTGTTGCTTCTTTAAAAATAAATCAATAATATAAGTGACATATAAAGCTTAGAGTAAGGATTAAAGGGTCTAATTTTAAAGATATAATTTACGAGAATAAAGACAAAATCACATGCCTTTGCCATTTATGAAAGTCCTAACACAACATTTATACTCAAATAAAGCCATAAGGTGTTTGGTTCAGGTAAATAAGTGTACAAACTTATGTTTTATGACTTACCTTTTCATAATTGACATGTAGGACATCTCTTGACAAAACAATCAACATCTTTGGCCAAAAATAACAATTAACCATTTTCAAGGTCTTATCCTTGCCTAAATGTCCTTAAAATCCATAAACATAAAACTCTATTATAATTTGCTCACTTAATAACCCTTTAAGAATGCACAACTGATTCCTTTTAAAAAGATAACCATTATGAAATTGATAGGAAAAATTCCATACAATTGTTACGTTTGATAATTAAGTCATAATTTGGCTAAAATAATGGTTATTGACACACTAGTTGTTTAGTTCTTTAAAATTAGTAACTTGCATGCTTATTGCAATAAGTAGCAAAAAGTGTTTACTCATTACATCAACTATAATATTAGTCTCTTTAAATTTATAATTTTAAAAAATAATTAAATGTATTAAAAAAATACATCACTTTGCATTTTAATTATTGGGCTTCTTCTTAGAATTCAAATGGCATAATACTTAATGATCAAACTAAATAATAAACTCCTAATAAGATAAATAATGCTCCTTGTGATAAATATCTCTCACCAAAGTATAGATTTCTAAGTCATAAGTGGAATAATGCAATTAAACATTAGATAATTTCTTACTAAAGAACTTAATTTGCCTCCTATCTTGACATAAAACAACCTTAATTCTCATATATGAAGCAATACATTCAATAATAAACAACATGTCAAAGGCTAGTAGTGCCAAAATAAGAGCTTTTGCTAAAAAATCTTCACCCTTTAAAAGTTTTTTTGTGTAAAATGACCACTTAAAGTTATCCTTCTTAAAGCATTTAATGATAAGACTTATAATAGAGTTAAAATTCTTTACAAATCTTAGATTTAAAGATTATAACTCCTTTTTTTTGGATTAATGGTTAACCATAAGCAATCATTGATGATGTTTGATTTCTTTCCTTTACTAGATTAGTATAGATATAGTCCAACTTAGATTGTCAAGGAAATGTATGGGTTTGTAACTATCTATTAAGAGCATTCCTTTTACACAAGATAAAGGACATGGCTAATTATGTGCTTTCTATTTTCATTTATTTTAAATAGTCACTCATTTATGATGTTATCTTTTGCTTTATTTTCCTTATCTATCTTTCAGAATTTCAAATGTAATTACATTAAAAGGGATAAGTAATATATAAGTGGGAAGGACCTATAGTAAAGATACTTGATTATTAAACATCCCTTTAAAGCAGTAAGATTCATTAAGACCTCAAAATTAACATAATTTTTGGTTAATTTCACCTTTGTAGTAAGTAAGGACCATTTGACATTAGCTTGTATTTATGGAATGCTTATCTTTGTCACGACATGTAGTGAGATGATATATGATGAGAATTTTCTCATTTGTGTTATTTGTGGCTTTAGAATACAATCACTTTCAATCAGTAATTTGTAGACACTCTCCTTTATCTTTAGTTAAAATGAAGAAGTTATTAACTAACATAATTTTTTAGCACATTGGTAATGCATTGCTTATTTTTGCTTGTGGTTTATCTTATTTCCACATTGATATGAAAGGAACAAACTAAACATCGAGGAATGAGAGAAGTTTATAAATCTTAATAAACTTTGGGCAATTATAATGCATTTTTTACATGAAATATTCCAATTTTCTGTTGCATGTGTTGTCATCTTGTATTTTAAATACTCAATAATGAATAAACTACACCTTTTAAATACATTTTATGTATAAAATGAGTAAATTATAGCTATAATTATCCTAAAAAAATAAGACAAATTTAGAAGTTAACTTTTTGCCTCCCATCACTACCTCAAATTAAGGGGGTTAATTGGATTTGAAGACCTAAATTTAATCCAAAAATTAGATTGTGTTAAATTGAAAACTAAATTTTTAAGTTTAGTTTCAATTAAATAAATATTAATCAAATTTGGCAAAATTTTTAAAAGTTTTAATGTAAATATAAAAAATATATATATTTGATGTATTTTTAAAAAGAAATATATAATAATCATTATATATAATATAAATAACTGATTATTTAAGATATACTGGTATTTTTAACATTTATTTTTTTCTTAATAGTTATATTATTTATATTTTTTAATATTATTTGAGTAAAAATAAATATATAAGAGAATTTCAATTTGGTTGGAATAATTGTCATTTTTTGAATATTAAATATTGTAATTGAACAAAAAAATCCATTTATATCAATTTGATTAACTAATTATTAAGTTTAATGTGGTTAATTGAAAATTTGATTAAATTCATTTTAATTTTGTTGGTTAACTAAAATTTTTAATTTTTGTTAATACCTTTACTTTAAATGGATCATTTATTTATAAAGATAAAAATCACTATACACCATGGTGGATCATCAAAATCACCTTTTAATGTAAATTGAAATGAGAACTTAGTCATTATAATCAAAATCACCTTTGCTTATATTTTATGTCTTTAGTTAGAGGAATGGAAAAAAGTTTTTGAGAAATTTATATATATAGATGTAATAATAAAAAAATACATATATATACATAAAAAATTAGTTATCTTCAATAATATGATTTTCTTGAAACTTATAATGTTTGAAACTTTTGAATGATCTTTTTCGTTTCTTATATTATCAAATATATGCATTTTTATTATAAGTGATTGTATAATTATATGGTTAATTGTACAACTAATTATTTATATTATTTATTACAAACAAAAGACTTAAAAAGTTCTTTTTATTGTTGTTGTTACAACTAGTAAAATCAATTTGTGGATATACAATATATTTTTGTCTCTTTACTCTTTTCAATTTTTATTACTAATAATTTATTTTATTAAATAATAACAATATTTTTAAAAAGAGTGAAGTGAATTTGGAATAATTTTTAATCAATATCAATGCTATTACATATGCTTTGTACATTTTGTTAAAGTTAATCCAACTTTGCTACAGATAAGAAATTAGTATTTAAGTATAAGTTTAATAGTTAAGTTTATATAGCTATAGTGAGTTAGTATTTAAGTAAAAGTTAAACTAGTTTAGTGCAATTCAATATAGTATCAATATTTAAGTATAACTAGATATTTTTTTATTATATAAAGAGTTTAATGTTTTAATTTATTTTGTAATTGGTAAGTAGAACTTCATGTTTATATTATTTATGTATATATTTCTAAATTACTGTATAACATTTTTATTAGTTCAATAAAATTAAAAGTGTTCATATAATTACTTAATAGAAATATTAAAGCTAATGCACTCTAATAATGGTATCAAAATTATTACCTTCTAATAGTGGTTTGAACACACAGGATGGTCTGAAACAACCTCTTAGAGTATGGAATAAAAACAATGATTCTTTCTTTTATGAGACTAACTTCTAAAAATGTCCTTCTAAGTATGCTTTATACGTAGAAGTTAATAATTTTTATAATATTTTATTGGTATGTCTATATATTAATAACTTAATCTTTTAGGTAATAATCTCAAAATAGTTAAAAACTTTAAGAATTTTATGATACATGAATTTAAGATGATAGATTGGAGTTACTGTCTTATTTTCTTGATATTGAAGTGATTTAAAGAGATAATGACATTTTTATCTGTTAGAAAAAGTATACTATTGAGCTATTAAAAAAGTTTCAAATGCATAATTACAATCTTGTGAGAACTACTATAAAAGTCGGCACTAAACTATCTAAAGAAGGCAATAAAACACCTATTAATTCTATACTTTCAAGTAGATTGTTAGAAGTTTAAAATATCTTACATACACAATGCCTAATATATCTTATAAAGTTGGTTTGATTAGTAAGTTTTTAAAGTCTCACCATCAATCTCATATGTAGGTTACTAAGAGGATTATGTAATACATAAATGAGACTTATGATTATGGCTTACATTATTGTTAATCTAAAAATTTTTCTTTTGTAAGTCATTTTGATAATGCTTGGATAAATGATGAAATTTTTGAAAAAATTACTGAGGTAACCTCATTAAAGCAGGCATAGGATATTCTAACAACATCGCTCTAAGGTGCAATCAAAGTTAAAAAGGTGGAATTTCAAACCTTATAACATTAGTATGAGCTTTTGCAAATGGAAGCTCATAAACTATTTCAATTTATTTAAATACAGTTTTTATATTAATAAATCAACTGAGAATTTATGGAGAGCAACTAAATGATTAAGTGAAAGTTAAAAATATCTTGCAAACACTTACATTATAGTATAAGTATATCATTGTTATAATAAAAGAAGTAAATAATTTGTCACAAATGTCAATTAATGTATTAATTAGCATATTACAAGCTCATAAACAACACATGAATGAGAAGCACATTGAAATGCTAGTAGAATAAACACTTTAAAGTCAAAATCCTACCATAAATGAGCATATTGATCTATTAAAGTTAATGTAAGTTCATAATATAATAAAGAACAAGCATGTGGGACTAACTACTATAATAATTAAGATCAAAAAGATCATTACAATAATTATGAAGATAGAGATAATCAATACAATGACCAAAAGAGAGCAAACTAGATGTATAAAGATTGAGGTCAAGGCCAAGGAAGAGTTTATAGTAAAAGAAGGTATGCTAAATTTAATGTTAAGTGCTACTCATGTCACAAATACATTGTGACAATACATCTATTATGAAGCTATTATGCATTTAAGTATAGGTATAAGGAGAATAAACTGACAATACATTGTGCATAAAAGGGAGATGCAAATAATGGAAATCAAGCCTTTATGATGATCATTACAATTGTTGAAATGCTAAATTACAACATATAATTTCTTGATACCATGTGTATGAATCATATGTGCAGAAATAAAGATATTTTTGTCAAATTTAATGAGTCAATCTACTTCATAATCAAGTTTGCTAATGATAACAATGTACCAATGATAGGAAAAGGGTGAAGTCTCGTTAAGTTGAAGAATGAAGATCATAACTACATCTTTGATGTATTTTATATGTCAAACATAAAGAGTAACCTACTCAACCTGGCCTGATTGCTTAAAAAGCAATATAACATACAATCATATGATACTTGTCTAATAATTATTGATAAGAGATGTACAATTATTTTCAAATTCCCTTTAATAAAGAATCGAATGTTTTAAGTTGATATTTTCACTAATTTTTATATTTGTCTTGGTGTTATTATAAAAGATGAGTTTTAATTGTGGCTAATGAGTAAGGCTTCATGTCTATATTATTGTATGTTCTTTTGAATTATTATGTGACATTTTATTAGTTTCATAAAATTACAAGTGTTTACATAATCATTTTATAATGGTATTAGAGTTATTATGCTTTAATAGCAATATTAAAGCTATTATGTTCTAACACTTTTGTCCTAACAACATTATAACCAAGCCACTAGCTTCTCACTAAAGTTTCTATATTTATAAACTTCCATTAATAAAATGCTTACACTATTAATAAATCGTGGGAAAAGATTTCATTTTTCTATGTAATAAAGTTCTATTTTCCTTGAGTTGGTTAATGTATTGCACTACAATAACAAATTTTAAATTTGAGAAGGGAGGTGACTTACAATATGGATAATTTAAAAGACAAATGTTAAGATGTGACAGCCAAAAAAAAAAAGAACAACATTAAGTAACTAAGTAACTTAAATGCAGATGGATTTCATGTTTGTACTAAGCTTATCATAATTAACATGGTTAAAATTCTCATCACAAAATCTTCATCAAATTTCTTTTAGTAGCTCAATCCTTTATAATAACATCTATTCTGAAATTGAATTTTACACATATTACCTCTTTACCTAAAATTTAATAAGGAATTGATTTATTATTTAACACATTGTAAAGAAATTTTTCTTATTTTGTGTTCTATATGACAATTGGGAAAATTTAAACTTATATAATTGATAATACATTAATGGCATATATAAGCCATTATAGTTAAACTTTATTATAACACATACTTATTTTGGATCACTTCAGAAAACAATAGTCAACTTATCATTTTTACAAAATAACATATAGAAGAGCTTACATTATGGAAGCCTTACAATCATATTAAAGTGTACATAACTCTCTCTCTCTCTTTCTCTCTCTCTATATCTATATATATATATATATATAACCTTCAATGCATTTTTAATGGGACCCAATCAAAACATGATTGCATATACTAGAGAGAGAAAGGGGGAGTAAAGGGAAAAAGAGAGAGATCTAAAACTTAAGGTATAGTCTTATTATTGTAAATCATGAACAAATTCATTTGGAAGTTTTATGATATAATAAAAAATCCAACCTATGCTTCTTAAGAACAATAATGGAAATTGAGTATCAAAGATGTTTATTAAAAAGCTATAAACTAGACATTATATAATGCAATATTGATCATTAAAAAAGTAAGCTTTGATTTAAAGGAAATTAAAAAAAGTGTTCTTTAGTTTGTAAGTCTAGGAACTAATAGTATGAGAACACGATAAAGATTCTACAACTATTATATAGGTTTAATTTTTCCATTTATTACAACTATTTGGTTAATCTATAACAAGCCAAAAAAAACTTAGGTTGCTTCAATATGTATGGGTTTAGGCTTTAAAAATGTAAAATTTAGATTGTTCCAATAAAATTTATGGCATTAAATCATTTTATAGTAAAAAATGCTTAATAATGATTTAACATGTTTGTTTTTTAGTCATTAATGCTTTAGTAGTAATTTTGTTTAATACAAAAT
The DNA here is from genome assembly GCA_021533255.1 of Ceriops tagal. Lineage (NCBI taxonomy): Eukaryota > Viridiplantae > Streptophyta > Magnoliopsida > Malpighiales > Rhizophoraceae > Ceriops > Ceriops tagal. The sequence continues at coordinate 5,313,875 of CM038602.1, forward strand.
TGTATTTGTTAAAAATGGAAATGGTGAAAATAATCTTAACACCAACTCAAGTTACACCATGTTAAAGCCATAAAGACAATTATTGTACTTGCAAGATAAGTCAAGTACCAAGCTACTAAAAGATCGAGATTAAAGATGACATCCGATGTAAAGCTTAGAATTATATGGTTTGGCTAAACTTTCATTTTTAAATTATATCTAAAAAAAAGTAACATTTTGCTTATTTAATCACATTAGTGTTTAAGAAAATTGATTTGTAACCTTAAAAATACTTTTCGCACAAAAACTTATATAAAGCTAAAGGCAAGAGAGAAATGAAAAACCATAATTAAGGTTAATAAAATTGTGATATATTATCACAATAAAAATAATGAAGGTTTCCTTTAAAACAAGTTAGGGGGAATTGAGGAAACCCAATAGAGAAAGCCCTTATGATCAATTGTTGAGCTCTTTATCGTCTTTTGTTCCATCAATATTTATTCATAGTACCTTTAGTTTTCTCTTCTTAAACTTTTCTCTCCTTGGTTCTTTCTTACCAATTCCCTTTTTTTAATCAATATTATCAAACAAATGTCAATGTCTTATTTCTATAACTTAAAGATAACATATCTAACACTTGCAAATGTCCTTAACGTTTTGATACCACATAACTTGGTACTTGTCTTTGAAATCTTTCATGTTAGATAATCATTGAAAACTTATTGGAACTATACATTAAATTATGTGTATATGGAAATTATTTTGTAATGTTATTTTTTTGTGTATAACTAATTAGTTACCCTTAATATATCTTATTTTGTTATATCTAACGAGTTAATTTATTGAAGCCCCTTAATCATTTCATTTCTATTTTATTCTTTGCATCCAAACTTATGTTAATGGTACACTTTTCAAGAAACGTTCCTAGTAATCCTATTTTTGCATTTGGGTAAAAGACTAGATGATACTTTAACACTCCATCATTAATAGTTATTTATCTCTTGCATAGTGACCTTTTTATCTTTTGGTGAAATGTGAAAAAAGTTGTTATAACTTGCTTATTTAAAAGGTAGTGCATTATTTTATGCATGAACTTTTGTTAAGATCAATATAATATTATTAGCTTTGCTTTGACATGTGCCATTTAACCTACTCATGCATAGCTTTACTACAACAATCAAATTGCTTATAAAATAGGAAAATGATGGATTTGCTGTGCAAAAATAATCACATTGAGATTAAATTTCCCCTTTTCAAACATTTTTTTAGGCATCCGTTAATTAAGTTTAATTATTGTTAATATGTGCCTTAGTAGCTAATATGTTAGTTGTTATTTAAACATATATTGGATATTTAATATGCATGCAATTTTATTAATAGACATTTTTTATGTTTAACATTGTTTATATGAATGATTTAATAGTAAACTTTAAAGATAAGGTCTATGAAATAAATATATTTTGTAAAGATAATCAATATTAAATCATAATTATAAGATACATATTATATCAAAGTATTATTTTTAAAATTATTAGTTAATATGCTATTAAAATTAGATATCAACAAAGTCATAAGATTACCATATGTTATCTTCCTTTCTTATGAAAAAAGTAGTTGATCTTATAGACTGAAGTGTAAGGATACTTGAACAAACACGTAGAATTTTGTTAGATAAATAAGTTCATTAAATTGATTTACTACAAGAAAGTAGGCATGTGGAATTGCTTATATGACAATTGCTTGAATGTTATTTAGACTTAAAATCACTAAGATATCTTATATAAGAATTATTATATATTGATATGGCTTTTGGATTATTTTAATCAAAGATCACTTATGAGGGCTTTAATCAAATATAATATAAACTATATGAAAATAGTTAAGTGATCAATAAAAGTAATTGATTAAATCATAATTATGAAATACATATTGCATCAAAGTATTACTTTTAAAAAATTCTTAGTTAATATGCTATTAAGATTAGATATCAATAGAATCATGAGATTACCACATGTTATCTTCCTTTTTTTATGAAAAAAGTAATTGAGCTCGTAAATTGAAGTATAAGGATACTTGAATAAACATGTAGGAGTTTGTTAGATAAACAAGTTCATTAAATTGATTCACTACAAGAAAGTACATATATGGAATTGCTTATATAATAATTGTTTAAATATTTTTTAAACTTAAGATCATTAAGATATCGTATATAAGAATTATTATATGTTAATTTGACCTTTAGGTTGTTTTAATTAAAGATCACTTATAAAGGCTTGAATTAGGTATAATATAAAATATATAAAAATAGTTAAGTAATCAATAAAAGTAGTTAATTGGATCATAATTATGAAATACATATTACATTAAAGTATTATTGTTAAAAAAATCTTAATTAATATGCTATTAATATTAGATATCGTTAGAACCATGAGATTACCACATGTTATCTTCCTTTCTTATAAAGAAAATAGTTGAGCTTCTAAACTAAAGTATAAGGATACTTGGATAAACATGTAGGAGTTTGTTAAATAAACAAGTTCATTAAATTGATTCACTATAAGAAAGTACATATGTAGAGTTGCTTATATGACAATTGCATAAATATTTTTTAGACTTAAGATCATTAAGATATTATATATAAGAATTATTATATGTTGATCTGGCCTTTAGGTTGTTTTAATCAACAATCACTTATGAAGGTTTGAATTAGATATAATATGAACTATATGAAAATAGTTAAGTGATGAATAAAAATAGTTGATTGGATTACAATTATAAGATATATATTATATCAAAGTATTATTTTTAAAAATTCTTAGTTAATATGCTATTGAAATTGAATATCAATAGAGACATAAGATTACCACATGTTATCTTTCTTTTTTATAAAGAAAGTAATTGATCTCATAAGTTAAAGTATAAAGATACTTGAACAAACGTATAGGAATTTGTTAAATAAACAAATTAAATTGATTTGCTACAAGAAAGTTCAAATGTGGAATTGCTTATATAACAAATGCGTAAATTTTCTTTAGACTTGAGATCATTACGATATCTCATATAAGAATTATTATATGTTGATTTGGCATTTGGATTATTTTAATCAAAGATCACTTATAAAGGCTTAAATTGGATATAATATGAACTATATGAAAATAATTAAGTGATTAATAAAAGATTCATTACCCTAAAGTAATCTAGAGATAATGTTCCATTATTCTTCATGGATATTAATTTAAGAATTCCTTAACCAAGGTAGAATAAGTATTTCTCATTTATGGAATTAATGAATTACGTTTGAGAATGTATAATTAGATAAGTTATAATAGATATTAATTCATACCCTATATTTAATTAAAACATTAATATGATAAAGAGATTAAATTACATTAAAAGATTGTACACTAAAGGGATATATCAAACCACTTTTTAATAGTTCTAACATCTAAGTAGTCTTAATGCATAGTTAAATATTAATCATACTTTATAAATATGAATTGATTAATTGGTCAATTAATGATAAATTAAAGGAATTTAATGATTATAATTCATATTTATTACTATTATGTTAAGATCTTAAAGGGTTACACAATTAAGAATATTTGTAAAAATATAAAATGAAAGTTAAGTTAAACTTCATTAAAAGATGTAAAAACCTTTAAGATCAAATATAAGATATTTGAAAATACAAAAAATAAAGTGCAATTTATAATAAATTGACTTAAGTCTCTTAATTGGGTTTTAGGAGTCCAAATTTTTATATATACCATTCTAGCTAGCTAGCCAAAAGACAACACTAAACATAATACAATAATATTGGTCTTTAACTCCTTCCTCCTTAAAAATGCTTAGAGAATAGTCTTTAATTATTTATATGAATTATAATTGCCAAAAGGGCTAAAAGAAAAAAAAAATACTTTTGTAACGATTCTATCTTTAAGGTTAGTTTTGTAATTATATGTAACAAGTAATGAACTGCTTTTATAAATTAATTTTAAAATCCTTATTGTTGCTATAAACATATTAGACAAATATCTTTGTAATTTCTTATAATTACCTTTATGTATTAGCTTGTAAATATCCTTAACAAATCTTATTACAGAAGGTAGTTAGACAATGTTTTACACAAATTGAAGCTTAGATTTAGCATATCAAGGCCATATTTCATCCTTGACACCAAATTAGCAGAAGCCATCAAGATTTAGCTCTTAATAATAGTCATATCATGCTTCCAACAAATCATAATCAAAATCCCATAAATACTATCACTATTACTATCATAACAATTTCTTATTTCCAAACATTTAAGCATATTTAAAAATTCTTATTGTCACTTACTTAACCATGTTGATATACTTTTATGTTACTTTCCTTGTATGTCTATCTTACTAAATAATTTAGGATGAAAAACCATATTAAAGAAAATAGTGCTCTCATTAGGAACCTTACTTTGTTTGGAACATTTCAGCCTTTTATAAATGATTGAGATTGATGAAGATCATTTTGAGTCTCACACTAAGAGGAGGGTGAATCAATATGAGATATGCGCTTTTTATAAATTGATCTAGATTTAACCTTTGTGGTTTATTAGAGTCGATAATTCAATTTTTATTTTTCTCTTTTATATAAACGCCAGTGTATGACTAAAAAATCAATGCATAAGCATCCAAGAACATACGACAATTTTTATATGGTTTACCCACAATGTGCAAGCTACATCCATGGTGTGATTTAATGTGATAAGATCCCTCTTAAATCATATAATCCACTCTTACTATCAAGGGATACAATAATGTTGTAGAAGGATCACTCTTTCACCACTTGTGGAAAGATTACTCCTTAACTACTTATAACGATCTCTCGATCAAAGAGTTGATCTCTCAATCACTCTAAGGGTATCCCATTTTGTTTTTCAACAAATTTATCAAGAGTTTATGGTAAAACCTTTATTGAAGAATGATCACTCAATGTGTACAAATTGCTAGAGCAGAATATGAATCTTCTCCTTCCTTCGCTGCTGGTGTTGTCTTACCTATTACGGGTGCTGCCTGCACGAGATGTTAATACTGTCCGTATGCGTTGCCATTGCTGTCCGCGTGCGTTGCTAATGTTGTCTACATACGCTGCTGCTGCTGTCTGTGCACGTTGCTGCTGTCTGTGGGCACTGCTACTATCTGTGCGCGCTACTACTATCCGTGCGCACTATTGCTATCTGTGCACGCTATTGCTATCTGCACACGCTGCTATTGTTGTCCATATGCATTCCGCACACGCTGCTCCTATTGTTTGCACACGTAGCTACTGCTGTCCACTTGCACTGCTGCTATTGTTTGCACACACTCTACATGGGCTACTCTTGTTATCTACATGCATTATGGCTACTTACCGCACACATTGTTCCTGTTGTACGCGCGTGCTGCTCCTATTGTTCGTGGGCACTGCTGCTTTTGTCTGCATGTGTTATTGTTGTCTGCATGCATTACAACTGCTATTCACACACACAGCTCTTGTTATTCAAGCATGTTGCTGTTGTCTGCTTACCTCGCTGCTGTTATTAGGCCGCGCTGTTGTTGTCTACTTGCATTATTGCTGCTATCCCCACGTATTGTAGCTGTCTTCTCACATCATTGCTGCTCTCTTCGCATGCTGCAGTTGTTTTCTCGTGCTACTGTTATTGTCCACGTATGCTACTATTGTCCGTACGCACTACAGCTGCTATCCGTGGGCGTTGTTACTGTCTATTGGTGCACCACTTACTACTGCATGTTGGTTGTTAGTGTAGGACCCTTATACTACTGCTTGACCTCTTATTGGACTTACAGGTTGCTACTACCTCTTTTTGGTTTGTCTTCATTGGCTACTTTGTTGGTTTGCTAATATGGCTGCTGCCTTGGTGAGGGTTTACTAGTGTGGTTGCTACCTTAGTGGTGTTTACTGGTGCGGCTGTTACCTTGGTGAAGGTTTGCTAATACAGCTACTACCTTGGTAGTGTTTGCTGGTGTGGTTGCTACCTTGGTAAGGATTTACTAATGTTAGTTACTACCTTGGTAAGGGTTTGCTGGTGTGGCTACTGTTTTGCTAGTGTTTACTGGTACAATTGCTGTTTTAGTGAGGGTTTTGTTGGTGTGGTGGGCAGCTACCTTGCTCTTTTTCTTTTCCTTCTTGGCCAGCTGTACCTTGCTGCTTTTCCTTGGTAGCTGCTACACTCTCCTTGGCTGGCAACCTTGCCTTCTTTCTTTCTTTCCTTAGCCAGCTGTCTTGCTCTTTTTCTTTCTCTCCTTGGCAGGTTGCTTTGTTGTCTCTCCTTGGTGGCTATTGCACTCTCCTTGGCCGACTGCATTACCTTCTTTCTTTCTTTCCTTGGCTGGTCACTCTCTCCTTTAGTGGCTGCCTCTCTCTTTGCCTTCACCCTCTCCTGGCCTTTAGGTTTGCCATTCTCTCTCCTTTGGTCAGCTTTTTGAAAATTTTGTAGCATATCCCCTTCTTGCAAAACACATAGGGGTATTTATAAAGCCTTAAGATTAGGGTTACACAATCATCAACAGTCATCGTTGATTCCTAAAGGTTGCCCTATAATTAACGACCAGATTTGAGTCTTAAAATTTAGGGTCAATGGTCAATGATCAACAATCAATCTTGACCTTTAAAATATAGGGTCATGGTCAACATTGACTCCTCAACATCAGGGTTGACCTGTTATCATTGGTTTTTCCCAATGACCTCTCTGCATTTTAATAGCATTTATAACTTTAAATCAACACATAACCGTGTGAGATAGTATTGACAACAAATCTAACATTACTTATAAAAAATAAGCTCAACAGAGACTAATGATATTTTGTCGAATTTTTTCTTAACATTAAAATTTCATTAATATTGGGTATCATTATAATAAAAATTGAATTTTTCTTTAGAGTTCAATCATGAGCTCATTGACCCAATTAAAAGTCATAACCCCTAAGTTTTTTTTGGTATATGAAAAAAAAAGGTATGATATTTAAACATACTTACTATTTTTTAGCATTAATTTCTTTTAAACAATTTTTTTTAAAAGTAAAACTCATTTACAAGTAAAACTAAAAGGGTTAAAACCTTAAAACTCGATATACCAATGAACTATATTTAGATTCTAACTTATAAGTTAAAAGTTTATAATATATATATATATAACTAATAATTTTCATAGAAAACATTCACATTAAATAAATTAATAATCAAATTTTAATTTAATTAAATTAAAATAACTTTAAATATAGAAATATTAGAAGACTCTTGTAACAATTACAATTAAAAACTCCAATTTAATCTATCATTTAATTTTTATTTCATATAATTACGTAAAATCCTACGTAAATAATTAATAATCATTGAATATTTTGTATAAGAAAATAAAAGGTACAAAATGTAAAAGACTTTCAATTTCTTATTAATCTTATTTTTTAATTATTTAATTTAATTTGGTAATATTTTATATTAATTTAAAATTTTAATAAAATCAAAATTTTAATATAAAAATTAGTATATTTGGCCTCAATTATTATTTAGACTCTTTTCCAAAGAAAATAAAAAAATAAAAAATGTCAATACAACATCTTATGAACTAATATGAAAATTCAATAATTATTTTACATTTATATTTTCAAATTATTCTCTTGTTACTTCGATATTTCATGGTAAATCACAAATTATAATTATTAAATGATTAAAAAGCACCCAAATATAAGAGATAATGATTACAAGGGTTAATAGATTACTACTTTTACAAGTTTTAACTAGTGTAATACTTCCAATTGTTATCGAATGTAACAACAAGATTTTTATAGCATCAAACCTCCTACCATGCAATTAATTTTAAGTTAAATATTATATACTTAGTTATAAGAAAGAATTTTTTATGAACATAAAAATTTGATATAAGAATTATGTTTATATAAATCAATGAAATTAATCTATGTACTTAAAATGAATCTTTTATTTATTTTTAAAAAGTACATTAATTTTTTTGAATTTTAATATTTAATTTCAATTGAGTCAAGCTATTGTAAAAAGTGACTTAATTTTGATTTTACACTTAACCAAACAATTTTAAAAGGAATCTAATTTTAATTTTAGAATAAATCAAACTATTATTAAATTAATTAATTTTGACTATTCAACGGACGCTTTTAAATATAGCAAAGTTAATTTGAAAGCACGAGCGCTTAAGTTACTTATGGTCCTGGATCTCGTCCTTCTCGCGCTTTGTGTCTCTCAATCTCTCTCTCTCTCTCTCTCTCTCTCTCTCTCTCCCTCCTTTCTCCTTGCAATAAGCAATGGTGGGAAAACAAAGAGAGCTGATGGAGTTGATAGGTAGGAAGTCGAAGCAAGCTTCGCTGCTATGGCTTGAGGGTTTTAGAGAGGCCTGTTGCCTTCATAGAGTCGTCTTTCTCTGTTTCAGGTTCTCTATCTGCTTATGCAATCGCTTTGCTTTCTGTTCGATTGCCTTGCCCAGAAATAGAAGCAAAAGAATAAAGCCCAGAATCTCTCTGTCTCTCTCTTTCTCTTGTTTTTTTTTTTCAAAAAAATTATGAATTAATGACTGTTAAAGCGATTGTGGGCAGGTCAAGAAAACTCTTGATTAGAACGGGGCAGTGTTTTCTCTTGAATGGTTTCATATTCTTAGGGAGGTAATCTCTCTCTCTCTCTCTCTCTCTCTCTTTTGCCCCATCCACACACACAGAAACACAAGCATCCAACATGTTTGCAATTCATGCACTTGCTTTGGGATCGGAAGTAGCAGGTGCTGTGATCGGAGATTGTATTTGGGCTATGTTTGAGAGATTCGACTTTTTCCGGCCGATGAATTTAATTGGTAGCAGCTAAAGCAAAGAAACTGGGAAATTCGTCCCAGTTTCAAAGCTGCAATTTGCGATAAAACCAGATGAGTAGTGTTTTCGATCTTGAATTATTAAAATCTAGAATTCAATGGTTCCTTGAATGCATTTGATTATAAGTTCTTTGACTTGAAGATGGGGCCTTTAATCCTGAGGGGCTTTTGGTTTCTAAGAGAGGGGTTTAACTGCAACTTTTGTTCCACTCACTCTGGTTGATTTTCATCTGTGTCTTATTCTATGATCTACCATAATCCTCTTTGGGCATAGTGGCAATGTTCCAATGGTAGGTCATTGGTGGTAAGCGATGCACAAAAGCTTGTAAAGTCAAGATTTTGTTTAGTGAAGCTAATGGTTTTTGCAGTATCATGACTATCTAGTGTTGAATGAAATATAGAGCCCAAAGTGCATGAGATGGGGATTGCAGACTACTATGCAATGGAAAAACCCTAATACATCCAATGAAAGTCAAGAGAAAAACCCTTTCAGTTGAGCATGCAGAAAACTTGCTCCACATGAATGCAACAGCCGGTAGAGGATTCCATGCAGAGTCAAGTTATGCTCTTTAGTTTAAGGTCTAGTTTAAGGGTAATAAAAATGCCACATCTACAATTTCTTGTTGATTGGCATTGGCTCAGGTCATGGTACTTTAGCAATTTCAATTTGTGAGTTTGTCCTACCCAATAGTGCAACCAGAGGTGTGTGTGTGGCTTATCAGGTGATTCTGATTGAAGTTGCTGCTTTCTGAACTAGAATACATATTCTTATGATTCCAAGTTCAGGAGTTGCAGTATGTTAAGAGTTATAGTATAGTATGGAATATATTTATCAAAAAATACTATGGAAGAGAAAGCTAGAAAGGAGTGAAATTTTGATGAACTAAGGAGTGGAGAAAGAAATAGAACACAGGGTAAGAATGGAGTGTGAGATAGAGATGAAAAAAAATTCTTGCAATAATCTCACTAATATCTCATGGTCCCTATCCATTCCTTAGTGCTGAAAAGCATAATTATAGCTGATCTAGTAACTCTCTGAGGGTGGGGCAGTGTAATTGGATATCTGTGGCCCTCTATCAGATGATTAGATATCAGAGTTGAAGTCCATTAAAAGGCCAACCTCAAGTGAACATTTGGTCCTTCTATACCATATAAGTGATTATGCATTGCTCCATTCCATCTCCTAATAGTCCTTTTGAGCTTAATTATAGATATTGTTAGCATAATCTTCATGGTCCATTTGCAATAGTGTGAAAGCTTTGGGGACACTTGCATTGTACTTGCCAACATTGGAATATCCATATTTGATGACCTTGACATTTATTGTATCTTCATCAGAAGCATCTTGCAAATTGGTACCTGTACTTGGAGATTTATATTGCTCATATATTAATGTGCCATTGGTGATAATTCTATACTAACTCTATGTACTAAGTAATGCTTTTGGTGGTTGCCGAACACTAACTTTTAGTTCATCAATTATTTTCCCAGTGCAGTATGTTTGCCCTACACTCAGTTGTCATCCCAACATTACTATGGATATTACCTGATCAATGCTCAGAAATTGCCTCTCAAGGATCATGTTCATTTGCCAATATTTTGAAATTTTTTTACTACTTACGCCTTGGACTCATACAACTCTTTTATGTAAGTGTGGAGTTTAGATTGTGATCATTACTTTGTGCTACCACTTACAACTTTTCAAAGGTTCTTTTTTACCCTTCGGTGGCATTCCTTAATTATGTTGATATTGGGAAAATATGAGAATTATTATTCATGATATATTCAGCTTGATAAGCTGTACTCATTTACAAAAGAAATTTTAGTACTGCTTAGTAGGTCAAAGAAATTCATGCTTATTTTCTTCTCTGGTTCATTTCTTTGGCTAGTCAGGTTGATGGTGTGAGTCTTGCTGCAGGTTAGTGTTTAAAGCAGAATTGTTGATGAGTAGACCAAACTTGTGGAAGCTTTGTATCTCTTTTTGGTTCCAACTTAACCTGCTTTCATCATGGTTGTCTCAGTTCCTGGACAGTGGTGTCAATCATTGGTCTCCTCTATGAAATACCATTTCTTGAAAAACTAAAGAATGAGAGGAAAAAAAAAAAAGCAAAAATCTTGTCTTATATATCTCCTTTTCAGTTATTTATGTGGTGAAATTCCTAACTATAACAGGATAAAATTTCATATATGGAGAGCATTGAAATTTCTATTGACTGTTCCCTTTTCTAAAGATCTTATCTTTAAACCCAATAATATAGCTAAGAGGTCAACTTAATTGTTCATACCCAGTGGAGCTGCAATTGACAAGGATGCCCTGGGCTCTATAAATAGAGTTAGCAGCATATCTAGGTAAACTAGTTTTAATCCAAAATTGAACCAAAAAAAAAAAAAGGGCTAATCAATGCTATGTAAGGTCACAAAGGAATCCTGAACAACAAACCCTACTCTTGATTCCATTGTTCTCAAATTTGCTTTTCTTGAGTCTTTCTCTTTGTTTCTTGCACCTTGCCTGGTGTTAGATTGCCATTCTTACAACTAGAACTGCTCTCAAACACAAGGCAGGCTTAAGATAAGGAGTCGTGTGCACTCCTCAAAAATATTGACATGACTACAAGAGTCATGAATTCTTATGTTAAGTTTAAATGGTTCATATGATAAACAATTGTTTTGGGATCTGTTTGAATTCTATACAAAGAGAAATTTCCATTCAAATTTTCAATTATATTTAAATTACTCATATTTATATAATTATCCTCTTATGCATGTATGTTTGTATGTATTTTCCACGAAAATTATTGATTCTCTGCTTTTGTCATCTTATTTCTCTATCTGCCTTTTACATGTAGGTTTTCTGGTTCTACCCCTTGTACCTATTCAGCTTCATTCTTAGCACTCTCTGGTAGGGTTCTCTCTTTTTATTTTACCTTTGCGATTATTGTTTCTGGAATTGACTTGCATTTATTTTCAGATAGTTTAACAGTAGTTATGAGATGGATAGGGGCTGGTAAATATCTGCTGATGTTATTATGGAGCTACAACTTTGGTGAAAATATGATATAGCATGTTTCTGCTTAGGTGTAAAGGCTCGAGCATGCATTATAATCCTATGACTTGAGTTTTACCTTTGGCAATTGCCATTCTTAAAGCAGAGATGGAACAACTAAGATGTCTATTTTTATCAGTGTTTTATATCACAAATGCAAATCTTGGTTCTTCATGTGCAACATAATTGATGTCTAATATATTTGTAAATGTCTGATATTCTAAACCAATGTCTAAATGGAGGTACAATGATATTGCTAAGCATGGATATGCTGCAATGGAAAGAAATGAACCCAATATGTCAGAACCATCAAGCAAGAATGAGGTAACGATACCAGAAGATGCAGCACTGCAGGAGAAGCCTGATGGTCTAGGAAGGTAATTATCCAACGTTTACCTTTTCAATCTGTTGCAGTGAATGGTTGTATGATTATCCATTAACTGACTGCCCTGTGTTGTGTAATTCTCTTTCAGGATTGTGATTGGAATTGGAGAGCAAGTGTACTCTGCACTGCTTTTGAGCTTCTTCTTTTTAGAGGTTTTTTTCTTTGCATGTTTACTACAAATATGATTTCTGCATTCTCTCTTCTTCTGCTTCTTCTTTTCTTTCTTTTTCATAACATGACCTGTCTTCTCTCCAAGTTCTCACACCAACATTTCTTATTCTTTTCCAGTGTTCATGTCTTCCCAGCATATAATCTTTGATTTGCAATGAATTTTCCTACTTCTCTGTGTGTTTACTGTGTACCTGAAAATTATATGCAGGTCTATGCTACAGGATTTATACCTTATGTTGGGAAGGCAATCAATTTTGTACTTCTTTCCTGGATGTATGCTTACTACTGCTTCGAGTAGGTGATGGACATTTATATGCTATTTGTTGCATTGTACATACTACTCGCTGAATAGATGCTGATGGTGCATATGTAACTTTGTTAGGTACAAGTGGAACTTGTCAGAAGTGGCTTTGGACAGGAGGCTGGACTTTTTTGAAACTAATTGGGCCTTTTTTTCTGGTTTTGGTAATATAGTTGATCTTTCATATGACTTGTATTTGACCTGTTACACTATATTGATTTCTTTTACTTCGATAAGGCATTGCACAATTATTTTTGTCCATAATGATCAAAGCATACTTTCCAAGGATTAAAATTTTGAGGTTAAGTCTAGATATTGGATGGATGGTTGACTCTATCCCTCAAAATTATGGAAGTAGCACTTTTGAGTTTTATTTGTACAAGCTATAGCCTGCAATTAGAGGGCCTGTTCATTTAATATTGCCTTGTGCAAAGAAAATTCTTTTGAAACAATACACGTGATATGTTGCATAAAATCACTGTGTAATGAATATATGAAGTTGTATGAAAATTTTGAAAACATGTGGTCCTGGATCCCTTTCTTGTGAAATCAGAAAATTGAAGCATAGAGAATTCCTGTGCTAACCAATCCTGCCCAATGTTGAGCTGCTCTTGTATGGCATTTTTACTTCTTCTTTGCCCCTATAATGGTGTATATATTGTGACCACATATTTTTGATAACACGAAACAAAGGAATCATGGTCTCTTCTGGCATTGGCTTCTTAGTAACCCTAGTCAACAGACATAATGATGAAACAAATGTTGGCAGAGAGACTGAGAAGACATAATAATACAGGACATCAAATTAAATCTGTGCCTATTGAGGATTTAAGTGCTGCATTGGGGTTGATATATCCGATCATGTAATGCTTGAGTTCATATTTATTATTCGGAATTGCAATGCCATGTCCAATGTTGGTAAATATCCATTTGACTTACAGGAAGCCCTTGTGTTCTGGCCATTTTCTTCTTTTCACCTCTTGTGAGCTATGGTGTGATGGCTGTTCTTTTCCCTATGGTACATGATTACTCCACTTTTTCGTGGTGTTAAATGCTTCTTCCTATTTCCTAAATGTCCACATTTCTTTATTATGTGGTCAAAGTTGGTAACAAACGTGTCTTGCAGTTTGTTTTGACTGCAACAGGCTCAGGGGCTGAGCAACTTGTTGCTACTCAGAGAAGGAAATGGAGAGGCATGGGATTGGGAAGGCTTCCAATATTTTATGCAGCAGATACAATATCGTAAGCAATCTAATTTTCTCCGTATCTCTTTGTAGAATAATATTGGAATATGCGATGCTTATTAAATTACCATTAGAGACATTCGAGTGATAGTTGCTGGGCTTGATGTTGAATTCTTTCTATTAATTATCAAGGAAGACAAAAGATGCAAACGTGTTTTCAGTACAATTAAGGGTAGTTAGAGACAATAAAAGCCTTTATTAATATGCAATATCAGATATTGCAAGCAGAAAGCAGAAAGCAGACAGCTGTGGGATAAAAACCGTTGCTGTCGCTTAGATAAAAGCTGGATAAGCAAAAGAACAATGAGTCCGTGTCAGGCTCCCATTTTTGTGGCAGAAGAGTCCGTTTTATGTAGACTATTGATTTCAGTTCCATGGTTTTCAAAGTAGAAAGCTGGCATCTTTCCAATCTTAATATCATCAAGGGAGACCGATCTTGCTGAGCCTATTGGTTTATCTTCCCCCATCTCTCTTTCTTCTTCTCTTTGGTTTGTTTTTATATAAACGTTTTCCTTACCATGTTTTCTTTTGGCAGGACGATGTCCTTTTTCTCTCTTTAGCTGTCATATTCTATGTAGTCATATCTTGTTGCATGTCTAAATTGATTTTTTTTTTTTGTTTGTTTTTGTGTAGGATGAAGATCTTGTCTCTCCTTCCCTTGGCACCTGGAGAACAAGTACGAGTATCCAAAGAACACTAAGGGGCTCCTTCTAATTCCTCGTACACAATACAGGAACAGTGAGTCCAACATACAATGCCAATCGTGGAATCCTTCCGGCTTTGTTGGCTTGGGTGGGTTTCCATTTTTGTGGAAGGGTTCCCGTTCTTTAATGATTGAATGGCACTTAATGCGTCCATGGAAGCAGCATGCTCAGAGAAATCAGAAGATCGCTTAGCCTAGCATCTGTGAAACCAATTGCGGTGACTCGAGGTAGATGATGAACTGATGATGTAGATAAACTGCAGCTGTGACCAAAGTGGTGAGTGTTGTTTGATTTGTGTATCATTTGTCATCAACTGTTGGGAAGTGTACGTGGCATTTGTCATCAACTGTTGGAAAAAGTTGTTTAATTTGTACGGATATGGCTAGATCATGGTCAAGTTGTTCGTGTATATATCTATATATCATACTAACTTAATGACGGTGTTAGGCTTCTTCTTTTTAACCTCCTCACCGCGACTTTGTTCTTTGGTCATTGGTTAGCAAAATTGAGCTCCATGATCAATTCCCAACACTTAAATTCCGCTTCAAAATAAGTAACTGTTAATTATTAGTGAGTTTGAATTGACTTAATGATACCAAATTACGATTCTACAGGGATAAAACTGGGGAGATGCTTGAACTCAACTGTAGCGAATGAAATTTCTTCATGTGACTTATAATTGAAACTAAAATTATGTTTTAGAATTCTGAGAACCTTAATGCATTGCACAAAGTATAAGTCCGGACCACCCCCCCCCCACAACACCCGGAAATGGATCTTTTTCAAAGACATTTTTACCTTGATTGTGGGTTGGGTTCTCACATTCTCCCCTGCTCTATAATTTGTCGGCTTGTTGCATTTCTGTTTATTCTTTCTTTTCCTTTATATTTTCCGTATTTTGAGTATTTTAATAGTAATTTGGAGAATATGAACAAGTTATTGCTCTCTAAAGTTGTTAGTTAGGAAAGAAGCTGGAAATCAGAATTTCAAAAACTCCTTCAAAATGGGGTGAATATTATTCCCCTGAAATAAGATTACCGCGTGATTCGTCTATCCTTCCATTTTAGCTCATTTAAGTATATACAATTCATCTTCTAAATGATTTCTACACCGTTCATTATGGCTTAATGACCCCATTTGCAAACTTTAGGAGGAAAAGAAGATGAAGAGTTGTGTTTAGTAATTAGGGTGCAATTAATCAAATAAGTCGTTAACATTATGTAAAGTTATATATTGTAATTATAAGTGTTATAGAAGATGAAGAGTTGTATGGTAATTAGGATTGAATTGTCTATACATTAGACGTTACCTTTACTTTGCTATCAACAGAACTTAAGTTTTAAAGACTTTAGGTTGCACCTTCCATTCCCATGTCTCAAAATTTTAAGTTACTTCTCCAATTTCTAACTATGGCTCCCAATTACAAAGAATAATTTGCGGTTTTCTCCATTTCTTCATTGGTGAATTAACAACGTAAAAATTATTGGTCGAGTGTTTCTTTTTTTTATTCTTGCACATAACAATCAAAAGAATTAAGTAGAATTTGATATCAATAATGACATTAAAAACGATTTTCAATAAAGAACTAATATAACGGATATATACGAAAACTCTTTGATATGTTAAATTCTTTCTTTTTCTTTTTTTTTGAATTTTTTTTATCAAAGTTTAATCCTCTTTTAAACAATTTTCTCAACACAAAACGAAAACACTACAACATTTGCGCGTAACTATGGTAACATAACTAGTTTTTTTTTTTTTCTTTCTTCCTCTCATGTCTATCCCTATCATCTGAAACTGGCGAATCTTTTGTTTGATTCTCTCCTTCAACTCAGCTTTGTTTTGCTCCTCGGCCCACCGTCGACCTCTCCTCTAACCTCAATGTACTAGTAGCTATTGATTATATACAGTCAAAGAACCCAAATAAATATGTAAATAGTTAATGCACAATAAACAGGGATTTTTATGCCAACTTTAATTTGTATTTATAACAAAAATATATAACCTTTCTAGACATACTTTAGTGGTTGAGAATTTAAGTATTTATTTTCAAAATCTTATGCTTTAATTATTAGAAAATGATATCAAATTTATAAGAATAATAAAAATTAATTTTATTGTATAATTTATTATTTAATGCATCTTCTAATAAAAAAACAAATAATTAAAAAAAAAACAATAACACAGGCCGACGGCAGGCAGGAGTCCACTTAAGTTGCCACTAAATTGGCCAAATGGGTAAATAATTAAACATCACGCGTGGCATATGTCAAAACTTGAATATACAACTCATCATAAACATATTTTCAAAGCATCGGCACATCAAATACGGGATGCACTTTGGAAAGTTTTGGCATAAGCCAACTTTTAGGCTATTATGCCTGCAAACCAAAAAATCTGATTAGGTTCAATATATCTCGGTTTAATTATATCTTCTTATCTAAACAAATCACTTAACTAAGTCCCTAACCGTGAACTCTAACTTTTATCTCCTTTAATTTGTAACGATTTTTGCTAACTTTAAGGGATTAATATCCGATCGTTAATAATTTAAACCTTTTCTAAGATTTGTTCTAGCACTTGATTTTTAAAAAATTAGTTCCAACTATTTCTTTCTTGGAGTTTTCCTCGATATAAAAGTAATCAACATTGACAACTATACAAAGTTTTATTTGAATGGTATACGGATAGTTATAAGCAAAATCAATGAAAGGAAGATGTTGGTCCCAACTTTTATCCAAATTCATTATATAAGTCTTAAGCATGTCTTTTAAAATTGAGATAATGTATTTGAAATACTTATTTGTTTGAAAATAAAATGTTATGCTAAATTCCAACCTAATACCCATGGTTTTTTAAAATTCCTTCTAAAATTGAGAGGTAAACCAAGATCTTTTATTTGATACTATTGATATTGGTACCAAATACATAATATGATTAATATATAATTGAGACAAAAACTCAAATCTATTAGTTATGTGAATTGCTAAAACATAAGCATTCTTTGTCATTCTATCCATAATTACTTAAATAAAATCATGTTCTCCTTTCATAAGTGATCAAATTATCACAAAGTTTATTGTAATACTTATTAATTTTCACTCAAGAATAAAAAGAGATAGAAGTGTCAGGGCAGATTTTTAGTACTTAGCTTTAACTTATTGACATATAAAGCACTTAGAAATATATTCAATTATGTCCTTTTTCATTTTTTTTTCCATCAATAAAATTCACTCAAATACTTATATATTTCATTCATACCAAAGTGCACCATTTAAGCTAAATTATGCACATCTTTTATGATTTTTACCCTTAGATTATTTACATTTGGAGCACTCAATTGACTTTAAACCTTTAGTACTTCATTGGACTCAAGTGAGAATTTTTTGGCCTAGCCATCCTTATAATCCCTTATCATCTTTTTTAGTTTGGGATCTTGGTCTTGTTATAATAATTCTATTCATAAGCTTATACTTAACTTTAAAGTGAGCTAGTAATGCTCTAAGCCCTTTGACTATGATCTTTAACTGCATATCCATTAATTTATGTAATTTTTTCATTATTGGTTGCTTTTTTAGATTAATGTATGCTAAACTTTTCATACACTTTATGCTTAAAGCATCTACCACTATATTAACTTTACTTGAATGGTAATTAATGATATGATCATAATCTCTTAATGATTTTATTCATTGTCTTTGTTGAAAATTTAACCTTTTCTACTAAAAAATATATTTAAGATTCTTATGATTTGTAAAGATCTCATAAGTTTCACTACTTAACAATACTATCACAACTTTAATGTGAATACTATTACCACCATTTCCAAGTCATTAATGGGATAATTCTATTCATACTTCTTAAGCTATCTAGACTTACAAGTAATTACATAACCATTTTGCATTAATAAATAGCCTAAACCAATATTTAAAACATCGCAATACAAAATAAAATCATTAAAGCTTAACAAAAGTGATAACATTAGAGTATAAGTTAAGCAATCCTTCAATTACTAATATCTTTGCTTATACTTATTAGTCCACTCATGTTTAACCTTTTTCTACATTAACTAAGTTAATGATGCTATTATTTTAGAGAAGTCTTAAAACAATCATTTATATTATTTACCTAATTCTAAGAAATTACAAACTTTAGTAATTGTGGTTAATTATAATCATTGTTTCATTGTTGATACTTCTTAGGATCAACCTCTATCCCATTCGTAGGCACCTTATACCTTAAAAATGTCACACTTTCTAACTAGAATTTACATTTATTGAATTTTGCATACAACTATTTATCTTTTAATGTTGGAAGTATTATTTTTAAATATTATGTATGGTCTTCTTTTATTTTAGAGTAAACTAGAATATCATTAATGAAGATAACGACATATTAGTCAAGGAATGATTAAAGCACTATTCATTAAATGCATAAAGGCAACTAAAGTATTAGTAAGGCCAAAAAACATCACCAAGAACTTATAGTACTTGTATCTAAAAAGAAAAATCATCTTTGAAATGTTTTATTTTCTCAACCTTAGTTGATGATAGCTTAAGTGGGAATCAATCTTAAAAAACCATTGGACTTTTTATAATTGATTGAAAAGATCATCAATTCATAGCAAAGGATATTTATTTTTAATTGTCATCTTGTTAAGCCATTAATAATCAATGCATAACCTTATTAAGTCATCCTTCTTCTTTATAAATAACATTACAAACTCTTAAGTCAAAACACAAAGTCAAATGTGTCCTTTATTTACTATATCTTATAAGAGTTTTCAACTCTTTTTACTTTGCCAAAGTCTATCTAATATAGTGATATCGATATTAGTTAAATACCAAGAATAATATATATGTAAAATTCAATTTCTTTGTTAGGTGACAACCTTGGTAATTCTTTTAGAAACTCATTAATTATCAATACACTCTCTAAACTAGGAGTACTTTTTTGAAGATTTTACATTAAAGTTAAGTACTCCAAACATTTCTTCTTTAATAATTTTTTGACTCTTATCTAAGAAATTAAGTTAGAAAGTATAGAAATGTGTTCCTTTTGAAATTGAAATGCTTACTTTTCTAAAATCTCCAAATACGTGACTTTCTTATGATAATCTAAGGAGTTATGATGTGCAGTTAACCAATCCATACCTATAATGACATTGAAGTTTATCATATCTAGTGAGATCAAATTCATTCTAACTCTTTGCTATTTATATATATTACATAATTTTGATATTTTAAGTTTGCATTTAACTTTCTCATAGTTGGAGTTAGAACTATAATAGGGATATTTAAAGGTGTCAAACTAACTTTTAGTTAGGGGCAAAGAATTATGAAATAAAAAAATGTGTGGAGCTTAAATAATAATAAAAAAAAATTAACAAATACTAATTGTATAGAAATGATACTTGTTATCATGGCATTGGATGCTTTTAGGTCTTGTTGAATCATAGCAAATGCTCTTACTTATCGTCTACTACTTTGTCCTTTACTTGAACTACTAGCTTTTGTGACTTAACATCTTCTAAAACTATTAAACTATTTATTAGATGATGCACTAATGTCATAATCTCCATTTTCATTATATTAACCATTAGTTAAAAGGAGAAGGAATTTATGATTAGAAAATTCTTGATGGTACCTAAGGCATTTCTATTAGACAATTTTTAACTATATGTCTTATTTGCTTATAACAAAAATAAGACCTAAATTAACAGTTATATGGACTTGTACATTAATTTTCATAAAAACAAGAAGCATTGAATTTGCACTAAAATGACTAAAACTTTAGGTGTGACTTGAAGTGTTTGACTTACCATTTGATTCATTACTTTGTTATTATATTTGTTTAAATTATAGTCTTGGTTGATTTTGACTAACAAAACTACTACCAACTCCTTTACTTTTAAAATTACTTTTAAATTGTTGTCATTGGGTATGAGAAATTAATTTATTCTTACAATATTGAATGCATTCCCATTCTTCCTATTTACTCTTAAGAATGATTCTAGTATGATTAATAACCAGACAATGGTCAAGATTTTATGATCATTGATTAGTGACATTGAGGAGTTGAAAAATAAATGAGAAAGATTATATGGACAAGAGTGATAATGTAAAGGTCATATAAATATAGTTGTGAGTATGTTTGTAAAGAGTTAAAATGACAATATGTGTTGAAATTTTTGTAGAACAAAAATTAAGTTGTTAATGTTGAGATTAATTATGGTAGTTCAAAAAATGAAATAGAATATAAAGAAATATACTTGCAAAGTATGCTTCTATACAAGTTATGAGTCTTTAGAATGTAGAAATTTCTAATAAAATGTTGTTTTTTGGGGAGGTATATAAGAGAATAATATTAAAAGGATATTAATAACATTTAAGTTTAATGGACTCTTATTTTAAAACTTCGATATATAAGGTCTATGTAGTAAAAAGAATAAAATATAATACAAGTAATTGAAAGCCTTATACGATTTTGTTATATATATTTTTATTTATTCAAAATTTATTTAAATAAATAAGAAGAAATTAAAAATATTGTTAAATTTATTAAATTACCAAGTTTTTTACAAAATTTGTAATGTTATTTGATAAATTGGAATATTTAATATGAAAATAGTAATGGTTGCTATTATTAAATCCTACTTCCATATATAACTTGTTTAATCTATATGTTTGTGAAAATAAAGGAGTTTGTTATAATTGGATTTGAATTTAACTAAAAGCATGTTTATTGGCATTATTTGCTTTATTATTAAATATATTATAAAGAATATTATTAGAAGGGGCCTTAAGAGGAATGAAATCTCTTAATGAATATCTTTTCAATAAGTGCAAGAAACATAGTTAACTATATTGACTTTGTTTGTTAAAGAATGAACATTTGGAAATGGTCAGATCCATACAACTAGTTGTTTAAGATATGAGGTTTTTGGTGCAAAAGTTGGTATAGACATATATACATAATTACAAAAGCACATTTAAAGTAGACAATTGTATAGAATGATAAATTATGCATATGTGAGATTTTAATATAAAGTTTAATATCTTATTTTTGAAAGGGATTAATTGAATAAATGAAAACATAAGTAAATAGCTTAATTACATAAATTTTTGTTCTGTAATTTATAACCTCACAAAATGCTTAAATACCCAAATATGATGTTACAATTTATTATTCCTACATTTTATATTTTATCAATTCACTATTATATTTAATATTTTATTTGTTTATATGTGTTATTATGAAATAATGTTTAGTTTTATTTTTTCATATGCATAAATTTTTGGCATGTATACACAAAATTTTGGGCACTTAACTTTTATTTTTTAGGTTAGGGGAAAAATGGTAAAAGTATTTTGTATAACCTTTAACTTCTACATGGAGTTTTAAAAATCGCTCACTTGGATTGATTATTTTAAGAACTTTTTTCTTAATTATAAATTTTTAAATCACATTTTTTATTATATAATCATCAAATTGGTTATTATCCATTATATTTAACCACTAGGACAAAAAGTTGTACAATGGCTTCAATATAAATTATACATAATATAAACATATCATATTTATATTATCAAAAAATTTTTGTAGCATATAAAATATCCTTGATAGTCTTAAGAGATCAAGATTCTTTTTACTTATGATCAAGTTTTAATGACCCCAAAAAAGTTAAATGTATCATATTTATGTTACCAAAAAATTTTTGTAGTGTATAAAAAATCCTTAATAGTCTTAAAAGATTAAGATTCTATTTACCTAAGATTAAACTCATATAATACTTTACAAAATTACATATGGGGATTAATCAAAAAATTCATACATAGAATTATTCTATAAAATTTAAATTTTTATGTATAATTTATTATTCTATGTTCAAAGCCTATATTTGGTGTTTAAAATTTTTCAATGTTGAGTTTTTCTTCTATTTCTTAAATTTTTTTAATAAATTGTTAAAAAAAAGTTAGATTTATGAATTTTTTTAAGTTTTTGAAAAAAAATTCAGATTTTGTATTTATTATGAATTTTTTTTCAAAATTTTATTTTTTTTATAAAATAACACATATCATGTATTGCATGATTTATTTTAACCAAATGACTATTTTTAAAATTTTTTGGGTGTTTAGCATATATTAATTTTTATTTATCAATAAAAGGAAAAAAAAAGTTTATTGATTTGGGAGGGATTGTAAAAATAGAAGACAGACTAACTAAAATGAAAAGTTGAAAAGAAAAATACATTAAAAAAAATTCTATAAACTAAGATTTATCTAATAAAAAAATTTTTATTTTTTATTATTTTAAGAAAATCATATATATGATGATAGTTAAATAAGAAGCTAACTAACTGGTTACCTGGCAGTATGGTAGGCCGCGTGGGCGGGATAAGTTGCAGGTGAGGTGAGGTGTGATGTGATCCATCCACACACACCTTTTTTGTGTCACCTCCTTCCTTGTTTACTCCATTCTCTTCTCATTCATTGATTGATCTGGGTCTTAAGCACACACCTGGGTAGGGTAACCCAGCCATAGGCATAATAGCAAAAAGAAAAGAAATTAAAGAGAGTCTGAAAATGGCGATGGCGGTGCCAATGCCAATGTCGCGCCCACTCATGAAGATGGAGAAGATGAGTATGAAGACAAGGATGACCCAAACTCACGTTGCTCTCACCACCTCCGTCTCTCTAAACTCTTACCCGCTCTCCACCCCGTCCTCCTCTCATCGTCATCATCAGTCCAAGTCCACTAGGTGCAGAGTCCAATGCAGCGCACCCAGCACTACCTCGAGTTTCGACCCGAAGAGTGGAGTGGCTGTGTACAAACCAAGTTCCTACCAAGCACTTGTCGATGATGCCGCCGTTTCTCTCGCTTACGCCCTCCACGACGGCAAAACCCGACTCGAAATTGATTTCCCGTAAATTATTCTCCAGTCCAGCCCCAACCACGCGCCATATGTTCATTCGTTTCTTTATTTATTTATTTATTGCATGTCGCTCATATTTCTTTCTTTCACTCACCCATTTTCTTTATCGTATTCTGAGAATTCAATTTCTATCAATACCCTTCCTTCTCAGTATTAGATACCCCTCCTCTCTGCTGCTTCTCATCATAAGTCAGTCGTTGTCGGTATGCTTCTGAAATTAAGTCTTGTGTGTTTAGTTTAGTTGAGTTTAGCTAGTTGTCGAATTGGTGCTCGCTCAAGGCGCTGGCTGTTTTGCCTCTTGTTTTGTGCTTCTGATGTTGAATTTGAGCTCGTTTCTTTTCTTTTCTTTTCTATTCTATTTCTTAGTGTCTTGTCTTATTCTCTGTGCTTGCTTTACAGCCGATCCCAGTTGATTTTGGGATTAAGCCTTTGTGTTGTGGTATTCTGGAAAATTCAGTTGCTCAAATGCTGGTTATGCTGGTATGATATGGTGCTGACACAACAACTAAAAATAAAAAATAAAAAATAAAAAAAATAAATAAGAGATTTACTGTGGCAAACTTTGAAGGGAAGTTTAAGAATAATAATTTGCAATGAGACCAATATAACCTAGACACGAACAAGCTGATTGTATCCAACATGGCTTGAAATTTGAATGCAAAATATAGAACATTGGGGATTTAGACAAGAGAATGTGAACAAAATGGTGTTTATAACATCTGAGTCAGTTTTAGGTCTGGCCTTGTTGTGAGGGGTTGTTGGCTTAGGCCCTAATGGATTCAAGCATCTTCGTGATATATTATTCTTGTATTGAATCACTCTTGTACCAATTTATAGTTTCACTCCTCTGGTTTCTGAAAATACCCTGCTTGTGCTTATCATGTCTTTGGTAATTTCCTTGCTTGGTTTTTGTCTCAGGCCTTTGCCTAGCAACATTTCTTCTTATAAGGTAGCTTTTTCTTGCCCTCAAATTCTTACTTGGCTAATCTGATTTGCAGCTTTGTACTTTTTTTACACTTGTGTTTCCTGTTCTGTTCGGTTGTTTATAAAAGACAAACAAAAAGAGAGAATTTCATAGTTTTATAATTGCAAGTTTCTGATCATGTGAAGGGATCTTCAGATGAATTCATTGATGCCAATATTCAACTTGCCTTGGCAGTTATCAAGAAGCTCCAAGAGAAAAGGGAGACAAGAGCTTGCATTGTGAGAACCTTTCTTATACTCTATTGTTTGTGCTCTTGACCCTGAAATATGAGCTTAAGATCAGAGCTTGCTTTGTGACATGGCTATTTTCTTTTCAGGTTTTTCCTGATAAGCCAGAAAAGCGCAGAGCTTCTCAACTTTTCAAAACAGCTCTTGACTTGGTAAAATACCAAGTCTAAATTAAGCAATCTTTATTCTGAGCAACTTCCTTCTTAAGCCCATTGTTTTAGTATATAGAATTACCTATGGGATGCAGTTTAAGTAATTGGATAATTATGTGGAATGAAAATAGATTTTACTCAATTTTACAATTATCAACATTCTAGGAATGACATTCTGAATTTAATTGCACTTTCTTCCTCAAGTCATTGTTCTACAGCTCTTTAGATTCTTGGCTCTTATTGTAGCTTCTTTGTGTAAATGTTTCAGAAATTGAGCAACCTTAATTGATGTAGCATGCAACCTGCTACCTCTTTGTTTTTGCCCACAGATTGATGGCATAAACATAGGTTCTCTCGATGATGTCCCCAGTGGCCCTGTCACAACATTTTTAAAGTCTGTAAGGAATGCATTAGATTTTGATTTTGAAGATGATAATGAAGGTTAGTTTGAAATTGTCAAAATCTATGAGTCTGTATCTGAGACTTTGCTTCTCTGCTTGAATTTAATTAAGTTTCTTTTTTGTTGTCTGCTTTTTCTTATGAATATGTTTCAATGAATTCTGATATTCAGATATTGATAGTTTTTGAGCAACCATGAGAGATCTGTTTAACTTTCCATTTTTTTACACCTATTTAGGACTCGTATGATCACCTTCAATTGTAGCTAGAGACAAGTGAACATTGGAGTCAGGCACCAGTAATAAGGTGATGGAGTTCCACAGTGAG
Source organism: Ceriops tagal (assembly GCA_021533255.1). NCBI lineage: Eukaryota > Viridiplantae > Streptophyta > Magnoliopsida > Malpighiales > Rhizophoraceae > Ceriops > Ceriops tagal. The sequence continues at coordinate 5,339,593 of CM038602.1, forward strand.
AACATTGAGACAGCATTGAAAAGTCCTCAAATTAATGTGAAACATAAGTGCTTAATTGAAAGGAAAAATTGATCACTTCAATCTAGCATTAGTAAATTCCAACACAGAAAATGATAAAAGAGAGAGAGTTACTAAATCTAAACAAGATGGATGAGGCTTAGAATTATCACTCTTGAAGGTTTGCTTCCCATTGTTGCAGTTATTATTTTTGCATAAGATTGGAAGAAAGATGGGGCTTATTTCATTTATTGAAAATTTTGATTATTGCTCTGTCCTTGAAAAAAAAAAAAAAACTGGCTGATGGGACCTAGGGACAAGACACCCAAGATCCAAAAGTAGAAATGAGCCTCTTCTGCTTTCCTTTCAGTCATTATGTCCCCTAGTGTCATGGAATGAGCTCAATTCTTGACTGGTTCTGAATCACCTGACACTGGAATGTACACTCATGACTTACTCATTGAGGTTGAGTCATTCCCAGATGTCTATTGTGGGCCATAGCTACCTTGTTAGAAGATTTTGCTGTCCTGCCCTTGAGGCAACGTAATGCCCTGCCCTGGAGAAATTGGTGCTTCTTGTCATTTTTGCATTAAGATTGGAAGAAAAATTGGTGCTTGTTTCCTTTGCTGAAACTTTTGGTGATCTTGGTCTCTACTACAGCATTGTCCTTCCCTGGAAAGAACATAATGCTGCTTTATAAGATCTTCATTCTGCAGAATTTGCAATGAATAAGTGGTTAAATTGCTTACTAAATATGTAAAAAGGAGCATTAACAATTCACACTGACCATGTTATTGACTTTGAATGTGTAGCATCTAACTTATGCAACTCGAATATAATGTGAATTGTTATTTGATTGCTGGCTCATCATCTTGTGAAGCAGTTATTAGTACATTTCTTGGTTTGATAGTCAATTTTGACAGAGACAACTATCCTTTTTTAAAAATTTCTTTGAAATGAAGTCTTTGAAAATGAAAAAGCAGCTTATTAGTGTACACTTTGCCCTTTGTAATGCAGATTCCCCTCTTCCTTTCTTTCTCAAGAACTTGCTGTTTCAATTGATCTTTGTTATATTCATTGTTGCTAGTTAGATTACTAGAAAATGGGCCAGGAAGATATTTCAGTTACCAAATCACCGAGGCTCTACCTATTAGATGTGAAATCTGAAACAAGTCTCCAAAATCAATCAAGAATTCTGAAACCAGCAATAATTTCTACCAGGGAATGGGATGGCTAGGCTTAATCCCATGATCTAAGCTTTGTTAACTGATATTGTGCCACTTTAGCATTAATTTCTAAAGATCTAAAGCGTGAGGTTATGGGGCAAGGGATAATATATTTATTGGTGTATGTGGTCATCTGGTGCCTTAAAAGACATTTTTTCTTTTTTTTTTTTTTTGTGCGTGAGTATAAAGAATACAAACATCAATTTTATTTTACCTCATCTTCTGTTTGATTTTGTTTCAAAGAAGTTCCAATGTAGAGATGAATATATAATTAGAATTTTCAAGCATAATTGTCATCACTGATGTTTGCAGGCCGTTGGCAGTCCAAGGAGCCACCATCTCTCTATATATTTATTAACTGTAGCACACGTGAACTATCTACTATAGAGAAATATGTGGTAAGATTTTTTTAAATCTCTTATATTTTATATTGATCACTTTCTGTTTTTGATCCCAGTCTCATATTCTGAATTGCAAGTTCTTCCTTGTATATGTGATTGTTGATTCATAGGCTTATTACTGATGGTTGAACAAATGTGGATACTCCTCTTCCCTTACATTTATCTGGGGTTACTGACATTAAATTGGAGGCGTGCTCCTTTATTATTGTTGCTTTGATATAATACGGTATAACTAAAGTTACCAAATGCATGTTTAAGTGCTCACATGCAGACTTCTTGTCTCCTACTTGTGGGTTATTCTCCATCCTTGACTCAAACATTGTACCATTGCTGCTTGCTTCTTGCTTTTCCTTTACCTATTGTTTTCTCCTAATTAAGGCTGATCATTGCATTATTTCTGCAAATGGGTATTGTGTAGCTCACAAAATATTTTAGAATCCCAACAAGTCTGTAGAAGAAACCTCTTTCCCTAGTGCAACTCAGGCAGTTACCAAACATCTGTCTAAATCTGCAATAACATTCAACTCAGGTTCTCCCAATAACTATAAACTGTAAAATCTTTTACTTTATGAATTTCTCGAGATTTGGTTTCATGAAGTAAAAATTTTCATGTTTAGGTGCAGATTGATCTTTTCCCCTAACATTACATGGTTGAAGCCAATAGGATTCTACAAATCAAAATTAGTATTTAACTCTTTAAAGTTGCAAATTCCAGTACATGTGCATTTATCTCTTTTGGCGTGTCTGGTGATAAACATTGTAACCAAATGATCTTTCTTTATGGGGTAATTCCTTGTCTTGTGCACTAGTAATTGGTTTAAGATTTGACTTTTTTTATATGGTCTATATGAAGACTCTTAGTTACTGCCTCCCTGACCCAACAAGAACCACAGAATATTATGATGAATTGTCTCAAGAGATATAATTTAGTTATTTCATCTTATATACTCATTACTGGTAATTGACACTGTCATCTGCAAGCTGCAAATGATAGTTGGTCTATTTTAAGAAAAATTGGAATGTGCAGGAAAAATTTGCCATGTCAACCCCAAGTCTTCTATTCAATCTTGAGCTTGACACATTGCGGTATACCATTTTTCCTGGCTTAACTTTGAGCCATACCGTTGTGTTTTTCCCTTGTTAGTTAAGAATATGTAGATTCATTTTGCAGTGCGGACTTGGGTCTTCTGGGATTTCCAGCCAAAGATTTGCAGTATCGTTTTCTATCACAATTCATACCAGTATTCTATATTCGAACCAGAGAGTACTCAAAGGTTTCTCTTCATCCATTGATCTTTGTCCTTTTGCTCTCAATAACTTATGAATTGATGTCCTTAACCATTGCTTTTGGTGAGGCAAGACAGTTCCAGTAGCACCTTATATTGTTAATTACAGTGGAGCATTGTTTCGTCAATACCCTGGTATGAAACTAATTTTCTTTAAGTCAATTATGCAAATCCTCCTCTCTTTTTTTTTTTTTTTTAAATTTAAGTTTGGTTACTCTTTTTGCCTGTTGGTTTTCAAAGTTTTTCTCATTTGCTAATGAAGACTACCTGAATCTGGTAGTTTAGACAGCAAGAACAGAACTTAAGTAAACATCAAAATTATGGTGGGTGAGTTAATTGCTAGATGGATGCACGAGGCAGATGGCCTGTGCAACTAATTCACATCCGATATAATACATCTGTGGGCATCAACACCCTTCAGCAAAACCTATATTCCATAATCAATCTTATGTATTCAGATTTGGGAAATCAATACCAAGTCTATGGCAGAATTTAGATTTATTCAATGCTTATGAGTGGAAATCTTCCAGGGATGCCCACCACTATAAAAAGAAGGTTGAGGATGATCAGATCTTCAAGTTTTTTATTTGTTTAAATGTTGAATTTGATGAAGTTAGGGGGAAAATAATTGGTAGACAACCTCTTCCCTTTATTGGAGAACCTTTCTTAGAAGTTCATCATGAAGAGAGTCGTAGATTTGTCATGCTTGGCAATAAAACTTCAATTAGCATTCTTGAAAATTCTACTTTGGCCACAAGTCAAGTCTATGCTAGCCACACTATTACATGCAAAACTGATTAGAAGCCTCAGGTATGTTGTGATCATTGAAATAAGCCAAGAAACCGACCAATTGGAAAGGCAAGCATGAGGGGAAGTTCAATAAGCAAACTGGCTGCATGAATGTCTCCATTGCACATGAACCCAAAGCTGTCCCATTCGATCCTTAGCAAGTACATCATATTCTTAAGCTGCTAAAATCTAACATTGGATTATCGGGTATTCCTAATGCTTCTCTTGCACAAATAGGTAATGATTTAAATGCCTTAGTTTGTTATTTTATTTTGCAATCAACTTCTTGGATAATAGATTCATGAGCATCTGACCACATGACTAGTTGTTCCAATTTATTTCACACATATAACCCTTGTTCTGGACCCCCAAAAAAAAAAAAATTGTGTAGTAGATGGATCTTATTCTTTTTATAGTAGGCAAAGGTTTGGTTAAACTATCAAAAACCTTATCTCTTAAATTGGTCCTTCATGTACCTCAACTTTTGTGTAATCTTTTATGTGTTAGCAAATTATCCAAAGATTCTAATGTCTTGTTACTTTCTTTGATTCTTATTGTGTTTTCGGGGATTAGAATTCAGGGAGGGAGAGTGGCAGTGCTAGGATGATTGATGACCTCTATTACTTTGGAGATGAAGATTCCAAGAATAAATTATCTTAGGGGTTAAGTAGTGATAGTTCTACCTCTATTAAGGACAAAATAATGCTTTGGTAGTATAGGTTAAGACATCTTAGTTTTTCTTATCTTAAGAAATTGTTTCCTACTTTGTCTAGTGGAATTAATATTTCCATTTTTCATTGTGAATATTGCATTTTATCAAAAAGTCATAAAATAACTTATTATTTAAAACCATAGAAGCCCTCTCGGCCTTTTTACCTAATTTAGAGTGAAATTTGGGGGCCTTCAAGAATTCAAACTTTATCTGGAAAAATTGGTTTGTGACTTTTATTAATGATCATACTCAGTTATGTTAGGTATATTTAATGAAAGATAAATCTGAAGTTTAGACTTTATTCAAAAATTTTTAAGCAATTGTTGAAACAGTTTCATACAAAAATTGGAATTTTTCACATTAATAATGCACTGAATATTTTAATGATTCTCTTGGCAGCTTCCTAAGAGATAAGGGTATTCAACATCAATGTACTTGTGTTAATACACTACAGCAAAATGGTATTGTTGAAAGGAAAACTCGACATTTACTAGAAGTTGCCCATGCCTTAATGTTTTTAATGCATATTTCTAAACATCTATGGGGTGAAGCTATTTTAACTGTAACATATTTAATTAACAGGATGTCTACCCATGTTTTAAATTACATCACACTCCTAATGTTTTAAACATTGTTTTCTTGATACTCAGATTTTTTCACTTACCTTTTAAGGTTTTTGGTTGCATAGCTTATGTTATTAGTTCTCATAAGAATCAGTCCAAACTTGATCCTAAAGTTAAAGGATATGTTTTTCGGCTATGCAGCAAACAGGAAAGGATACAAATGCTTTAATTCTTTGACTTGTAAAATTGTTATTACTATGGATGTTGTGTTTCTTGAAAATCTGCCCTATTTTCAAAATAATTTTCTTCAGGGAGAGAAACTAGATGAAGAAAATAGTTGGGGTATTCAGCATATTTTACCCAAAGCTATACCTCTTAATTCTGTTGTGTCAAGTATGGAGGAATCTTTGATAGGGGGAGAAATACTACCAAATCATTTTAAGAAATATAAGTTTGAAATTATTGTTTATATGAGGAAGAAAAGTCATAAAAAGGTAGAGAATCATCTATACTTGAAGCACCACCAAGCCAGTCTAAAGTTCCAAATTTAGTGATGTTGATCTCCTTGGCAGGCATCTCCTAGTGATTTTCCTTCTATTCCTAATAATTTATTTTGAACCAGAATATAATAATTTGGATATACTTATAGCCATTAGGAAAGGAACTCATTCTTGTACTAATCTTTCCATTGCAAAGTATTTGTCATATGATAGGGTCTCTTACAAGCATAAGGTATTTACATAAAAAATTTCTAGATTTTTTATCCCAAGAAGCATTCAAGAAGCACTGGGTAATCCAAAGTGGAAATTAGCAATTAGAGAGGAGATTGATGCACTAAAAAAGAATGAGAATTGGGAGATTGTGGAATTACCCAAAGATCAGAAAATAGTGGGGTGTAAATGAGTGTTTATTGTAAAATGCAAAGCAGATGGAAGTATGGAAAGATATAAAGTAAGACTTGTTGCTAAAGGGTTTACTCAAACTTATGGTATTGATTACCAAGAAATTTTTGCTCTAGTACCAAAAATCAACTTTTTTTGTGTGTTACTGTCTCTTGCAGCTAATTTTAACTGACCTCTACAACTAGATAAGAAGAATGCTTTTTTGAATGGTGACTTAGAAGAAGAAGTATTCATGTGCCCTCCTCCAGGTGTTGAAAGTATGATTGGCCAAAATAAAGTGTGCAAGATCAAGAAGTCTTTGTATGATCTTAAATAGCCTCAAAGAGTCTGGTTTGAATGTTTTGGAAAGGTAGTAAAAGGCTATGGATATCACAAAAGTCAAGCTGATCATACTTGTTTCATAGGCATTCTGATAAAGGCAAGATTACAATTTTAATTATATGTGTTGATGATATGATTTTGATAGGTGATGATCTTAATTAATTATCAATATTAAAGAAAAGATTAGCTGAAGAATTTGAAATTACAGACCTAGCAGTGTTGAAGTATTTCCTAGGCTTGGAATTTGCAAGATCAAGAGAAGGTATATTTATAAACTAAAGAAAATACATCCTTGATTTACTTAATGAAACCGGCCTTCTGGGGTGTAAAGCAGTCGAGACTCCAATTGATGTTAAATCCAGCTACTGTTGAAAATGTGATTGAAAGGAAAAAATTTCAACGTCTAGTAGGTAAGGTTATTTACTTATCGCACCCATCCTGATATTGCATTTGCTAGGAGTGTGGTAACTTAATTTATGCATGCTCCAAGAAAAGAACACTCCGACGTTGCATAAAGAATATTGGGGTATCTTAAAGGGACACTTGGCTAAATGATGATGTTTAGAAAGAGTGGTAATGTTCAAATAGAAATTTACACCGATACTGACTAGGGAAGAGGCGTTATTGATCAGTGGTCAACATCAGGTCATTGCACTTTTGTTGGTGGAAATTTAATCACTTGGCAAAGTAAAAAGCAAAGTGTTGTAGTGTGGAGTAATGCTAAAGCAGAATTTAGATCTCTTGGCCATGACATTTGTGAGATAATGTGGATTAAGAGATTACTAGGAGATTTGCAAATCTCAGTGTTACTTCCCACAAAAGTTTATTGTGATGGTAAAGCTACAATTTCAATAGCTCATAATCTAGTTCTTCGGAATAGGACTAAGCATATCAAAGTGGATAGATATTGTATCAAAAAAAAACTTGAGTATGGTTTAATATGTGTGCCTTATATACCTACAGATTAAGAGGTTACTGATGTTCTTACCAAAAGATTGCCTAAAAATTAGTTTGATTCTCTTGTGAGACATTTACAAGCTAGCTTGAGGTGGAGTGTTGGAAAGGAAATAATCTAGAATAGAGTAATTTGTGGTGTAAATATAGGAAATTTTGTGTGTTATGTAACTTAGGGATTCTGTCTTTTTTTGTCAAGTTAATATTTCCTAAATAGGCTAGTCTTGTTGTTATATATATATAGGTTGTAGATTCTTGAATTAAATTATAAAATACAATTATTCTTTTTTTTGTAATATTCTACAGTTTTAAATAAATAATATCATATCTAAACCATTTCCAAAGTATTAAGTTGTATAAAGATACCACAATCTCATATATAGATATCCAATAGAATGCTCAACAAAGAATTGTTTATTGTAAAGAAGTGAAATATAGTTCATTTGTTGTTTGAGAAATTTTCAGAAGTTATGTCAATGATAATACAATACTATGAAACATAAAAGGGAAACTTAAACTCATGAATGAAGAAATAGGGTGAATGGACTGCTATAAGCAAGTTATAGAAGAATAGTTGACAGAAGCAGTATTCATAAGCTAACAAGAATAATTTACGCAAATTGTGCAACTATCATGAGCATAAGAGTTGTTATGGAAGCATAGTTATCATACATATGCTATTCTGTTATAGTGCAAAAGCACAAAAATGAGCCTATGAGCTCATCCAAGGCAGCAATAATTAGACAAAAACAACTAAAAGGCCTCTACAAAGCCTATGCCAACAATGCTTATGAAAAGGATAATTAATAGATCAAAGGAATTCGGTTTTAGTAATGGGTCAACCTTGGTTGAATATTTTGAAATCGTTTAAACAAGCTGTTATTCTGTCCTGAAACCGTACATTCCTTCCCATATCCTTTATAGATAATTTGCACACAAGTCAATCACATTCATACTCAAATAAGCTCTTCTGGACAATCCCAAATATGCCAGAACAAATCTAACAACCATTGCAGCATACCCATTCACATACAGTCCTTATCTGATTAGCCTATAAATTTGATCACTTTGTGATTTGCTTACAATATGATTGTACATGTTTTTTGCCAAACTTTGTCTGGTATCTGGTTATCATGAAACTGTGTATGATTCATCTGCAACCATGGAAGAGAAAAAATAGTGAGAATTTAGGCCTTATTTGATGAGAGGCAAATAAAAAGTGCTTTTTAAATTTACATTATTTAAGATATCCAAACAAGATGATTGCCAATGTAAATACCCTTCTTAGGCAACCAAAGTGGGACATGGCAGCCCATCCACCCACAGGCGTACATTTTAGTATCCTTGTGATAATACACAAAAAAAAAAAGAAAAAAAGAAAAAAAAAGAAACATTTATACAACAAAAAGTTACATTATATTGCATCCTACAACCCAAAAGTTACCATGCATTATAAGTTGAGGAATAGATTTTGGAGTGATGGTTTCTAGTTTATTACCTAAAGTTCAATGGAAAATATTTTCCTAGTCAACCTAAAAATGACCCATCTTCTTGAAAAATAACTTACAAATTTTAAATCTATAAGTTCTTTTCTATACCTTCTATTAATCACCTTGGTAACAACCTAAGTGTCAAAACTAGAGTGATGGAGAGAGAATAGAGATGCAAGATAAAGACAAGGAAGAGATGAAAGAGTGAGAAAGGAGAGAGATGAAGGTGAGAAAGAAGAGGGAGAGATAGAAGATAGAGAGGGAGAGAGAGGTAAGAAATTGAAAGAGAGGGAAGGAGAGAGAGATGGAGAGACATGAAGAGATGAAAGAAAGAGAGAGAGCCTAGAAAGAGAGGGATAGAGATAGAAGAGACCAAGAGGGAGAGTGAGGTAGAGAGATGGAAGAGAGAGAGAGATGAAAGTGAGAGGGATAGAGATGGATGTATGAGACAGAGAGAGAGATAGGGGGGAGGAGAGAGAGAGAGACATGGAGATATGGAGATATGGAAGAGAGAAAAAAAAAAGCGAAAGAGATGGAGAGATAGGCAAGAGAGAAAATAGAGAGAGAGAGAGAGAGAGATGAAGAGATGGAAAGATGAAAGAGAGAAAGAGTTGGGAGAAAAGGAGAGGGAGGAAGAGAGATGGAGAGATTGAAAAGCGAGATAGAGGTGGAAGAGAATGAGGAAGAAAGATGGTGAAGTTCTTGATTTCTCCCTAGGATCTACTAGTTTGTGATACTGAGAGGGGGTGAATCAGTATCACCACAATTCGTAATTCGCAGGTAAATGAACAAATTCAATCTTTTTTTAAAAGCAAACTCTTTCTTAGACTCAACTAAGGTAGATCTATTGCTATCTACTAATCACAATAGTCCCTAAAGTCACCTTTCAGACATCTTGCCTAATAGACGATATGGATGTTTTTGTTTAGGTTTTCGTTAGGTTATAGGTTGGCTGATACTTTAGCTGCGTTCACAACTTAATTCAAAGCACAGAACGTAAAGCAAATTAAGGACACACAAGATTTACGTGGTTCCGTCAACGTGACGTACATCCACGGTGGTAGGGACTCTCCCTCTACCAAGACTATCCACTATACTTGTAAATACAGGTTACAATGGATGTCTTTAATTCTCTGCTCCTTTCACTATTGCAATTACTAAGCAAGTACAATACAAAGAGTGTCACTTACTGTGTCTACCTTTTTTTTAACTTGTCTTGCTTATGTTGAGTTGAAAGGCTGCTCCACTGCCGCTTAAACGTTCACCGCAACGCTCTCTAACCTCTCTTGAAGAAGTCTGGAAATACGTTGAGTTCAATGCTTCGCCGAATTTCTACGTTGTTTCACACAATTCCTGATTTCACCGTCTTACGGTCTCACCCGTCTCCTTATCTCACGATCTCACTGTCTCACGTCTCGTCTGTTCATTTCTCTCTCTCCTGCTATCTCGCCGGATTTCTCTCTCTTCACCGGATTTCACTTTTCCGTTCACCGTCGGGTTTCTCTCTTCCCGCCGCTCTGCTACGATTTGGCCGTCGGGTTTCTCTCTCCTTCCGATTTGGCTATACAGGTCTTTGCCGTCCACCCACTTTCGACCGTCCAACCGTGTTGTCTCCTCGCCGACCGCTGGTGTACCGGTGGTGTGCCGTTCCTCACAGGTTTCTTTTCTTCTCCGGTCTGCGTTTTCTCTCTCTTTGTCTGTCGGTTGCATTTTCTCTCTCTTCGTCTGTCGACTGAGTTGTCTCTCTCTTCGTCCGCTTGTTTTAGCTCGATCTGGTTTCACCCGTTCACCACTTTCTCTCTCCCTCCCGTCCAACCGTTCACGGTGTGTTTGGGCATGTCGGTGGTCTGCCGATTTTCTCTCCTATCTCCGACGATGGCTGTTCTTTGTTCAGTACGATCGTCAATCGTCTCCTCCTTCTTTCTCTCTCGACGCAACTGTTCACGGTGGTACTGTTCACGAGGTTACTGTTCACGACGGTACTGTTCACTAGATTCGTCCGTTGACTGCATTGTTCACTCTCTTCATCCTTGCCGGTGGTGTTCTTCTGTGTAGGGTTTGGTGTTGGTCGGTTGTCTAGGTTTTGCTGAATGCTCAATATTGCTGACTCCTTGTTCTTTGTATTCCAAGACCATTATATACTTTACTCTATCAAACCATAATAGGGCTTACGTGGTGGATTTACGTTCTTGCCCTTACATGTGGATTTACCTTCTTACACTTTCATGTGACTTTACTTTCTTACACACTTAAACCTAGTTGACAACAATTATAACCCATACAAAGCTGTGGGAACAACAATCTCCCCCTTTGTAATTGTTGGCAACATTCATAACAAAAGCAACTATACAGCAATTTCAACTTCCCCTAAATATGCACTCCCCTTTCTTAACAGCTCCCCCTGTACTGTTGCTTCTCTCTCCTTTTGCCAACCAATTACAAATTTGAAAAACTCACAAAGTAGAGATGGAGGATTCACTTGATTTTCAGGCTTGATGAGGCATTTGCACAGATAGATTCAATCTGTGCTTTTCAAATAGCTTTGTGAACTGAGATTTAGTTAGATCTTATGTAACCTCTTCAACAGATTTAGATTCAACTTGTGAGAGTAAAGCAGTAGCTCCCACAATTCTTCTTCTTGTTGTAACTCCTGCTGATGGGTCACCTATGATCTGACTTTCTCGATGAGAACTGGTCCACGTTTTCTTTGGCTTTCTTTCTTGCACAGTCTTAGTTGCAAGAGGATCTCTTTCTTCATCAATCACATACAAATTTCCAGCTGTTCTCTTCCTAGCTGTAACAGTATTGCCTTCTTTATTCTTTACCTAGCAACTTGTTTTTGTGAATATTACCTTATGGTCTTCATTGCATAGTTTGCTGACAGATGCTAGATTATATCTGAGTCCTTCAACGTGCAGAACATCTTTCAGCTTTCCTCTTCTAATGTTTACTGACCCCTGACTACTGATGTTGAGTGAATCATCATTGCCAAACTTGACTTTGCCTTATCTTGATTTGTTTAGCTTTGACAATTTACTCTTGTTTCCCGTCATGTGTGAAGTGCATCTACTGTCAAGGATCCACTACTTATCCTTATAGTCAGCTTTAAGTGCAATTTCAGCTATATTAGCCACCTCCCTTTTAGCTTTATATTCCTTCTTTTGAACTGGCTGGAAGATAGCTTTCTCCTTTTTCTCAACTTTGACTGCACCGCTTGTTTTCATTGTGCCATTGAGTGTCTTCTCTTGCTCAGGGAGAAGTGTCATGCATCTCTTGGCATTATAGTCATTCTGCCTGCACCTTTCACACTGTTTCAAGTCTGCCAATACAGCAAACTTGTTCTTTGAAACCATTGGTTTAGGCTTCCACCAACACTCCTTGTCAGTATGTCCTTGCTTTTTACAGTATGTGCAAGAATTCACGACAGGTGTTTTCCTCTGAATTTTGTATTGTCTCCCCCTGTATGTAGCATCGTATCTTCTCGAGTTTGAGACATATACTAGCCTTCTCCACCAACAGTTACTCGCCTTATGACCCCAGACTCCACAATAAAGATAGTGACCTTGAAACTGCCTCTTCTTGGGTCTACTCATAGCTTGTTTTCTTCTGTTCATTATTTGCTGTGTAGGCAAAGTTGCTGGCTTCTTTGCTTGTGTGGCTTTCATTTCAGCCACTTTCTTCTCCTTCTTCTGTTCAGTCATTGCCCTTGGCTGGCTGACTTCCTTTTCTTTCTGAGACGTAGCAGTTATAGGCTGCTACTCTTTAACCACATACATCCTTTTTGACCCTGACTTTGGTTTGATAACTGTCTTCTCTTCTTCAGTTATCTTCACCTGAGTCACAGCTTTCTCTTTCAACTTTTGTGACACATTCTTATTACCTTTAGCCAATGCAGCCTTAGATTGCTGCACTTTCTCTTCATTCTTCTTTCCTTTTGCAGAACTTGTTTCTCCTGTCATTTCAAACTTCTGCAAATTCTCTTCACTACTTTTGAGTTGTTGCTGAAGTCTCAGCAACTCTTTCTCCATTCCTTCAATTTTTGAAGCCCTTGAACCAAGTTCCATTGTAAGGTCTTCATATATCTTGATTTGTTCTTCAAATCTTCTCTTCAAGTCAATATGTTCAGCCCTTATTTCATCCTTTTGACTTTCAACTTCCTCAGACTTAGCTTCAACTTGTTTTATATAGGCCTTCAACCTTCTTATGGTTCTGCCCCTTCTGATTATCCTCTTTGAAGCTGCTTCCAGCTCAGCTTCAAGATTTGGCTCTTCTTCATCAACTTCCTCTTCCTCTTCAAAGGTTGAGCTACCACCTTGTGTTGATACCATAAAGACATGCTCATCTGATAAGTCTTCATCTTCCTCCTTATCAGCTTCTTTTATTTGACTCACATAGCTCTTGAATGAGACTCTCTTCTTCTTCTGTGGGTTGGCAGTCTTCTTGCTGGACTTCTTTGATTTGAATGATGATTTTCTCCATCTTGAATTCTGTTTATCATCACCATCCTCATCTTCATCATCAAGTTTCACTTTGCACTGAGAAGCAAAGTGTCCAGTCTGCCCACAACGATAACATCTCAAAGCTAGTTGTCCTTTTCCCTTCTTAGACCCCTTTTTAAATTTCTTTATGAAGTAATCCAATACTTCACCTTCACTTTCTTCCTCATTCTCATCATCATCCTCCTCACTGGATGATTCTTTCTCTTCTTTTATCTTCAAGTGCTTCATAGCTTTGAAAGCTGCCTCCTTTGATACCTTTGTTGTTGCAGAACTTTCAACTGACTTTATCCTCATCTCATATGCAATGAAATTGCACTGGAGATCATGTAGAAACATAGAATTAAGATCTCTACTCTCCTATATGGCTGCTACCTTTGAGGCAAACTTCTCAGGCTGAATTCTCAGAATCTTCTTCACAACAGATGAGTCCTTCTTGTTCTTCCCATGACTTCTCAGGTCGTTCACAGCATCAATAACCCTGGTAAAGAACTCTTGGACTGTCTCATTTTTCTTCATTCTGTCATCACCTTCATAGATTTTCTGCAATCTATCCCATATCTCCTTGGCAGATTTGCAGTCCATAACTTTAGCATACTCAGCATCTGTCAATGCTGAAATGATGACGTTTGAGGCCTTCCCATTTATCTCAAACTGCCTTAACTCCTCTGGGGTTGGGTTTTTACTTTCTTCCGGAGCCACAAAACCCTCCTGTATGCATTTCACCACGTTCATGCCCATGGTTGTAAATACTACTTGCATTCTCGCTCTCCATATATGGTAATTGGTTCCGTCGAAGATTGGAACCTTCTTACTGTACGTGGTGTTAGTGCTAGTATCGGCTTCCATTTCTCAGTATGTTGAACAAGTCAAACTTCTAGATCCCTTCAAACTAGTACACCAAGTTGTTAAGTTTCAAAGTAGTGAACCTGTGCTCTGATATCAATTGAAGTTCCCAACTTCTCCCTAGGATCTACTAGTTTGTGATACTGAGAGGGGGGTGAATCAGTATCACCACAATTCGTAATTCACAGGTAAGTGAACAACTTCAATCTCTTCTTAAAAGCAAACTCTTTCTTAGACTTAACTAAGGTAGATCTATTGCTACCTACTAATCACAATAGTCCCCAAAGTCACCTTTCAGACATCTTGCCTAATAGACGATACGAATGTTCTTGTTTAGGTCTTCGTTAGGTTATAGGTTGGCTAATACTTTAGCTGCGTTCACAATTCAATTCAAAGCACAGAACGTAAAGCAAATTAAGGACACACGAGATTTACATGGTTCCGTCAACATGACGTACATCCACGGTGGTAGGGACTCTCCCTCTACCAAGACTATCCACTATACTTGTAAATACAGGTTACAATGGATGTCTTTAATTCTCTGTTCCTTTTACTATTGCAATTACTAAGCAAGTACAATACAAAGAGTGTCACTTACTGTGTCTACCTTTCTTCTAGCTTGTCTTGCTTATGTTGAGTTGAAAGGATTCTCCACTGCCGCTTAAACGTTCACCGCAACGCTCTCTAACCTCTCTTGAAGAAGTCTGGAAATACGTTGAGTTCAATGCTTCGCCGAATTTCTACGTGGTTTCACACAATTCCTGCTTTCATCGTCTTACGATCTAACCCGTCTCCTTGTCTCACGATCTCACTGTCTCACGGCTCGCTTGTCTGTTTCTCTCTCTCCTGTTGTCCCGCCGGATTTCTCTCTCTTCCCGCCAGATTTCTCTCTCTTCGCCAGATTTCTTTCTCTCTTCACCGGATTTCACTTTTCAGTTCACCGTTGGGTTTCTCTCTTCTTGCCGCTCTGCTCCGATTTGGCCGTCGGGTTTCTCTCTCTTCCCGCTGGTCTGCTCTGATTTGGCCGTCAGGTTTCTCTCTCCTTCCGATCTGGCCGTATAGGTCTTTGCCGTCCACCCACTTTCGGCCATCCAGCCGTGTCATCTCCTCGCCGACCGCTGGTGTATCGGTGGTGTGCCGTTCCTCACGGGTTTCTCTCCTTCTCTGGTCTGCATTTTCTCTCTCTTTGTCTGTCGGTTGCGTTTTCTCTCTCTTCGTCCGTCGGCTGAGTTGTCTCTCTCTTCGTCCGCTCGTTTCAGCTCAATCTGGTTTCACCCGTTCACCACTTTCTCTCTCCCTCCCATCCAGCTGTTCACGGTGTGTTTGGGCGTGTCGGTGGTCTGTCGATTTTCTCTCCTATCTCCGACGACGGCTGTTCTTTGTTTAGTACGACCGTCAATCGTCTCCTCCTTCTTTCTCTCTCGACACAACTGTTCACGGCGGTACTGTTCACTCGATTCGTCCATCGACTGCACTGTTCACTCTCTTCGTCCTTGTCGGTGGTGTTCTTCTGTGTAGGGTTTGGTGTTGGTCGGTTGTCTAAGTTTTGCTGAATGCTCAATATTGCCGACTCCTTGTTTTTTGTCTTCCAAGACCATTATATATTCTATTCTATCAAATCCTAATAGGGCTTACATGGTAGATTTACGTTCTTGCCCTTACATGTGGATTTACCTTTTTACCCTTCCATGTGGCTTTACTTTCTTGTACACTTAAACCTAGTTGACAACAATTACAACCCATACAAAGTTATGGGAACAACAGATGGTAAGCGAGAAGAGAGAGGAAGAGAAGGGGAGAGAATGTTATATTATGAATTTGGAAAAATTTACAATTGTCCTACATGTTTACCAAAACTAGGAAAATATTTTCCAATTTCTCATCCAAACAGCAAAAACTTTCCTCTAAAAATATTTTTCATAAACAAGTTTTTTTCCTAACAAACAAACGGACCCTAATTTGTAGTAATTGTTACCTCCATGATGGGTAATGAGAAGGAAATTTTATACAAAACCTTATATGATTATTCTATATTAAACATATTGACTAGCATGTTTTCAAACTTCCACAACTTCAATTATTCAGGCATGTATAATCTTTATTGTCTACACAATAGTAATTGCAGGTGGTTTCCTTTTCCGATCACCTAACTTTGGGATGATTATCCTTTAAGTTGTCCTTTGCAACTTCATATGTGCAGGACCTTGGCAAGTGATGCTTAAACAAGCAGATGGTTCTTATGCTTGTGTTGCAGAGAGTACAACCCGCTTTACCCTTGGTGAGGTATGTATTCATTTTGTGCCACATCTTCCATTTGTTTCCTGCATATAAAAGGTATGACATGGGGACTGACAACTTTGTGTTCTCAGACCAAAGAAGAACTATTGAGAGTCCTTGGATTGCAAGAGGAACAAGGAAGCTCGCTGGAATTTCTTCGCAGAGGCTATAAGGTAATCTACAATATGCAAATTTTTCTTCTCTAAATTTCTAACCTCTGTACCCAGTTATGTTTTAAAAACGGAGTTAAACAAGCACTGGCCTTTTGGCCACTGCTTGCCAACAAAGTCCAACTTCCATTGATTCTCTTTCTATTTTTCTGGTTTGTCTGGCTTTCCATTTGCTTTAAGTCTGTGCCTTGTATATGGTTCCTTTTAGCTTCCATAAAAAGTGGCTTGAAAAATGAATGTGGCAGGCTTATTGAATAGTGCATTTGCAGTTGGGTTTATAATATGGTAGTCATTATCCATTAGATGCTTGATCAAATTTAAGAATGCCTTAAATGTTTAGGAAGAAAAATATGCCAATTAATATTAATGTCCCATACCCTACTCAAAGTTGCTCTATAAATTTAGCTTGGAGATATTTCAAACCCAAAAATTTCACTATTGAATTATAACCAAGATGGACTAATGACTTACATGAAATGACATCCTTGTTCCATTGCTGTGCCTTTTTCTTTCCCTCATTTAGGCTGCTACTACATACTAGGACAAATAGTATTGATTAATCTATTCAATTTTGTTGTCAGCAAACAGGCTGACAAGTTTATACATACCTATGCATAAACACATAAAAGAGTTTTCTGGTATTTTGCCAATTAGTAGTTGACAATATTTCAACTTCTTAATTGGCTCATTGCATAAAAAGCTATTTTGATAGTCATTGCTACCCTTCTTTCCTTTATGGAAAACCATAATTCCTCATATCATCTTTGGTCTTTCTTTGATGTTGGGCCCTGAAGGTTCCCACTCTTTTCTTGATCAGTATTCATGCCCTCGTAGACATGTGCATACACATTCTCTGTGAAAAGGTATGCAAAAAAAAGTCTGAACCATGTGCTGCTGTTTGCAGACTGCTACGTGGTGGGAAGAAGATCTTGAATTGGAAAAATCTTCTGAATGGCGTAGTTAAGTAGCAGCACAACAATTTTCAGAAAAATCAGCAACTTTGATTGCAGAACAGCATAACTGGAAGCTTATCAAAAGATGGCAAATTTCATTGTAGATATTCTTGAGCTTGAAAAGTTGGAGAATTATTTTTCATTTACTTATCTTTCCTGCTCATGTAAGTCGTGTTTCTACATGTAACATTCTTTTAGTAATCTTTTTATTTATCAGAGCAATGGGTCACACGGAATCCAAGCATGTAGAGAAACTCACTTATTTTGTTGTCTTGCTTAATGAATGAGAACAGAAGTTTATTTCTTGGCATTGGAGCTGGTACGTGTACGGACCCAGTATCTGAATATCAAAGTCAGCATTTTTTTCCAGTATGTTATCATTGTTGGTCTTGGCACCTTTCCTTTTTTTGACTTATCTGTTGTTTTTGGTACCCCTTAAAGTATCTGGCTTCAATTTTGAATAGCAACCCCTCAGATTTTCTGCTTCTGATTTGGTTCTTGTTGTGCTCAAGTACAATGAAGGTAAAGTTTTTATTTGTTTCCTAGTTTGTTTTCAATATAATAGGATGGTGTTTGATAAGCTATGCTTCATTGAATATTATGTCATATGATAATTTAGGCAAAAAAGATGACCTTTCCCCCCATTTCTTTTCTCTGGGTTTAAACCATTCTTGCTTCAGATATGTTGCCTGGAGGACTGCCTTCATTGTGAAAAAAAAAAACAAATACATCAGCACTCTGGTGTGGAAGCCGCCCACTGCAAGTACACAGTTTGTAACTAAGTTGCAGGTGTTTGCATATTGCCTTTTCACTCTTTCGTTGAGCTTACTTACTCTCGACTCCTCATTGTGCAGTCAGGGGACATTTTAAAAAGCTGTAGTAAGAGCTGCTGTTGATGCAAACGTTTTGCTCTGCTCAGTGGATTTGTAAGAATAATCTCATATTGCTTGAAAGATACTGTATTGTTTCCGGATCAGGTATAGGCTAAAATTTTCTACCTTGATGAACTTTTATCAAGCGCTTTTTTGTC
>CM038602.1:5358015-5372071 GCA_021533255.1 Ceriops tagal
AAAATTTTCTACCTTGATGAACTTTTATCAAGCGCTTTTTTGTCCTGATAAATAGTTGACCAAGTATTTTCATGGGTGGCACGGTATTGGCACAGCTTGCAGCAAGAATGTTAAGATTAATTCTGGCCTTTGAGGTGGAGGATCTATGTTTTGATAATTAAAGCAGTGCTCTAAAAGAGCCAAGTTTGGAAACCAAAGCGTTAGTTTGTATAACAAAATCAAGAAATTTCCAGGCTCTTTGATGGTGAACAGTGCCTCAATAGCCCAATGCTCTTAAGCTGTTAAGCCGTTTTTAAAGCAAGACAGTTCATAGCTGCGTGGATAAGCATTGAAAAAATTCCAGATGAGATTACAAGGAGTTATATTCTGCATCTTTTGTGGCCAAATAATCTCGCTGAAGCATAACTTTAGCAAACAAAGTCATCTTGTCAGTTTCATTCATCTAAATTATCCATCAACCATCTGGTCCGCACCAAAGTCAGGTTCAGGGGGTTTCTGCAGCTTCATCAAGCCGACGGAACCTCTTCTGCTTCGTTGCCTGTGGCCATGGAGAGCATTTGCTGCAAAGCGAGATGCAAATATTGTTGTGCTAAGCTGTGATGCCACGTCATGTTCCCCAACTGGTGCTGTTTCATCATTCTGCACCTCGTCATAATCTAATTCCTCTTCTTCTAGGCGACGAAGTTCTGCTGCTTTTCTCCTGGAATAACGACGCCAAGTAGCTTGGATGAAGGAAGCCGCCCAAGTCCTCCACTGCTGCGAGTAGAAACGGAATGTGTGCTGGACTTGCCTACTATGAAGACGTCTAAACTGAGATGCAACAAACTTCAGCTCTTCAGCCTCCAATGCAAAAGCCTCTACCTCAGTTAAGGCCCTTACTGTCCTGGTTGATGATGGTAAGTTAGCACTAGCCTTGGGGTCCAGTGCCCAGGTCAGGAGCTCCTCTCCACAGAAGTCCCCTTCTTTCAAATATCCTCGGTTGAAGAATCCACTCCTTCCACCATCTGTAGTTACACTCTCCATGCGCCCCCGAATGATAAAGAGCATTTCATCAACTGGGTCCCCTTCCCGTAAGATGTAGGTGGATTCTGTGTACAAACTTGGCTTCAGCCGCTCACAGATGGCATCCAGCAACCTCTCATCCATATTGGCGAACAGAGGTACCTAAAATAAACACAGACACAAGATCGACAATTTCTTATTCCTGGCAAGTCAAGATGAGGATGGCAGAAGGCTAAGAGAATTAGCCATTGCTGTTCTACTAACTATGCAAAATGATTCAGATGCATTGTGTACTCAGTGCCTTTTAATATTTGATACTATCCTTGATTATAGGCCGCAGGACATAGCTGCAGATGTTTGTTAAAAGGCACGAGTACTGAAACATTATTGTTTGTTCGTGTTTTTCTCTGAAGAATTTTGAAAGCACCAACGTTATTCAGCGACCAAGTCTGTTCTTCCCTGGGATGAAGGTTCTTGTACAAAATCACTTGAAACTGAAGGTACAAAGGAAACAGATTTCTGGAGGAGCGATAAGGGATAATTCTGAACAATAAAGCTAGATATACATACCCTTCTGACCAGGTTTAGACAAAGATGTCGCTTGATGTCTCTCCTGAGATCCTTTGGTAGACTCTGGACCAAATTCTCTTCATCTACTCCTCGGGTTTCCAACCATTTGTACTGATCGTAGCGCCTAACTCGCTCCCTCAGGTCCTGTGGAAGCAAGCGATGATGCATCCATTGTTCGGAATCCCGCCTTTTGATTCTCATCTCCTCTAGGCGAACTGTCAGGGACTGAAGATAGGTCTGTTGCAAGCACAAGACACCTCAACTTCAGTACCACTGTCCTTTTGTTGCTTCAGTTACATCCAACATTCAAATGGAGTTACGGAAAAGGAAAATATATTTGTTTCGGCCATTGCATAATTTTGTTTCTTGCACAACTGGCAAAAGGTTCATTACATATGATCCCATTACAGCACACTGGAATTAAACTGAAGAAATCTTCACATCCATAAACTCCCATACAACTGAAACTTTGTAGAATACCTGCATGTTTCCTATCAGGAGCCCGAAGAGGATAAGCCCGGAGATGGCTATAGCTATGGAAAATAAAACCTCCAAAGGATAGGTGCTGGTTTCAAGACCCTGGCCAAGAGTACTGTAAAAAGAAGGTAAACTTAATTTGTTAAGAGGGTAGGTAAACGAAGCCTTAAAAATAAAATAAATAAAAATTTTTCAGAGTGCAAAAATTCATAATCAAAGGAGATTGAACCCCAACATTGTTCATAATGCTTAGAGGACATACGAAAAATAAGCATACCCGCGGTTGTCCTGTAACACAGAAGATAGATGTATACTGTACCTCAAATTTTGCAGACCCCACCATAAACAGTAACAGAATTTGGTGACAAAAACCCTGGAAGCTACGATGTCTGATGTCATGGCCTGCATATAGATTCCGTAATTAAAGGGCGAATTACCATCCTCATCAACAGCACACGTCTTTGCAAGAACTGAGTCGCTGATCCTTCGCCAATCATGAAAACCTGGCAGCCTCTTGTTGCCACAATACAGAAAATCTACATTACATTTTCCAGTTTTCATGCAGGCTTTGCGCCAACAAGCATCCTTACGTTCAAGAGCTAGTAAGTACCAGAAAGCCCCTGCTATCTGTGAATTGATCAGAAAGGATAGCTAAGTGTTTGCTTCAGAGCATCATGATTAGGGTTGTAAAATTGAGGTTCCAACAATAATGAATCATTAAACAGATGTCTGCCCATGATTATCGAGTCCATTATGTTAGATTTGAGTCTGCCTACACTCCGTGTAAGCAAGATAAGAAACTTGAGAAGAATTAACAAATAAAACTAAACACATCAATTGTTCCTATCTCTACAGTCAATGTACAAGCAAAGCTGTTACATGACGTGTATGCGGAGATACAAGAAGTACTTACATGACTTGCGAGCATGTACCAAAGCAGATAGTATGCAGCACCAAGCCAAGCACTATCAGCAAAAACTCCTGCAGTCTTCTTCAGGTCTGAACTTAGAGGGAAAAAGCGGGCAAACCTTGGGATATATTGGAGGAAGACAATAATTAATAATGCTTGCTTCGTAGCCAGTACCTCCGACCCTTTCTTCTTTTTAGTAAGATAATTCCACACCACAATCTGCAAGCGACATAAAGCACAAGGACAGAATAAGATGACCTTTGCCCCCACAAATGAATGGATGTGTTGGCGAGGGTGGAGAAATAAGAAGGAAAAAAAAAATCTCAATCAGATATTCATTTAAGAAGGAGAAATGCAAGAACAACGGCAATGATGATGTCAATGCTAGCAAGAACTTCGCGGAATCACAGGAGATTGTTTTTTTCAAAAGTAGTTTGATTAGTGATAGGAAGTATGGTTTATCAGACCTGTGGTAGGGGTAATATAGAAAGGAAATCCACGATGAAATAACGGCCTAAGTATCGGGCTGCTATCTGTGCAGGATCTATAACAAGCTCCCCTCGTCCAAAAACCCGGGATGACGGTGCAACATAGGCTGTGCGGAACTGAAGAGCCATGCGAAGCAGATAGAAAACATCAAGTGCTGTCCTCACAGTCGTAATCGTTGCAGCTAAATTTGTATCCATACCAAGGCAACCCATCTGATAGTTGAAGACAGGGAGGTAGAAAAACAAAGGATCAACGGATACTGCAAATATGCAAGAAATGACGAAAAGCCTGTTCCACAAAAGCAGAGATTTGTCTTGAGGGTCAAATATCTTTTTCTCAGATACTTTAAGGTCCTCTGGGAATACTGCACGAGTGACTCCACTTCTTAGTGATCGGCCTAGTGTAATTAGTCCCTCTGATCCCTTCTGCACTCCAAACCTAAAAGATTTGGATGGATTTTTCTTTACATTGCCTGTAAGGGAGAAGCCACTTAAATTGATTCCCCATCTCTTCATTAATCCACCTGGCTTGGGATTCATTGATAAGGTAGAATCCAAATCATCTAACCTACAGTTGCATATTATGCCAAAATCAGGTTTAAGCATTCATTCTTAAACCAGAAACAGAAAGGGAAACCATTTACGGTTTTGCACTTATAAACTTTGTCATCACTCTTACCGTTTCAATAAAATCAACAGAAAAGGGAGAGAGAAAAAAAAAAGTTGATGAAAGAGAGAATGGCGCTTCAAATTGTTAGAACTGATAGAATTCACAGCAATAATAACACAAATGATTGTAGGCCTAAAATGCATACATACAAGGAGCTTAGCATTGAGAATGGAGCTAAGGGAACAACAAATTTATATTCATTGCACCTTACAAACTTCTCCCTCTGGCCACCAATGTACTGTGACTTGTAACCACAATCAAACATTTTGCTGAATAGGTTGCATAGATACTTTCAAAAAACTTCTGAACCAGCACGTGATAGCATCATCAACATGAACTCCTGCAAAGCCAAATAAACAATTCCACCACCTGCCATGAAAATGCTTGTGCACAAAAAGCATGATCAACCTATCCATCAAAGGATAAGAAGAAGTCCCCAAAATGTTAAGGAGCAAAATTTAAACCCCTGCAATGCTTCGACTTTCAAAATACTCGTGTATGACCTTGGTATTCTTGCTGAATAAACTATCTGAATTATTTACTTTAACAATTGAACTGAGGGAAGAACAAATTCACTCAAATGTGTTTTTTTTGATATATGTAAATTTTGGTATTTTTAGTGAAGAAATTAAAAGATACTGCTGAATTGGGAGAAAGTTTTGACAAATAAAATTTCGAAATTTGACTGCATGTACGTGTGACAGTTCAGCATGAAATCGCTATGTTCTGGTTATTACCCAAAAGCAAGAAAAACCACCGCTGTTCAGTGTCAAGTCTTGCTCAGATTGCTCGGCTAGAGATGTCCTAAATTTATTCCTTTTTTTTTTTTTTTTTGTTGCTATTTCTCAACCTAATTCCAATATATTTTCCTTATAGGCATTCTAACAATAATGTCAACGAGTCCAGGATACTTCAAAAAACTTAAACAGTGATTACAAGATATAACAACCTTTTTGCCAAAGAAAGGACATAGAATCACCACGTACCTTTTAAAAGTTAAAACCATAGAGGGCTGATTCCAACATGCTCGAAATATTACGACAAATATGCAGTCCTCTTTGAACCTACTGGAATAGCTTTTGATAGCTTAGAGATTTCCAAACATACAGTCCGGGGGATTAGATAAAACAGAATTGTACAGATTGTTCTCTGCCCCTGTCTGTAGAATGCACTACCTATTCGCCGATCCTTTGTATTTGGGTGGTCTACTTTGTCCAAAATAATCCTGCAATCTGTGCCTTGCAATTGCGAGAATTTAGTTCTCACTTTTGTTTCCGAAAGAATCTTTTGACACTATTCAGTAGATAAGACACCGAACTTTCCTCGGCAAAACTTTCCTTAAACGTTAATTGGCACAGAGCTTTGATGAACATAAGCAAAGAGCCACTTTTACTATGATTGAGCAGGCTGATATGTTGGGCATTTAGTTAAGAACAATTGAAATTTTGAGATGGTTCCATCTAAATGCAAGATACCACAAGCAGACCCCCAAAAATATATGTGATCTGTTAAGAAAGCTTAAAACAGAAAAAGCCATTCAAGAATTCCAGAGTCCTCTCCTCACTTGTTTACCCTTGAGACCCCCCAAGATTGAAAACCACCTAGAAATCAGGTTTTGTCTCATCATAAAGGCCAAGCATTACAAATACCTTTTGACAATCTAGGTTGCCATAACTTACATTCATCACCAGCAATTCAAGAACAACATCATAACTTTCCATATAGGGTCGGACAGTTTGAGAAAAGGCAATGTAATCTTAAATGTTTCCATGCATAACTCATCTGGGAATGGTACGTATAGGGCAAGCTCAAATCAATATTCATTCCTCTGCAATCAGTTTTGCAATTTTCTGTGCTTTTTTATTTATTTTCTTTTTAACCCAAAACCAATTTTCCATCGAGAAATTACAAAGAAAAAAGGGGGAGAAAAAAGCATACATTAGAGGCAACAGCAGAACCCATGAAAAAAAAAATGAAATAAAAAATAAATAAATGAAAAAAAAAATCTGTTGAGAGTATGGGAATTTTATACACATAATTGTCATGAAATGTGAGATCCTTTTTAAGTTTGATATCTCAATGAAAAAAAAAAGATAAAAAAAACACAAAGAAAATAAGGGCAATGATTAAAGATTTGATGGACTTTACCTTTTAGGTTCAATCCCCACAATTGTTACGTATGTTCTGCAGCAAAAGCCTTTCAGAGAGAGAGAGAGAGAGAGAGCATGTGATTCAGGGAGGGAGGGAAGGAGGGAGGGAGAGAGTGTGAGACCGTTATAACCGTCATAGGAAATTACCTATATACCTGGTGTTTTTCTTTACTTTTTATTATTTTTGTTTTCCTTCTTTTTTTCTAAGGTCTTCTCCTTTAGACGAATCCGATCATCCCCTTCCTTGGAGAGTGTGAGAATGTTTCGTTTGTTTTGTACATTTGTCAAATTGTGTGACAATTAGCCTAATATTAAGTGATATTTTTTAATAATATTTTTATTAAAAATACAATCATAATATAATGTGATTAGTGAAGAATAATTATCCATATTACTGTACTTTTTAATACATAAACTTGAGTTTAATTCTAGCGTCGATGAATATATCTAATTGAAACTATATAATTATGTATGTATATATATATATATATATATATATATAACTAGTTTTCTTTTTTTTTAATATATGCAAAAATTTCATGTGTAACTACAATAAAGGTAAAAAGAGAAATTTTGATTATTAGGTTAAAATAAACACTTTATACATAGTAATAGTTTCAATTTTTGCTAACTCAAGTATTGTATTTACAGTATTATTTATATGAATATATTTAGTTTTAAGATTCAAAAAAAGAGTGTTTATAATGATAGATTTATTAAGAAATCTAACAAGTAATACATATTTTATTGTTTTGAAATTTGAATATTTTCTGTGTATGATAAATAACAAATATTTGATCATTGATTATTTAATAATCGAAAGTAAGACCTAATGTAGTTTTAACTTGAAGAAATTATAAAGGTTTTGTTTAAGCTTATGGTTGTGAAAAGTAGAAATTATTGATTCCTTATTTATGATTTTTTGACTTTTATGATATTCATATATAAAAACTATATATGTTTAGCCCCTAAATAATATAGTTTTATGGTTAAATAACCAGATTAAAGGAATTGTCAATTTCATTAATATGAAGGGTAATACTTAATTCTTGATTATCAATAAGTATCACACAATAAGTAAGTTAATTATTAAATAAAAAAATCTAGTATTTTTTTATGCCTTATACTCATTAATTATAATTTTAGTTCAAAAACTATATAAACTATATGTATTAGTGATAAACTTATAGACCTAAATGTTGAGATATTTATTATTAATGAATATTAAGTTGTACTTTTTTAAATGTATGTATTAAAATTATAGTTTGTTAGTCATTAAAGTGACTAAATTACTATATTTAATGTTATGTATATATTATGATTATCATTTGATTGTCATTAAAGTGACTAAAGTAGAATGTTCAAACCATATTCACAAATTATTGTTATAGTTTATTAGTCACTAAAGTGATCAAATTAGTATGTTTAATGACATATAGAAATAAGTCATTTATTCATGATTTTAATAAAATACCTATGAATGAAAAATGATTAAATAAATTGATATTATTAATCATTGAAACATTAAAATTTATTCAAAGATAAATTATTATTTCATAATTAGTAACATAATTAAGGTTAATTGATTTTTGGTTAAATATATTTGTTTATTAAAAGATATCAAATATATTTAATTGAAAAATATTTAATTACTTATTTAAATTAATAATATTACTTATGATAATATATTATAGAATTCCTAAAGAAAAATGATAAAATATTCTAATTGTTTTATTTGACTTATAATTAAGTATAAACATTTACAATTATGCAACTATTGTAACTTGTATGTTTTAATTGTCGTTTCTTTCAATTATTAAACTTTTCAAAATGACATGAACAAATTAATATTTATTTATGTATTATAAATGTTCATTTGTACTATTACTAAGTCTATTACTATTATAAATTTAAGTAGTAAAAAATAAAAGTTACATTATGAATATAAGTACAAAACAATAAGTTAAGCCTTACATTTATTTATAATAGTAATTGTTAACAATGTTAAAAAAATTATTTTACAAATAAAAAGTGCAAGTGTATATATATATATATATATATATATACACATTTGCAATTTGAGAATGGACAGTTTCATTCGATAGAGAAGTCACTCACTAATACTCTTATGATAAAACTTACAACAATGAAGTTTATTAAGTCACAAATTATGTAAGAACACAATATTAAGATGACTAATTTTGTAATAGCAATTAAGATTTTAAGATAATGATTAATGACTCTTTTTTGGGTAATTTATTTTGAATTTACTACCATTTGAATATAGATCATTTCAAATTCATTAAAACACTATAAAAGGAAAATTGGAATGTCGACAAATTGACTAGTATGGCCATTTACCAAAAAACAAGAAAAGAAATTAAGTCACTTCATTAATTTCATAAACAAGAAAGTTTGGAAAGTCAATTTGTTGACTTTATGAAATAACAAATCTATTTGTATTATGGAATCAAGAAAAAATTATTAATTTTGAACATTTTTTTTGAGTAAAAATTATCAACTTGGTGCCCTATTTTAACATCTATTCAATATTCTTTTTTATATTATAACTTTGTATCTTGCAAAAAAAAAAAAAAGAAATTTCAAATAATGCGATTGGAAGAAGAGCTTTAATTAGATATGATTCTCTGTATTCAATTACTTATTATTAAAAATTTTGCATAATAAATGTCATGAAAATATTGTTGACAAGAATAAACCTACAATTACACTAATTAATCAAGCAGCAGCACCAAATATTATGGTCTAATAATAAAATTATAGTTGGTTGTGGTTGTTATACCGAAGACTACGAATTTGATTTCCAAGCTAACGAATTTAATAAGACTAAATATAAGATCACGAAGTTTATTCTTCCAATAAACAAAATCGCACTTGACATAACTATAAAGTATCATCTTGAGTTTCTCCTTTATTTTATACTCTTTTTTTTATTAAAAAAGAAAAGGAAAACACTTAGTTGGCTTGGCTGGCTACGAGCAAGCTAAGCTCTTCTGAGAACCAAACCTAGTTCGTGGTCCCTCCATGAAATTGAGCTCCTAAACCGCGTTGTGCGTTGCTCTACACCACTGTCTTCAACGTTGAACCATATTTCCACAAACAAAACGTCTTTTTTTTTTTTTTTTTTCTAATAATCAAGAACCACATTATGTACGGGAAGGTTATCCTCCCAAGTCATTTCATACATAAAATTTTGATGCCCTGTTTTGTTCGAAAGAAAGAAGCGTAATAAAGCACACGGCCCCAACGAGTAGAGTGACAGAAAATTTTGCGTTATATCAGAAGGAAATTTGGCAATTTGGTTGGTTTAAAATCAGCAGCAGCAGCAGCAGCAGCGCTATCCCTCCCCTCATAATTACATCTCGCTTATGAGCTTCTCAAACACCTTCATGTGTTGTGATAGTAAAGCAATGGCTACCCAATAGCTCCCGTCATTTGTTGGGCTGGGCAAGATGAATGATAAGCCCTCGTACGGAATCCCTCCTGGCCCCATGAATATGGGCCTCCCCCAGCCGAAATCCGCATCATGTATGGGCAGCCTAGCCCAGCTGGTGATACCGAGATTTGGATTCTTGAAGGTGTGTGCCCCACGCACAAGGGCGGACAAATCGGGCTGGAGCTCGAGGTAATCGAGGGCTGACCTCAAATAGTCATTGTCCATTCGAGCCAATGAGTCGTGTATCCGGCCAGCGGCATACCATGTCGGCTTTGACTGAAGATCACCTGCTCTTGCTATTGGTGTGGTCGTAAATATCACGTTGCCAAAGTAACCAGGCGGAAGTTGGGGGCGCAATCTAGACCGACCATCGGTAGCAATGTACAATTTGGTCTCTTGACAATCGTCTAGCTGGCGCGCCTTGCAGACGCATTTCCACAAATGACCTGCCAACAACTCGTACGAGCTATACACAACAGTGCTTCCATCTTCGTTTGCCCTGGATTTAAGCAAATTGAGCTGATCCCTGGACAACTTGAACATGGAGATCGTCGTGCTGTCGGGTTTTGATGAGGTTTCGGGAGGGGATTTCAATGCAGGAGGTGGCTGGTACTCAACGTGGTGAAATGAAGGTTGAGGAGGGTCTCTAGCACGGAGGAGCGTTCGGTCGATGAAAGGTGGAACGTTAAGGTCAAGGCCACGAGCCATGTCTGACCAGGTATTCACAAAGTGAAGACCAGAGAACCCGTCTGCAACGTGGTGTTGCATGCCGACACCAAGCGACGCCCCACCGCACTTGAAGTGAGTAACCTACAAGGAATCAAAATCAATAAATACATAAAGCTCGCAATTTTATATATATATATGTATATATAAATGATTTAGTTTCGGCTGAGTTGCCAATTAGTGGTGGGGAGGAGGAGGAGGAAGGGTGGGGGGCGCAAATACGGCGGATTGAACGCCCCACGCCGATGCCCTTTTTTTTTATTATTTTTATTTTTTTGCTGCTTAACTTGTAAGGAAAAGATTCATAAACGGCGATTATATTCATAAAATGCACCCCACCACCACCACCACCACTGATATCCATTTCTTTAGTCTCGTTAAACAGAAGAAAAGAACGGCTCCAAATGAGTAATTATGCGTTAACCTAAAATTAATCTATCTTAATATTAATATTAATGACTGTGTTCTTTCAACGGGTGGGTTGGTGGGTGAGTTTTGGAATCTCTGTTACCCTATGTCTATCATATCAGCATGACTTTTAAAAGCGCTAAAAAAAAAAATACCCCTAATAATTTATTTTCTTTTCTTTTCTTTTTTAAAAAAAAGGCGAAAAAGTAGGTAGCTAACACATAAAAAGATTAACGGGCACTAATAATAAAAATAAATAAATAAATAAATATATATATATATATATAGATAAATACTCATCTATCAAACTGAAGCGTAGCCAAAAAGAGAGAGAAAAAAAAAAAAAGAAAACGTGAAACAAGATTGAAATGCAAAATATACCTGCAAGACCAAGAGAGGATAGGAAGAAATGCCGCCGGAGTAATCGACGGTGGGAATAAGCTGCCGGAGCTCGAGAGTTGGAGCGAAATCGCCAAAATCGTCGATGACGGAGCTCGTCTCGGCCACAACAAAGAGCACTCCCTCCCCGTTGCAGTCGATCTCAATGCGGCCATCCTCGTCCCTCCGCAGCCGTCCGGCCATCGGGTAGAACGGGACGAGGGCCTTGCTCAGCGCCTCCTTCAGGACCTCCTTGTCGAAGAAGTTGGCTGCTCCCGACGGCCTGTAGAAGTAGACGCTCGGCGTGTGGAAACGCGGCACCACCAGGTCGACGCTGGCGTTCCACAGCCCGCGCCTGGGCATCTCCTCCGCGGGCCCCACCAGCGTGGACTCTCTTACGGTAACTTTCATCTTCCCGGGCCTTTAAGGCTGCAGGGTTTTCACTTTTTAAATTGGCCACCCAATTTGTAAGAAATTTGATTAAACTGCTCTTTACTTTATTATCACATACCTATATATATATACACATATATGGAGGGAGGGGGGGAGAGAGAGAGAGAGTAATTATCATTTTATCCGGGAATTAATATCAATTACTAAAACTTCATTTTAAAGACAAATTTTACTACGTTTAATTTTATTATGGTAAAAGTTCCAGGTCATGCATGATCCATGAAAAAAAAAAGAAAAAGAAAAAAACCGTTCCACCACACATACACACACACATATATATGTGTGTGTATATCAAGAAGATAAGGGAATTGATGGCCGTTACCTGCGAAAAAAATGCTGAAGAAGAGAAGGAGGGGTGAGAGATTGCCAATCCGACTTGATATGAAAGGGAAGCAGCCAAATTAATTAGGCAATGCACAGACAGAGTCACAGAGAGATAGAAGAGAGAGAGAGAGAGAGAGAGAGCCAATTGGGAGGGGGAGGGGGAGGGGGAGTGGGTGAGGAAAGAAGGAAATGGGCAGTGGCGTATTGGATATGGTTGGGTTGGGGATGGTTGGGAAATTATATAACTTACTTTGGCTTGCGTATTTTATATTAACACCATTATTATTTAAAAGTTGCAATTATGGTAGTGAAGAAATATTCAACCCCCCTCCACCCCCAATCAAAAATAATAATAATAATAATAATAATAATAATAATAATAATAATAAGGCTACATATATATATATATATATACATACTCTTTTCAGCAATGGTTGACTCCCGTTTTAGTTTTAGCAGTCTTTATTATACTTACTCTTTTTCTACGTTAAAAAAATAGAAAAAAAAATCAGATATATGTAGTGCTATTCTACGCAAACAAAAAAATTAAATATAAATAAATAAATAAATAAAGTAGGGATATATATGTATATATATATATACACAGATATATGAATATGAAAGACGGGGGTGACCGTGCGGGGGGGAACACACTCTAATTTTTGTTGGCGGATCATTATTGTTTAATTCGGCCACCACCCACCCCGTTGGTCCCGTCGACTGGCGCGTTATTCTACGCCATCCATTGACTGGTGGTAGTTGGTCCCTATTTGGTAATCCATCCTCACCAACCAACCATGTAATTAATTTTTCGTTATATTTTATTTTATAACCTGTAACAATTTATATTTTATATATTTTAAAATGTAATGAAATACATATAATACCTAACAACTGTCAATCAGCCAAGAAAAAAAAAAAAAAAAGGTCTATCAATATCAGTAATTTTGCCGTGATTTATATTCGTCTCGAATGCTTTTCTTATTATTCATCTTAAAAAAAAAAAAAAAAAAGAAAAGAAAAGTTGCGTGCCTCAGCCATGGATCCTTTCTTCCTACTTGAAAAAGACTTGGGCCTAACGTATATTTAATTAATTTGCTTTTTAACGCGAATATTAGTCGGTCTTACTTTCAATATGAATGATTCGTCGTCATCTTATTGAGACACTTCCGAGTCTTGTTCTTTGACCATCTATTATTCTTGTAGCAAACTATCATATTTGAGGAATCATCTCTTACTCAGAATGACGGGGGAGATTGATATAAGTTTGGGTGATGAATACATTGCTTCTTTATAAAGGACAATTCCACTGCTATCATGTCTGATGAAAAACACACGCACACATCTATATATATATATGCATAATACTACTTGACTTTTTGAGAATGAGCTTCGTTCATTGAATCACGTTTTGCTTGCTGCTTATTTGTAGCCTATCTTGACACAGAGTTGAGTTCTTTTTGTCCGAAGAGAATTATACAAATACTACAAAGAAGTCTAGGAAATTAACAAGGGAGTCCAAATGTTGATAACCTCCTGTTTAGACAACAATTCTTATTTAATTGATTTTTTTTATATAGTTATTTGGCTAATTTTCTAATCATTTAGTTGTATAAATATGATCACGTTAATTTCATTATTTAAACGGTTTATGATAATTAACAATTAATATTGATATTATGCTTTGCTAATGAGAGCTAATTCTTATTTATTTCATATGCTAATACCAAATTAGCTGAGTAGATAACTATTTTGATAGCTCGGTGTCTAACCATAAACATGGCTACAGCTTCGAAACAATACGAACAAGCATAACTAAAAAATAAAAAATCTAATGTAATATATATATATATATATATATATATATATATAAAAGGAGAGAGAAAAAAAAAAAAAAGGAATTTGCGGTGGCACACCCACTTTAGTTGACGCTTACGTTCGAAGTAAAAATGGTCGCAATGGGCTGTGGTTCCTATTTATTCAAACTAGCGCGTTAATTGAATTCAAATGCCACATCACCGTCAGAAAGAAAAAAGAAAAAAA
>CM038602.1:5389958-5405455 GCA_021533255.1 Ceriops tagal
CTTTGAAGTTCACCACAAAGCACTCTAACCTCTTTTGAAGAAATCTGAAAATACATTGAGTTCTTTTCGATGCTTCGCCAAATTCCTTCTTTAGGTTGTCTCACACAACTCCTACTTTTACTGTCTTACGATCTCACCCGTCTCCTTGTCTCACGGCTTGCCTTATGTTTCTGGTTTGTCGTTCCACATCTCACGGGCTGCCTTACGTTTCTGGTTTGGCGTTACACATCTCATGCACGTTTCTGGTTTGCACCCTTTGCTGGTCATACGCCTTACTACTGTTTCTAGTTTGCACTTGTTCGTTTCACACCTCTGGACAACTTGGTTTGCTCTCCCGGTGGTCTCCTCTTTCATGGTTTCTCCTCTCTTCGCTTACGGACGGTGTGTTGTCTTCTCTTTTACGTGAGTCACACGGTTTTCTCCAGCCGTCACACGATTTCCCTTGCTGTCCAAGGTATCCCTTGGTGTTATCTCCTTTTATCGTGTGTTGTCTCCTTGCCGTGCTGTCTCCTAGCCATCCACTTTGCTTTGGCTATCCACTCTTCTTTGGGCGTTCTCCTCCTTGTTGTCCACACCTATTTGGCCGTTCACCTTTTTGCTTGGCCGTGTAGGTTGGTTGGACATCTTCTCTCTTTTAACTGGTGGTGGTTTTGCTATCCAGCCGTTCCTCCCTTATTTTTCTCTCTTTGGCCAGTCACACACTAAGTTTTCCTCTCTTTGGACGGTTTTCCTCTCTTCTTGCCGTGTACCCTCTCTTGCTGTCTCTCTTTTCTTTTGCAAGTGGTGTGTTGCCATTTCAAATTTTCTTTCTTTCCCCCCCTTTCGACCGTCACGTATTTTCTCTTTTTTTCCCCTGTTTTGTCGACGATGGTCTCTCTCTTCTTTGGGCTGACGGATTTTTCTCTCCTTCCCTTGTTCTGCTGTCGGCTCACTTGGTTGGCTGAGCTCTTCCGGTCTGTCGTCCAGTCGTCTCTGATTTGGGCCGTGTTTTCTTTTTCTCTCTTTCTCGTTGACTTCGATTTGGCCATATATGATTTTTCTCCTTCTTCCAACGACTGTGTTTTCTCTCTCTGCCGGTTGTCTATTTTCACCGTTTTGCTCTCTGGTGGTGTATTTGCCATGTATTCAATTTTGTTGGCCTTCTCTTAGTTTTGTCTTCCAAGGTCTTTATATACTCTCTTCCATGAAACCCTAATAGGGCTTACGCGACAGATTTACATGCTTACCCTTACGCGGTGGATTTACTTTCTTGCCCTTCCATGTGGCTTTACCTTCTTGCCCTTCCATGTGGATTTACTTTTTTGCCCTTCCATATGGCTTTACCTTCTTGCCCTTCCATATGGCTTTAATTTCTTGCACACTCAAACCTAGTTGACAACAATTACAACCCATACAAGGTTGTGGGAACAGTAATCTCCCCCTTTGTAATTGTTGACGACACTTATAACAAAAGCCACTATGCAGCAGTTTCAACTCCCCCTAAATATGCACTCCCCCTTTCTTAATAGCTCCCTTTGCACTATTGCTTCTCTCCCCTTTTGCCAACCAATTATAAATCTGAAAAACTCGCAAAGTGGAGATGGAGGATTCACCTGAACTTCAGGCTTGAGGAGGAGGCATTTACACAAACAGACTCATTCTGTGCTTTACAAATAGCTCTGTGGATAGAAATTTAGTTAGATCTTGTGTACCCTCTTCAACAGATTTAGTTTCAACTTGTGAGAGTAAAGCAATAGCTCCCACAATTTTTCTTCTTGTTGTAACTCCTACTGATGGGTCACCTATGATCTGATTTTCTTAATGAGCACTGGTCCACATTTTCTTTGGCTGTCTTTCTTGCACAGTCTTAGTTACAAGAGGATCTCTTTCTTCATCTTCAGATTCACTCTTCTTTGAGTCTGAATTACTTCTTGTTCCTTTTCTTCAAGTTGGTCTGATTCTTTATCTATATTGAAGTCATCTTCTTCATTGTCCTCAGCTTTTCCATTCTGCATTGTTTTCCAGTACTCATCTATTCTTACATCACTGGACGTGATCACTTTTCCCAACTTATGCAGGAAAACTCTGTAACCTTTTGTCTTTGTTGAGTATCCCACAAAGATACCTTAATCAGACCTAGTATTGAATTTTCCCAAGTTTTGCTCCTTGTTTTTCACAAAACATGGGTTGCCAAAGATTCTGAGATACTTGGCTGTTGTCTTCTTCCCACTTAATAGCTCATATGGAGTCTTATCAGTATTGGGCCTTAGTAAGACTTTATTCAGTAGATGTACATTTGTAAATGTTGCTTCTGTCCAAAATCTTGTGTGAAGCTTGGATTCCAGCAGTAGAGGTCTCGCCATTTCGACCACAGCTCTATTTTTCCTCTCTACCACTCCGTTTTGTTGAGGTTTTCTTAATGCAGCCAATTGATGGTGAATACCATGCTTGTCAAGGTAATCTTCAAAAACTTCATTTGTAAATTCAGTGCCTTGATCTGACCTTAATACTTTGATCTTCCATCCACTCTCATTTTTAGCCAATTTTCTGTATCTCTTGAAGCAATTTAGAACTTTTGACTTGTGTTTAAAGTGCATGATGTAGGTCCTTTTGGAATAATCATCAACAAACAAGATGAAGTACCTCTCACCATTCAACCCTTTTGTCCTCATTGGTCCACACAAATCAGTATGCATAATGTCAAGCACTGCTTCAGAACTAAACTCTTTGGTCTTATACTGCTTTCTGACATGTTTTCCTTTAGAGCATGCTGAGCAAACATACTCTCTCTCTCTCTTGAGGTCGGGAATGTCTTTGATTGCATGAGTAGTGGTCAGCTTCCTCATGTTCTTCTGTGATAAGTGTCCCAGCCTCCTATGCTAGAGTTGATTTTCTTCTTCTTTGGTGAGTAAACAGCTACTTGTCTTGTCCTCATCAATCACATATAAATTTCCAACTGTTCTTTTCCCGGCTGCAACAGTATTGCCTTCTTTAATCTTTACTTGGCAACCTGTTTTTGTGAATATCACTTTGTGGTCGTCGTTGCATAGTTGGCTGACATATGCTAGATTATATCTGAGTCCTTCAATGTGCAAAACATCTTTTAGCTTTCCTTTTCCAATATTCACTGACCCCTGACCATTGATGTTGAGTGAATCATCATTGCCAAACTTGACTCTGCCTTTTCTTGACTTGTTTAGCTTTGACAATTTACTCTTGTCTCCCGTCATATGTGAAGTGTATCCACTGTCAAGGATCCACTGCTTATCCTTATAGTCAGCCTTTAGTGCAATTTCAGTTATATTAGTCACCTCCCTTTTTGCTCTATATTCCTTCTTTTAAACTAGCTTGAAGATAGCTTTGACTACACCACTTGTTTTCACTATACCATTGAGTGCCTTCTCTTGCTCAGGGAGAAGTGTCATGTAACTCTTGGCATTATGGCCATCCTGCCTGCACTTTTCACACTGTTCCAAGTCTGCCAATATAGTAAACTTGTTTTTTGAAACTACTGGTTTGGGCTTCCACCAATAATTCTCGTCAGTGTGTCCTTGCCTTTTACAGTATGTGCAAGAACTCATGACAGGTGTTCTCTTCTGAGTTTTATATTGTCTCCCCCTGTATGCAGTGTCGTATCTTCTTAAGTTGGAAACATATATTGGCCTTCTCCACCAGCAGTTACTTGCCTTATGACCCCAAACTCCACAATAAAGGCAATGACCTTGAAACTACCTCTTTTTGGGTTTAATCACAGCTTGTCTTCTTTTGTTCATCACTTGCTATGTAGGCAAAGTAGCTGGCTTTTTTGCTTGTGTGACTTTCATTTAAGTCACCTTCTTCTCCTTCTTTTGTTTAGCCATAGCCCTATGCTGGCTGACTTTCTTTTTTTCCTTCTTGTTTGCCACCCTAGGTTGTTTCTTTAGATCTTCTTTATTCTCAGCTATCTTCTTCTGAGTCACAACCATTTCTTTTAACTTTTGTGGCACATTCTTATTTTCTTTAGCCAATGCAGCCTCAGATTGCTGCACTTTCTTTACATTTTTCTCTCCTTTTGCGGAACTTGTTTCTCCTATTATTTCAAGTTTCTGCAAGTTCTCTTTGCTACTTTTGAGTTATTGCTGAAGTATCAACAACTCTTTCTCCATTTCTTCAATTTTTGAAGCCTTTGAGCCAAGTTTTACTGTAAGGTATTCACATATTTTGATTTGTTCTTCAAATCTTCTCTTCAAGTCAATATGTTCAGCCTTTATTTCATCCTTTTGACTTTCAGCATCCTCAAACTTTGCTTCAACTTGTTTTAAGTGAGCCTCCAACCTTTTTATGGTTCTGCCCCTTCTAATTATCTCCTTTGAAGCTGCTTCCAACTCAGCTTTAAGATTTGGTTCTTCTTCATCAACCTCCTCTTCCTCTTCAAAGGTTGAACTACCACCTTGAGTTGATGCCATAAAGGCCTGCTCATTAGATGATTCTTCATCTTCCTCCTCATCAGCTTCTTTTATCTGACTCACATAACTCTTGAATGAGCCTCTCTTCTTCTTTTATGGGTTGACAATCTTCTTGCTGGACTTCTTTGATTTGAATGATGGTCTTCTCCATTTTGAATTTGGCTCATCATCACCATCCTCATCTTCATCATCAAGTTTCACTTTGCATTGAGAAGCAAAGTGTCCAGTCTGCTCACAACGATAACATCTCAAGGACAACTGTCCTTTTTCCTTTTTAGACTCCCTTTTGAATTTCCTTGTGAAGTAAGCCAATACTTTACCTTCACTTTCTTCCTTATCATCATCATCATCATCCTTACTGGATGATTCTTTCTTTTCTTTTATCTTCAAGCGCTTTATAGCTTTGAAAGTTGCCTCCTTTGATACCTTCGTTGTTATAGAGTTTTCAGTTGACTTTATCCTCATCTCATATGCAATGAGATTGCATTGAAGATCATGCAGAGACATAGAATTGAGATCTCTACTCTCCTCTATGGCTGTTACCTTTGAGGCAAACCTCTCAAGCAGAATTCTCAGAATTTTCTTCACAATCGATGAGTCCTTCTTGTTTTTCCCATGACTTCTCAGGTCGTTTACATCATCAATAACCCTGGTGAAGAACTCTTGGACTGTCTCATTTTTTTGCATTTTGAGAGATTCATATCTCTCTTTGAACACTTGAAGCTTAGCCTCCTTCATTCTGCCATTACCTTCATAGACTTTCTGCAATCTATCCCATATCTCCTTAGCAGATTTGCAGTCCATAACTTTAGCATACTCAGCATTTGTCAATGCTGAAATGATGACGTTTGAGGCCTTCCCATTTATCTCAAACTGCCTCAATTCCTCTGGGGTTGGATCTTTACCTTCTTTCGGAGCCACAAAACCCTCCTGTATGCATTTCACCACGTTCATGCCCATGGTTGCAAATACCACTTGCATTCTTGCTCTCCACATATGGTAGTTGGTTCCATTGAAGATTGGAACCTTTTTGCTGTAAGTAGTGCTGGTGCTGGTACCAACTTCCATTTCTCAGTATGCTGAACAAGTCAAACTTCTTGATCCCTTCAAACTAGTACACCAAGTTGTTAAGCTTCAAACTGGTGAACTTGTGCTCTGATACCAATTGAAGTTCCCGACTTCACCCTAAGATCTACTAGTTTGTGATAATGAGAGGGGGGGGTGAATCAGTATCACCATAATTAGCAGATATGTGAACAACTTCAACTTCTTCTTAAAAGCAAACTCTTTCTTAGATTCGATTAAGGTAGATCTACTAGTCTCGGTAAAAGGAGTAAATCAATGTTTTGCCTAATAGATAATTCAGATGTTTTTGTTTAGGTCTTCTTTTAGGTTATAGGTTGGCTGATACTTTAGCTGCGTTCACAACTCAATTCAAAACACAAAACGTAAAGCAAATTAAGGACACACGAGATTTACATGGTTCCGTTAACGTGATGTACATCCACGGTGGTAGGGACTCTCCTTTTATTGAGACTATCCACTATACTTGAGAATTCCAGTTATAATGGATGTCTTAATCCTTTGCTCCTTTCAATATTGCAATTATTAAACAAGTACAATACAAAGAGTATCACTCACTGTGTCTACCCTTTTTCTAACTTGTCTTGCCTCTGTTGAATTGAAAGGCTGCTTCACTGCCACTTTGAAGTTCACCACAACGCTCTCTAACCTCTCTTGAAGAAATTTGGAAATACGTTGAGTTCTTTATGATGCTTCACTGAATTTCTTCTCTAGGTTGTCTCACACAGCTTCTACTTTCACCGTCTCACGATCTGACCCGTCTCCTTGTCTCACGGCTCACCTTACGTTTCTAGTTTGCCGTACCACGTTTCATGGCCTGCCTCACGTTTCTGGTTTGGCGTTACACGTCTCACGCACGTTTCTGGTTTGCACCTTTTGCTAGTTATACGCCTTACCACCATTTCTGGTTTGCACTTGTCTGTTCCACACCTCTGGACAGCTTGGTTTGCTCTCCCGGTGGTCTCCTCTTTCACGGTTTCTCCTCTCTTTGCTTACGGATGGTGTGCTGTCTTCTCTTTTACGTAAGTCACACGGTTTTCTCCAGCTGTCACACAGTTTCCCTTGCTGTCCAAGGTATCCCTTGGTGTTATCTCTTTTTGTCGTGTGTTGTCTCCTTGCCGTGCTGTCTCTTAGCCGTCCACCTTGCTTTGGATGTCCACTCTTGGTTGGTCGTTCTGCTCCTTGCTGTCCACACCTATTTGGTCGTTCACCTCTTTGCTTAGCCGTATAGGTTGGTTGGACGTCCTCTCTCTTTCAGCTGGTGGTGGTTTTGCTGTCCAGTTGTTCCTCCCTTGTTTTTCTCTCTTTGGCCGATCACACACTTGGTTTTCTTCTCTTTTTGCTGTGTACCCTCTCTTGCTGTCTCTCCTTTCTTTTGCAAGTGGCGTGTTGTTGTTTTAGATTTTCTTTCTTTCGCCCCCTTTTGGTCGTCACGTATTTTCTTTCTTTTTTCCTTGTTCTGCCAACGGTGGTCTCTCTATTCTTTGGGCTATCAGATTTTTCTCTCTTTCCCTTGTTTTGCTGACGGTGTTCTCTCTCTTCTTTGGGCTGATGGATTTTTCTTTCCTTCCCTTATTTTGCTGTCGGCTCACTTGGTTGGCCAAGCTCTTCCGGTCTGCCGTCCAGTCGTCTCTGATTTTGGCCATGTTTTCTTTTTCTCTCCTTCCCGTCGATTCCGATTTGGCCGTATATGATTTTTCTCCTTCTTCCAACGGCTGTTTTTTCTCTGTCTGCTGGTAGTATATTTTTACCGTTCTGCTCTGTGGTAGTGTATTTGCTGTGTATTCAATTTTGTTGGCCTTCCCTTAGTTTTGTCTTCCAAGGTCTTTATATACTCTCTTCCATAAAACCCTAATAGGGCTTACATAGTGGATTTATGTTCTTGCCCTTACGCGGTGGATTTACTTTCTTGCCCTTCTATGTGGCTTTACCTTTTTGCCCTTCCATGTGGCTTTACTTTCTTGCACACTTAAACCTAGTTGACAACAATTACAACCCATACAAGGCTATGGGAACAACATGAAGTCTACTTCCTAGGCACTTACAATACTATCATAATTGATGCATTCCAATAGATGGCTAACATATTTCAATTTCTTTATCAAAAAAAGAAAAGGTGTAATTATCTGTTTGTATGTGGATGATATGTTAATTTTTAAGACTGACTTAAAATAACTTAAAGTTACCAAATTGTTTTTATCAAGTAACTTCGATATGAAAGACATGGGTAAGGCAAATGTTATCCTTGGAATTAAAATCTTATAAGATCAAAAAAGCATAACACTTTTTAATCATATTATATTGAAAAAATTCTCAGTAAATTTAATCATTTAAATTGTATTCCATCCTTTACCCCATTTGATCCTAACATAAATTTTACTAAAAATGTTGGAGGTCTAGTATTTTAATAGAAAGATGCTAAAGTAATAAGATGTCTAATGCACTTAATAACATGAACAAGGCTAGACATAACCTATGCAATTAGCAAAATGAGTAGGTACACAATTAATGCAAGTGATAGGCATTAGCATGAAGTAAACAAAATCATAAAGTACTTAAAGAAAATAAAAAATTATAGCATAAGTTATGTCGATTACTCTTATGTTTGAAAAGGATATTTAAATGCCAATTAGATCATTAATAAAAAGGATTATACTTTTACTAGTGAATGGATATTGATGCTTAATGAGGGTGTAATTTCTTGGGGTTCCAAAAAATAAACTTTTTTGCAAATTTAACAATGGCTACAGAATTTATAGTATTAACTTTAATAAGTAAAGAAGCAAAATGGTTGAAGAATTTGCTTTATGAGATTTCTCTATGAGAAAAGCTAATAGAACCTATTTATATACATTATGACAATGCTACAACTCTAGTAAGAGTATATGGTTAAGTATATAATTGTAAGTCTAGATACAATAGACTATGAAAAAACTTGATTTTGTGAGATCAAGTCAAAATATAGTTGATCCTTTGACAAAATGATTAATAAGAGATATAGTGAATAAAACATCCAAAAAGATAGGCCTCAAGCCTATATATATGATTGTTTACATTAAACATGAAATGTTAGATGTAGTCCAATCTTCTTAGCAAACTTTATAAGTTTTCAAGTTTACAAATCTTTTTGATTGTTTTAACCTTTGATTGATCAACTTTAATGCCACTATAATTTATGATAAAGCTAAGAAATTTTCCTAATGTCACTTCAAAAGCACACTTTTATGGGTTCATTGAGTTGATAATTTTAAAGTCTATTAAACACTACTTTAAGGTCCTTTAAGTGATCCTTAAACTTTATTCTTTTTACCACAAGGTAATCAACATAGCATTGTATAATTTTATGAAGCATGTCATTGGAGATCTTTTGCATGGTAGGGTAATATATGGCATTAGCATTCCTTAACTCAAATAGGATGACTTTTTAGCAATATATGCCCTTTAGTGAGCATAATGCTGCAAGCTTTTCATCTTTTATTGTGATTTTAATTTAGACGTAGTTGGGGGGTCCATTTATAAAGGATAGTACTTTATAGCTAGTGAGTTCATCAACTATGATCTCTATTTTGGCCAATGGGAAGTTATCCTTCAAGCAAGCCTAGTTAAGATCTTTGAAGCTAACATAAACTCAAGGTTATTAATTCTGTTTGGTAATATAAACTATATTTGTTATTCATGTTGGGTAAGTGACCTCTTAGATGAATTGAGCATTGATTAGCTTATTAATTTCCTCTAAAGGTTGAGGATGAGCTCTGAGTGAAATTGTTGTTGAGTTTGTTTGACTAAATAGATGTCCTTCTTTATAACTAAGAGATGTATTGCAATCTTAAGTTCAAGTTTAAGAATTTTCTTCTTGTTCTATACAAACACGTCCTTATATTTACTCAATGCTTTGACATATTATTATCTTTACTTGTGGTGTTAGCAAAATGCTCACAAATATGGGTATAAGGTCTTACAAAGAGCTAAGGTTAACTTCTTTAAATTTGTTTATGACAATATAGTTGTCATCTTGAGTGCTATAAGAGCCTCTTTTACTTCATTGTCTAATAAATTAGGCTTAGCCTTCTCATTAATTATGATATGAGATAAGAAGGATTGTGTTTCCTCTTTTTTACTTAGATGGACTAATTTTGGATCAAACCCTCTAATCCAAGAAAATACTAAATATTGAGATGTTACCAAAAATGTCTTTTCTTTGTTGTTGATCATTATGATTATGATGGCATATGTGTCAATTTATTTGGTTTGGCTCTTAAAGGTAATTTACACATATGGCTTTTATTGGTATCTTGGTCAAAGCCTTGGAAAATTGGGTAATGGTGCCTTTTATGGATTCCATTAGGAATTTACCCATTGTGTTTGAGCTTGCAAAATTATATTCAATCTTGGCCAAGAGCTTATATGTATTAAGATTAAACCCTTCATCATTTATTTTATCTAAAAGTGAGAATTATCCAACTTTGTTTTTTAGTCACTTGATAAAATGGTTTAAAAGTTGGAATTAGATAGATCTTTGATAATAGTAGGGAATATGTTGCCTTCAAAATATAAAGATCTTTGTTAAGCCCACCTTTGATGGCTAATGTTGAATTTATTGTCAACACCATATCACACAGTTATATGTGTTGATTTGATATTATGAATGCCATTCAGATGTAGTAAGGTTATTGGAAGAAACCGGTGATGACAGGTTAATCCTGGCGTTGAGAAGTCAGTGTTAATTATGACCCTAAATTTTAGAGGTCAAGATTGACTGTTGACTGTTGACCATTGACTCTAAATTTTAGAAAGTCAATGTTGACCATTAATCTTAAATTTTAGGACTCAAATTTGGCTGTTAATTGTAGAGCAACAACATGTGGGAATTAACGATGACTGTTAATGATCGTGTAGCCCTAATCCCAAGGCTCTATAAATACTTATAGGTGTCTTACAAAAAGAAGAAAAAAAAAAGGGCTACAGAAAATTGAGTGAACAGTAAAGGCAAGGCAACCAGCCAAGGAGAGAAAGAAAGAGGGCAAGGCAGTTAGCTAAGGAGAGTGCAGTAGCCATAAAGGAAAAGTAGTAAGGTG
This sequence comes from Ceriops tagal, assembly GCA_021533255.1. Lineage (NCBI taxonomy): Eukaryota > Viridiplantae > Streptophyta > Magnoliopsida > Malpighiales > Rhizophoraceae > Ceriops > Ceriops tagal. Next base: position 5,400,541 of record CM038602.1, read on the forward strand.
CAGTCGGCCAAAAAGGAAAGAGCAAGGTAATCGACCACCCATACTAGTAAACCCTCACCAAGATAGCCACTGCACCAGCAAGCCCTCATAAAGTTGACAATAACAGCCGGCCACCACACCAGCATATCCAGGAGGCTTTCCAACAAACCAACAGCATATCCCTACACGTCCAAGAGGGTATACCAGCAGTAGTAGACATCCTTGCAGGTCTAAAAGGGTATACTAGCGCCAGTAGCACGTCCTTGCACATTCAGGAAGGTATACCAGTAGCAACAGCACATCTAAGAGACATCCTAACAGTAACAACACGTCTAAGAGGCTTCCCTGCACCAGCAGCACATCCAGGAGGCTTCCCAGTAGCAACAGCACGTCCAGGAGGCTTCCCAGCAGCAGCAGCATGTCTAGGAGACTTCCCAGTAACATCAACACATCCAGAAGGTTTCCTTGCACTAGCAGCACGTCCTGGAGGATATACCCGCACCAATAAATATGAACAAGGCAGTAGCTGCACTAGCAAACACCACCAAGGCAGCAATTGCACCAGCAACCAACGTGTAGCAGCAGGTGGTGCACCAACAAATGGTGACAATGCGCAAGGATAACAGTAACGATGTGAGAAAATAGTTGCAACGCGCAAGGATAACGGCAGCGGTGTAAGGATAGCAGCAGCGATGTGAGCAAACAGCAGTATTGCATTTAGATAGTAGGAACAACGTGTGTAGATAGCAGCCACAGCCTGTGTGGATAGACGAGTGCATGTAGATAATAGTAGCAACGCAAGTGAATCGCAGCAGCAGTGCGTGCAGACAGCATTAGCAGTGCGCATGGATAGCAGCGGCACCACACACGAATAGTAGAAGCACGTGAATAGAAGTGGCAGCGTGTGGAAATAGCATTAGCACGAACAACACTAGTAGTGTGCACAGACAGTAACGGCAATGCATACGGACAGCATTAGCATCACATGCATGCAGCACCAGCAGTGGGTGAGACAACACCAGCAATGATGGAAGGAGACGATCTATATTCTGCTCTAGCAATCTATACATATTGAGTGATCATTCTCTAGGAAAGGTTTTACCATAAACTTTTCATAAATTTCTTAAAAACAAGGTGGGATACCCTTGGAGTGATTGGGAGAACAACTCTTTGATTAGGAGATTGTTGTAAGTAGTTAAGGAGTCGTCCTTCCCCAAGTGGTGAAGGAGTGATCCTTCCACAACATTGTTGTATCCCTCGATAACAAGAATGGATTGTGTGATTTAGGAGGGATTCTATCACACCGTGGATCTAGCTCATATATTGTGGGTATATCACATAAAAATTGGCATATGTGCTTGGATGCTTATGCATTAATTTATATTCGTATGGTCACGCTCACATAAAGAAGAAAAGTAAAAAAATTAGATCATTAACTCTAACAAGTTGTAGAGGTTAAATTTTGATCGATTTGTAAAAGGAGAAATCTCACACTGATTCACCCCCCTTTTAGTGTGAGACCTAAAACGGTCTTTATCAACTAAGAGGGGGGTGAATCAGTGTGAGATTTCTTCTTTTTTGTTGTGAATTGAAGTTATGTATTACTATGTAAGTTTTTATCTCTATTCCTACTTAAAATCATGGATAGCATGAATAATGTTAACAGCAAAGGTATCTTTACTTTTGATAGACAAAATTATTAATTATGGAAGAATAAAATGCTCCTATATCTGATGTCCCTTGGTCTTAGTGTGTTTGAGTTTGTTATTAGTGGCTTCATCCTTGTTTCTAAAGGTGATCTTATGACGCCAACTGATAAAAAGAACTTGAAGTGTGATGGAAAGGCGAGCAATGCCTTATACGCCTCCCTATCAGATAAAGAATTCACCAAAGTGATGGGGTGCAACACAACCAAGCAAATCTGGGACAAATTGAAGAACATCTATGAAGGAGACAAGGTTGTGAAGGAAGTCAAACTATAAATCTAGAGGAGTAGATTCGAAGACATAAAGATGTAGGACGATGAGACTGTGGATGCATTTTTCACAAGAGTCAACAAAATTGTATGCTCTATAAAGGCTTTGGAAAGGAGATCCACGATACTATTATGGTAAAGAAAATACTTAGAATCTTGCAAGAAGTTTACAATTGGTGGAGAGGAGATCCCTTAGATGACTTGCACAGCATATTGGTGGCTTATGAAATGACAATAGCCCCAATAAAGAAAGAAAAGAAGTTTAAGATGGAGAATAAGCTGACTTTCAAGGCAATGAGGAAATTAAAGATTAAAGACCAACAAGAGGAGTCTGATAACAGCTCTAAAGAAGAGGATGGTGATACTAAGCTGGATGAAGTCATGACATACATTACCAAGAACTTAAGGAAAGAAAAGGGAAGTATAAGGAAAAATTACCCTTGAAGTGCTTTAGCTATAGAGTAATTAGGCACTTTACCGTGGCCTGCCCAAAGAGAAGAGAAGTAAATAGTGAGGATAATGATGAGTCGGTCCCAAGAAGGTAAACAAAGCAATCCAGCTACTCCAAAGTTGGAAATTCAAGTGCCAAAGGGGAAAAGTTCTTCAGATCTAAAAGAAGAAATTTTCTAAACAAGTTGGAGGAAAAAGATTATAAAGAAGAAAGTAATGATGATTCTAATGATGAGGTTGCAAAGGATATATTGGTCACTCAAGTAGATAATGATCAAGAATCTTCAAGTGAGGAGAAATCAACAGAAGAGAAAGAGGATGAGTTATTGAAGCAACTTGAGAATAAGTTAAGAACTTGTTTTCGTAAAAATAGCAAGTTGGAAAAAGAGGTGAAGGTAAAGGAGTTTGAAGCAAAAAAGAAGTACTTAAAGAGAATGAGTTGAGTGTACTTGAGGTAAAGCAAGGCATGATACACGAAGACCTTGGTGCTAAAGTGATTGCACAAGAGCAAGAGGTGCTAACTTTGCAAGCTAAGCTTCACAAGACTAAGTTTAAGTTAAAGAAGCATGGAGAAAGCTTTATGTAGGCCATGAAAGTGAAAGGAGAGTCATCATCAACAAATGCCATCAAGGAGGATTCTACCAGAAAGTTGGATGAGTATCTAAGCAATCAAAGACCTCATTTCATGGGGAAGAAAGGACTTGGCTACATTAAAAAGTTAAGTGAGAAGGTAGAAGAAAAGAAGAAAATTGTCTTTGTACCGGAAAGTAAGCACAATGACGTGACGAGAAGTGAGACCAATCCAAGTTAAAATGGGTTAGGAAAGATGTGGTGGAAACTCCTATCTAAAAGAGATAGGTTGTTAAAGATTGTAAGAAGGCTGCCACACTAGTTGCTAAAGAAAGAAGACATGTACTTCGTAAAAGAAGTTAATTCAGATTCATAGTTTTTTGCTGGAGCTATGGTAAGTATGGGCACAAGGCTAATGCTTGTTGGTATGCTCAACCTATAATAAAAAAGAGTGTCAGGCAAGAGTTTAAAGGGAAACTCTATCAACATAGGAGGTAGACTCAAGTGGAAAAAGGTCATATTCCACTGAGAAACAGGTTTGATTTGCTGGGAGAGGTCTGTGGAAGATGTGAAAGGGTTGGACATGTTTCTAAGGATTGCTTGACATTACTGCCTGGTCAAAGAATGCAAAGGAGAACATGTCAACCATTACTACCTAGTCAAGGAATGCAAAGGAGAACATGTCAGCCAAAAAAGAAGAAAAGGAAGTTAAACATCTAAGGTTGTGGAAATAGCTTTAAAAGCTTCCAAAAAAGAAAAACCATGGATCTTAGATAGTGGATGTTCTTTACACATGACAAAAGACTCCAAGATGTTGAAGAAAGTAGCTAAATATAATGGAGGGTAAGTCAAATTTGGCAATGATGGTGCCTTAAAGATTCAAGGTATTGGTGCTACTGAAATTGGTGCAGAAAAGCTGAAATCAAAGAAAGTACTTTATGTTGAAGGGCTAAAACACAATCTCATTAGTGTTAACCAACTTTACAATGATGGAAATGAAGTTACTTTCAATAAGAGTGGCTACATAGTAAAGAAACTAAAAGATGGTGCTATTCTTATTAAAGGTGAAAGAACACATGGAAACTTGTACCAAGTTTCTAGGAGTATAAACACATGCTGCATAAGTACCAAAGATGAAAACTTATTATGGCATAGAAGATTGGGACATCTCAAACAAAAGGGGTTGAACAAGCTATCCAGAAATGAAGCTGTGAGAGATATACTTAAGTTGAGAAGAAAGAGAGATGTAATTTGCAGCACGTGTTAAAAAGGGAAAATGGTGAATGTTCCCCACAAAAATGTGGAGATCCAAACGAAGAAGCCATTGAAGCTCATCCATTTAGACATCTGTGGGCCTATGAGACAAAGATCAGCCAAGGGTGATAGGTACTTCATCTCCTTTATTGATGATTTTACAAGAATGACTTGCATTATATTCTTGAAACATAAATCAGAGGCTCTTAACAATTTCAAGAACTATAAGAGGTTGGTTGAAAACTAGTTGAGGGAAAATATTAAAAGGCTCAGGATAGACAATGGGACAAAATACACGTGTAGTGAATTTGAAGATTATTTGGAGAAGCATGAATATACTACTCCCTACATACCCCAACAAAATGGAGTGGCTGAAAGGAAGAATAGAAGCCTAATGGAGATAGCAAGAACCATGTTGGTTGAGCATGGTACATCACATGGCTTTTGGAGAGAGGCTATCACCACTGTTACTCAGGTTCAAAATAGATTCCTGATGAGATCACATATTGAGAAGACACCTTATAAGTTATGGTATGGAAAGAAGCCAACTATAAAACACTTTAAAGTGTTTGGGAGCCCGTGCCTCATTAAAGTCAAAGGTAAACATCTTGATAAATTTGATAAAAAGGTTGATAAAGGCATATTTTTGGGCTATGTACCAAATGGAAGAGGCTTCAGATGCTACAA
>CM038602.1:5440277-5452002 GCA_021533255.1 Ceriops tagal
AAGAATCTGAATTTGAAATTAATTTAATTACTTAATGCTACAAATATAACACATACAAACTAAATTTAGCTATTTTATCCCTAATTAGGAGGGCATCTAGGGACAACTATGCATGCATGGACCTGAATTCGCAAATATAAATCAATTCTTCAAGTAGGATATTCAAACATTTTTGTGTCTTATAGGGCACATTAATACACAGTTACACAGGTATAGGGTGCACAAGTAACGTCAATACGCGATCCTTAGTCTCACGATCAACAACACCGTAACCGTCTCCATATTGGTAAATACACTGTGCCATTCTTCCCAAGTTCATTGCAGTAACTTTGAAGAGTTCAGGGAATGGAGAATCTTCAACTACTTGCTCTTTGTTCATCTTTTTCCATGTTTCACTAATCAAATATCTAATGTGTGAACGGGCCTCCTCTTCAGAAGCTCCCGTTTCATGCATGTAGCAATGGATTGATTTTGGGACATCACCTCTCTTTAGCTCATCCTGTGATATGAAATGGCATGCAGAAAATATAGCAATTAATAAGTATCAGTTACTTTTACCTTTATAAGGATGACAAAGGGGAGAAAAAAATGAGAGAAGGAAATTGCTAAGAATGAAAAGTAAAAGGAAGAAAATATTTTTATTCTCTAAAGTGAGAAAGTAAAACATTTTGATTCCTATTTTTATCGTTATATTAAAATTTATGAGTGTTAATAAAAAGAATCAATATAAATGATTAATTTTTATTTATTTATTTACTTAAATAGGAATCAATAATTTGCCATCCAAACTTATGAAGTTTAGATTTTGTAAAACAGATACCAAAATTTTATCATCTCGCTTTCTCACCTCCTCCATTGTTCAAATATTTTTCAAATATAAGTGTAACTCTTTTTCCCTCTCTTTGACACTTTCCTTTCCGTTTTCTCTTTCCTAAACACAATGTTAGTCTATATATACACACAAAAGCATGAATAAATATTGGATGCATCAAAACCATAATTTTAATAACATATGAAAGGGTTTACATACTGAGGATGTTCCAAGGTCATCTGCAAGTCTCAAAATCACTGATGACCACTGAATAATGTCGGGATACCCTGTCAAGGCTTTCATAGCTTTGTTAGTAATTGGAGATGATAGGGAAAAATAGGCTTGTGCTAGAATCAATGGAGCTGATATAGATATGCACGCGTTGTCCAGGTACTCTTGAAGGGTTGGCTTATACCCATTATGGTACCACTTCGCTTCCAGCAAATAAGATTTGCATAAATCTCTCCACTGAATAAACAAATTAACCAATTAATGATAGGAGCGATTAGAGAAATTGTTAAAAGTTCTTGAGTAGAAAAGTTAAGTTGAAGGATTTACTGCTTCCTTTAAGTATGGAATGATGTGAACCCCCTGTTCCCTAAGAGCATCGTAAGCCATCTCATTTGTTAAGTTGAGGAGGGCAAAGTAACACATTTTCATATATTCTGGAAGCTGGTCCATTGCATTGACATCCCACCTAAAATAACGGTAGGAATATTCATCATTCACAAATTTTGGGTATCAAATAAATTGCATAAGCAGATTCTAATTGTAGTTATTTATCGTGGCCATGAACCATGAAATTAAATGTGATTGCAAGAACACTTGAGAGAGAGGCTAGAGTTCCATTTCTCACCTCACTCAAATTCTGACAAATTGTTAGTTTCAATTTTCATGCAAAAGAATGTGTATCGATTCTTTTAATGTGATAAAGAAAAGTGAATATGACAAATTGAATGGCTGGTTCACCTTATCAGAAACTGGACAGAAATCATGTTACTTGATTAATGAATATGAATTATGAAGTTTAGAAGAAGAAAAAAACAAAGTATTACAACAACCTTTCGATGGCATCAGTGAAAAGCTCAAGTTCATCCAATGTGCCATAAACGTCATAGACATCATCGATTGTCGTTATTAGGGCAAAGACTGCGGTGGACGTTCTTCTAAAATATCCAAACTGAGGCTCGAATCTTATTCCCACAGTCCATAAGATATTCTCCATTATCCTGTCTCTAGCAAAGCTCAACTTTTCCCCGAGCCCTGTTTTTCTCCACCACCTTTATTGAGAAGATAAAAAGTTTAACTTTGAGAACTAATAGGTACAAAATTTCAAAAAACAAGAAAGTCAAGCATAAAAACGGCAAACTTTTAAGCCAATACAAGCTTCCAAATTTAAAGGTTGATTTCATGTCTTGTGTATCTAGTGTATGGCATATATTTTGAGATACTTAATCAATGAAATATCATTGACCAAGGACTTGAAATTTTTAAGTTAGGGGTGCTAGTTCGAACCCCAACATGTATAAACAAATCAATAATTAATGTGCCTCTGCTGCAAATTAATCACTCTCAGATTAAAGTCCTCTCAGTAAGGCAGAATAAGAAATGAGCTTTACCTTGATGCATATTTTAAATCTTCTTGGTGCACGGCTTGCACGTAGTTAAAGTCCAATTTGGCAAACTCAAGAAGAAGAGGATTCATGCCTTGTTTCTTCTCGTACATGTCAATGAACCACCTGGCCTCCACTCTTGGCACCCGCCAATGCAATGGGAGCTCCAAGGCATGCCTTGCTAACATGGAATCGTATTGAAGATGTTTATCTTTGACATTCTCAGTAAGATGCGTTGCTGCAAAGTCTCTTGCATCTTCCAGGATACTCTCGCCTTCTTCCATTAGATATGATGCTTCATAAAGAGATAGCATTCCCTTTATGCCACCACACAAGCATTCTTTGAAGTTTCCCACATCATCCCTGAAACTGTTGAATAGCTCTGCAATTTGATGGATAGACTTTTGTTTAGGCTACACCATAAACTAGCCGTTATTTGTAATATATATAAAACTACTAGGATTCAAACTCGGACTTGAAAGATTTCTAACAGCGTGTCCCTCTATGAATACACGAAAGGTAGAAGCAAATACGTTCCATACACACACACACACACACACACACACACACACATTTAATTAGCATTACTCTTCTTTGGAATACCTTGAAGTACTTTATATCCATTTTGTCTCAAGAGTCTAAATTCAAGAGCTGTGGCATATAAATTCTTGTTCGTTTTTGTAGAATTAGTATGGTGATTATCACTGTAAATCCCGGCCAATATCCTCTTTATATCGTCTTCAAAGTGGTAAGCTACTCCAAGTCTCTGCAGGGTATCAATAAGCTCGAGCTGATGTAATGGATTGATTGGCCGTTGGAGCATCATCCTCACTTCTTCCTTGAGCTTGTTGATCCGCTTTTTGTGTGTCTCTTCCTGCATAATGTATATATAGCCAATCTTTTAATTATATACAGAGAAGAGAAGCCGAAGTTAAACTAAATATTTTTCGGAGCAAGAAGTGTGTGTGCGTGTGTGTGTGTATATATATATGTAATATGCAGGGTACGTAAGTCGTAGCACAAACCAAAAATTCACTCGTTAGGGATTGGATATAGTCGTAGTGCCACACGGGAAGTTGGTAATCTGCAGATCGCCTGGCGATTGTTTGATCATTAGAAACTATAGGTGCAACAGCGACGCCGCAGCAAACTAGGCTGCGATGATTACGGCTGCTCGGTTGTGCAAAGTCCATGTAGTAGCGATGACTTCTTCTTCTTGTCGTCGGCGGCAATTTTGCGAAGGTAGAAACCGAAGGAAAGGCAGACAGGTGGCAGGGGAGTGCGATGGCCATTTGGATGACTTACGCCTCACCTATAACACTTTTCTTAACACGATTGCGAATAATAGTTTGTAGTATTTGGTCTGCTTGATGATTGATTATATGGATCGTTCATCCCCTCCCCTCCCCTCGCTATTTATATGGGAAGGGTCCAATTATATGTGCGGGAGACCCATTTTGGTGAGTTGTGCATTTAAAATGCGCGTCTTTTATTTTATTTTATTTTATTTTTTGAGTGGGAGGGGGGGGGGAAAGGGTCTCTGTCCGCAGGCCGCCCTTATCTTTTTGGCTTCTGTGAACACTCCCAAAATTCACGTGGAATCTTGCACAGCAAGCCGATCTCTTTAAATCTTGCACGGTATAATTTTGAAAAAAAAAAAAAAAAAAAATATATATATATATATATATATGCGTGTGTGATGAAAATAACTTTAAATAAATAATTTATATATTTAATGGAGTGGGGGACAGTGAGGACGATTGCGCCCGCTCGCCTCTCTCTGCGTCGGTGCGAACTAGTGAACGCGCCAACCAGATAGCTTCTTCAATGTAAATACCAAAAAATCAAGCCCAAGGATGGAAGAGCTCCTCCATGAACAACTCAACTCCTGGCTCTGAAGGCTGTATAATCCATTCACCAATTTTTAGTTAAAAAGCGCACGTTGGTTTATCAGGACGAGGAAAAAGTGTCCAGTCCACGATCCCCCATTCATGTCGTCGCCAATTGATCAATCTCCAGAGACTTTGAATAAAAAGCATTGCCTGGGTGGGCTTGATCTCCCCCCCCCCCCATCCATGACCTTAACTATGTGACACGCGCCTCTTACCCATGGTAACCCCTCAAAAGACTTCAAAAGCTCCACGGATTTCTTTCTAAGTCAGAAAATAAATTTGGCATTAATGCCTGTGCTTCCTTTTTTTTTTTTTATTTTAATATCTTTCCTACAATTTTGCAATTCATCCGAATAATTAATACAAAATTATTTTGTCCCAAATAAGACACCTCAGAAGAATCACTGATATTGTTCGGTTAGCAAGAAATGTCGGCCCCTTGAAGCGTGGCGAACAGCTTCACTACCATGAACGTTAAGAGAAGTGAAATGGAAGGGGAAGCTATGAAACAAAACATGGGTAGGGCAAGTAAATGGGGGAAGAAATTATCTCCACACGTAGCTAACCCGCTTACTTCATCATCGACCTCAATAATATTTAGGACAATGTCAAATCAACAGAGATAAAGGACAAAATGAGGTAACAATGGGTGTCACATGTTAGACTAAATGTCAAGATCGTAACTTGGGTCACGTCAAAAGTACGAGATTCTAACATGAAATTTATATGAATTTAGTTTAACAACTTTTTAAGTATGATTTTTCTAAAATTCGTATCAATAAAAGTATTTGAAATTAAAATTTTTTTTTGGGTCAAAAAGCATATGATACATAAAGCAAATAAAATAAAATATACAAATAAATATCACAAAGTATGATCTCTATTTGCATATTTTATCTTAATTACTTATACATCACTTTTATTTTGGACTTTTTTTTTTTTCTGAAAAAAACATAAGACTAGCTGCCACATCAATCCGTCCTTCCCGCCTCTTTTCCAGTCCTTGTATTTGGACTCTAATATTTATCTCCAAATTGGAGGAGGCCCAGCAGAAAATGGAGATTCGATTGATGACGCATTCAAATACGAAGGACTCTAATATTTCTAACTGGATGCCCCACTGGATGGCGACCTTGATGGCTCCTTCATCAAACATCAATCCCGTGTACACGTTTTTGTTCCAGCCTAACTTTTGCTCTGTTCCTTTGGCGTCGCAAATTAAATCCGTTCCTTTCACTAGCGCCACTGAATCGCAGACCATGATTGAGGGCAACCTGTCAATCTCCGCACAGCATCACAAGCATTGAACACGTGTTCGTATAATTAAAAAAAAAAAAAAGAAATTGTCATGTTAACTAATGTTTTGGAGGCAAAGTACCCATAGATAAACTATCTCTCAAAAAAATAATAAAAAACAAAAAAAAAAAACAAAAAAGAAAAACGTGCTTGTACCAGCTGATCTTAAGATTAAGCAGCAACTAAATTCTCTTAGCCTCTCGCTAGAAACAACTCTAGTCAACATCTTTACAGTAAAAGCAGACCAACTCAGGTGTCATCTTTGACCTATGTTGCCTGCTTATTTATCGAACAATTACAGGATATGATAATAAGTACAATTTACATGCAATAGAGTGAGCCCATTCAAAGCTCACGAGCGTACCCCAAACTGTACATAAGACGAATGAACCAACTTAGCACGCCTTTGGGTTGCCAATTGCACAAGTTCGAACAATTTGATGGACGTGGTGACTGAAAGGAGCACATCTCTCAATGCATCGAAACTTGTGAGACTGTCAGGAATTACAATGACCTCTAGGTGAAATAGTTTGTTCGCTCACTCGTGCGAAATACCTTTACCTCCTTCATAATAAAACTCAAACCAAAAACAATTTGACGAGGAATAAGTTGCAATTTAATTTAAGTACAATAAAATAAGTATTTTTAAAATCCTTTATAAAGAATCGGTGATTTAATAATTAAGACAATGATAAAGAGTATGAAATATACTTTATAAAACTTAATTATAAAGTCGCATGATAAAGAAAGTTTTCTAAAAAATTTTAAGATTATTTTAAAAATTTTTAATACTACACCAAAAATAATTATTTATCTGTATGTACAAAATGATAAATAAGACTTAAAACTTAAAGAATAAAATTTAGAACTTATAATATAAGTCCTAGCTATATGACCAAATTAAATAAAAGCTCGATTTACATGTTAAGTTGTATTAATGGACCTGATTATATTTTGGGTTATTAAATTTTAAGTTAAAGCCAAATTATATGTAGAAAATACTTAATTCCTTGAGTTTATTTGGACTTATAGATTTAACTAAATTTTGATACATTAGTTAGAATTTTACTTTTACTTTGACTTTATGCCTAGTTATCATTAGTTGTAGTTTTTTTAAGGATTCCTAATCAAGGTAGATTTGTATTCTTTAATTAAAGGAATTTTTTGTAATTAAGAGTTTTTCTATATAGGTATGCTAAAAAACATTTTTTTTTTATAAGATTGTAACATTTACATGCCTATATAAAGGCTAGAACTATATAAAATGGAATTAATAAGATTGAGGTATTTTTCAGCAAACTTTGCTTTACTTTCTTATATTTTTGGAAGAATACATTGTCTTAACTTATCAAATAAGTGATCAACCTTTGTGGCATCTTAAGATTGGAATTTTTAGAATTTAGTTTCCTTAAAGTTCTGATCTGATTAACTCAACTTGTTTCCTAACTTTCTGGAGTGTGCATAACAAATTGATTCAAGGGTTCTTAAGGCAGATCACCTAACGAGTTCTTTATTAGTTGGTATCAGAGTCTTAGTTTTAGAAATAAGTTATATATCTCTTTTTCATCTTTGTTTAGTACTTTTCTTGGTGCTTTATTCAATCCTTGTGTTTTTTTGCTTATTTTTCTTATTTGTTATGATTAGCTTGTTGCTCTTGAAGTTGTATTAATTTTGTGGGTGATTTATTTAATTAAAAAAAGTAAAAAAAAAAGAAAGTTGAAAAAAATAAAGAGGAAAAAAATGAAAAAAAAAAAAGAAGGAAAGAAAAAAAGGAAGATGAAGAAGCTGTGTTTGAGTTGAGTAGTGCATCTTGATTGTTGCAACCTATTGTATACGTTTATAAGGTTGCATATTTTATTTTTTTTTCTTTTAAAAGTTTTGATTTTGAAATTTGCAGCAGATTGCCCCTTGTCATTTGTTGATCTTAAGTCTTTTAAGAACATAAAGAGGCCTAACTTAAGTGGAAAAAAGCAAGAGTGTTGAGATCATTATCAACAAAAAGCCAAAATAAAGTGAAACACGAGTGATAACAATCTTATTTGAGGGTAAACACGTGAAGGAGTGTGTGAGGAATAAATTTCTTTTAATTACTAACATATTTATACAAGTTGTAAACATAAGTAGTAAAGGAAAAGTGCATGATATAAATGTGAAGATTTGAATGAAGGCTGTCACCAAGCAATTTAAAATGATAAATGCAAGGTTAGATGAGTTATAATCACCTAACAAATCCAAATCCAAATCCTTTTGAAAGCGTATGATTGAGGAAAAAGATAAGGAAAAGTCATATTATAAAAAATCAAGTTCAAGAAAAGGCAAGAAGTCTATTTCCAAAAGAGATAACAATTTAGGTAGTATAAAGATGAAGATTCTAGCATTTCAAAGGAAGAATGATCCTAAATTTTATTTGGAATGGGAAAGAAAGGTTAAACATGTATTTAATTGCCATAATTATTTCGAGGAGAAGAAAGTAATGTTGGTAGTCATAGAATTCACTGATTATGTAAGTATTTGGTTGGACTAATTGATGATAAGTAGAAGGAGGAATGGTGACAGGCCAATTCAATTATGGGAAGTGATAAAATCGATAATGCACAAGAGATTTATACTTAACTACTACCATTGAGACTTGCATAAAAAGTTACAAGGGCTGGTGCAAGGGTTCATTAGTGTGAAGGACCATTACAAGGAGATGGAGAAAATCATGATTAGAACTAATGTAAAGAAAGACCAAGAAGCTACCATGGCAAGGTTTATTAGTGGTTTAAACAAGGAAATTGCAAATGTAGTGCATTTGTAACACTATTTGGAGAAAGAGACGTTATTGCATAAGGCTATCAAGATGAAGAAACAAATTAAGTCTAAAGGATCCAAATTTGGATCAGCTTCTAGTTCTACATGAAAGGCAACTTAGAAAGATGCCAAAGTAACCTCAAAGCCAAAAAAAGATACAAGGCCAAAGGAATTAATTATTGTTTCTAAAGGTAAAATTGAAATAAAATCTTCTAAATCTCATGATATTAAGTGCTTTAGGTGTCAAGGACATGGACATATTAGTTCTTAATAACCAAATAAAAGAGCTATGATTATGTTGGAGAATGGTAACATAGAAAGCATTAGTTTAAGTGATAATGACATGCCACTATTAGAGAATTGTTCTAATGTTAATGTTGAAGAAACTGTTTATGGGAATATGCTACTTGTAAGGCATGCACTAAGTAAGCTTAAGGATGATAATGATGATGAGTAATGTGAGCATATTTTTCATACAAAATGCTACGTTAAAGACAAGGTATGTAGTATGATTATTAATAGTGGAAGTTATACTAATATTGCTAATACTTTATTGGTAAAGAAGTTGAATTTGGATACTTTCAAGCATCCTAAGCCTTATAAGCTGCAATGATTGAATGATTGTCGAGAAATTAGAGTAACCAAGCAAGTTTTAGTTGTCTTTTTTATTGGCAATTACAAGGATAAGGTTTTTTGTGATGTGGGACCAATGTATGCTGATCATATACTTTTTAGTCGACCATGACAATTTCATAAGAAGGTTACTCACGATGGCTATAAGAACAGATACTCTTTTGTAATTAATAATCAGACTGTTGTATCAACTCCTCTTAAACCTATTCAAGTATATGAAGATTAGATTGAGATAACAAAAGAGTGCAAAATAAAAGAAGAACGGATGAGAGAACAAAGGGAAAAGAAAAAGAAAGAAAGTGAGAGAACCAAGGAAAGGAAAGAAAGTGAGGCTGAGGGGGAAAATTCAAACGAAAAGGGTGAGGTGGGGAGAAAAACTAGAGAGAAAAGTAAAAAAGTGAGTATGTTTGTTGGGAAAAGTAAGGTTAAAAGTGTTATGATTGTAAGGCAACAACTATTTATACTTATGTCCAAGGATGTTTATTTTTTATCTAATAACTTTAATTCCTTTTCACCTAGTGTGATTGTCTTATTATTGCAGAAGTTTGAAGATTTATTTCTCAAAGAGATTTCTCAAGGATTATCTTTTTTAAGAGGAATTGAGTACCAAATAAACTTTATACCTACTGTTGGCATACCAAATTGACTTACCTATAGAGCTAATCTAGATGAAATGAAGAAGATACAAAGATAAGTGGATGAATTGGTACAAAAGGAATTTGTAAGGGAGAGTCTTAGCTTATGCCCGATCCCTCTCATCTTAGTCTTAAAGAAGGATGAAACAGGTCACATATGTATGGATTGCCAAGCCATCAATGAGATCATTGTAAAGTATAGACATCCTATCCTTAAGTTAGATGATATGCTTGATGAGTTGCATGGTTCGTACGTGTTTTCAAAAATTGATTTGAGGAATGACTACTATTAATTTTGCATGAAAGGGAAGATGAATGGAAAACAACATTTAAAACTAAATATAAATTGTATGAATGGTTAGTAATGCCTTTTGGATTAATTAATGCACCTAGTATATTCATGAGATTAATAAATCATGTCTTGTGTACTTTCATAAGGAAATTTGTAATAGTTTACTTTAATGATAATTTAGTTTATAGCAAGAATTTGGTTGAACATGTTTTGATGCATCTAGAATAGGAATAAGGGCTGTTTTGATGCAAGATTTCAAACTAATTGCTTATTTTAGCAAAAAGCTAAGTTGGGTAATCTTAAATTATCCTACTTATGATAAGGAGCTTTATGAATTGGTACGGACTCTTCAAACATTATAACATTATTTGTGGTTGAGAGAATTCATCATTCATTCTAATCATAAGAGCTTAAAGTTCTTGAAATCCTAAGGTAAGCTTAATAAAAGATATGTTAAGTGGCTGGAGTTCATAGTAACATTTCCTTATGTGATTAAGTACAAATATGGAAAGGAAAATGTTGTTGTTGATGTGTTGTCTAAGAGGTACACATTGCTCACTTCTTTGTAAACTAAGTTACTAAGTTTTGATTGCTTAAGGGCTTATATGCTAATGATTTTGATTCTTTCCAAGTATGGAATACATGTGATAAATATGCATTTGGTGATTTTTATAGGCATGAAGGGTTTTTGTTTAAGAGGGATAAATTATATGTGCCTATTTATTCTATTTGTGAGTTACTTGTTAAGGAAACTTACAGGGGTTGTTTGATGAGGCACTTTAGTGAGCAGAAAACTCTAGATATATTGCATGAGCATTTTTATTGGCTTAATATGAAGCATGATGTGTATTCTATTTGTGATAAGTGCATTATGTGTAGGCAAGCAAAGGTTAAAGTTAAACTGCATGGCTTATATACACTTTTACCTATGCCTAACTAGCCTTGGACTGATATTTCTATAAACCTTGTCTTAGGATTACCAAGGTCTTAAAGTGGTAAGGACAACATATTTTTTATTGTTGATAGGTTTGTCAAAATGGCTTATTTTGTTGTATGCTCTAAAACCAATAATGCAACATATATTACTGAGTTATTCTTTAAGGAAGTAGTGTGTTTGCATGGATTACCAAGGTTATTATTAGTGATAGGGATGTTAAGTTCTTAAGTCATTTTTGGTGTACTTTATAGAATAAATTAAGAGCTAAACTCTTATTTTCTACTGTTGCATATCCTCAAATAGATGGATAAACTAAATTAGTTAATAGGACACTTACTGATTTGTTACGTGCTATCATTCAAAAGAACTTAAGGCAATGGGAAAAGTGCTTGCCATATGTTAAGTTTGCTTATAATAAATTTGTTCATTCTATTACTTCCTTGTCACCTTTTGAAGTTACTTACGGTTTTAATCCTCTAACTCTTTTGGAAATTTTTTTCTTTGCTTACTAAAGAACATGCTAACATTGATAGTAAGAAAAAGGTAAAATTTTTTAAGGATTTACATCCCAAGGTTCAGGCTAATATTAAAAGGAAAAATTAGTAATATGTTAAATATGTTAATAAGGAGTATGTGAAGGTTGTCTTTAAACCTGGTGATTAGGTGTGGGTGCATATAAGGAAGGAACAATTTTCCCCATAAAAAAAAGTCCAAATTGTAACCTTAAGGAGATAAACCTTTTCAAGTCTTGGAAAGGATTAATGATAATGCCTACAACCTAGATTTACTAAGTAACTATGACAATATTAATGGTACTTTTAAT
>CM038602.1:5452102-5464697 GCA_021533255.1 Ceriops tagal
TTGTTGATTTATCTTTATTTAATGTAAGTGATTTGAGGATGAATTCTTTCGAAGAGGGGAGGAATGATGGAGAACAAGGTCCTATTTAAGTGCAACAAAGCAAATATTCCCAAGATCCTTGGCAAGGAATCAATGGTCCAATAACTAGGACAAAGACAAAGAAGATGAAAGAGGCTTTATAAGGCTTAATTATGAAGCTGTATGAGAATGAGGTGCTTTAGAAGATTCTAAGGTTGTTCTAAAACTTTCCAATGTTACACCAAAGATAATTACTTATCTTTATGTGTAAGATGATGGACAGGGCTTAGAACTTATAGAACAAAACTTAAAGCTTATAATATAAGTTCAAGCTTCATAACAAAGCTGAGGAAAGGCTCGATTCCTATTCTAAGCTATATTAATGGGTCTAATTTTGTTGTTCCCACAACCTTGTATAGGTTGTAATTGTTGTCAACTAGGTTTAAGTATGCAAGAAAGTAAAGCTATATGGAAGGGCAAGAAGGTAAAAGCCACATGGAGGGGCAAGAACGTAAAAGTCACATGGAAGGGCAAGACAGTAAATTCGCCCTATTAGGGTTTCATGGAGGAGTATATAAAGGCCAATATAAGAGAGTGAATAGTGTAGCTGTAGTCGGAAAAGAGGAGAGGTCGGCAAATTGAGCAAATAGGAGCAAACCGTGTGACGGTAAGAGAGAGAAACCCGTGAGGAACGGCACACCACCGACACACCAGCGGTCGATAAGGAGACAACACAACAAAGAGGTAGAGAGAGAAACAGATGGTTGAAAAATAGAGAAATGGGTTGACACGGCTAGATGGTGAGAGAGAAAGCACAACACGGCAAAAGAGAGAAACGGGTCGATGGCAAAACAGAGAAACAGGTCGATAGCAAAATAGAGTGGACGGTGAGATAGATCTGGCTGAATGGTGAGAGAGATCCGACTGGATGAAGAGAGAGAAACCGTCGGTAGAACACGAGAGAAAGAGAGAAAAAATGAGACAGCCGTTGGAAGAGAGAGAAAAGAGGTATACGGCCAAAACAGAGGAGTTGACGGGAAGGAGAGAAAAAGAAACCAGATGGCCAACCAAGTGAGCATGGCAAACATACCACCAGTGGAAGGAGAGAGAAACTCGACGGCTAAACAGGGAAGGAGAGAAAAACTCGTTACGGCCAGAACAGAGGGGTGGACGACAGATGAACAGTGACCGGCAGAAAAGGGAGAAAATCTGATACGGCCAAAGGAGGTGTGAAACAGACAAGTGCAAACCAGAAACATACGTGGGATGTGAAACGCCAAACCAGAAGCGTGCGTGAGGCGTGTGACCAGCAAAGGGTGTAAACCAGCATAATCGGAAGCGTGTTGTAGGCCAACAGACGTGCAACGGCATACCAGAAGTGTGAGGGCAGGCTGTGAAACGGTGAGACGGTGAAACTAAGAGATGGGTGAGACCATGAGACCGTGAAAGCAGAGCTGTATGAGACAACCTAGAGAAGGAATTTGGCGAAGCATTGAAAGAACTCAACGTATTTCCAAATTTCTTCAAGAGAGGTTAAAGAGCGCAGCGGTGAACTTCTAAGTGGCAGTGGAGCAGCCTTTCAATTCAACAAAGGCAAGACAAGTTAGAAGAAGGATAGACACAGTAAGTGACACTCTTTGTATTGTACTTGCTTAGTAATTGCAATAGTGAAAGGAGCAGAGGATTAAGACATCTATTGTAATTGGAATTCTCAAGTATAGTGGATAGTCTCGGTAAGGAAAAGTCCCTACCACCGTGGATGTACGTCACGTTGACGGAACCACGTAAATCTCATGTGTCCTTAATTTGCTTTACGTTTTGTGTTTTGAATTGAGTTGTGAACACAGCGAAAGTATCAGCCAACCCATAACCTAACGATGACCTAAATAAGAACATCCAAATTGTCTATTAGACAAGGTGTTTGAAAGGTGACTTTGAGGACTATTGTGATTAGCAGGTAGCAATAGATCTACCTTAGTAGAATCTGAGAAAGAGTTCGCTTTTAAGAAAAGGTTGAAGTTGTTCACTTACCTGCGAATTGCGAATTGTGGTGATACTGATTCACCCCCCTCTCAGTATCACAAACTAGTAGATCCTAGGGAGAAGTCGGGAACTTCAATTGGTATCAGAGCACAAGTTCACTAGTTTGAAGCTTAACAGCTTGGTGTACTAGTTTGAAGGGTTTCAGAAGTTTTGACTTGTTTAACATACTGAGAAATGGAAGTCGGTACCAGCACTAGCACCACTTACAGCAAGAAGGTTCCAATCTTCAATGGAACCAACTACCATATGTGGAGAGCAAGAATGCAAGTGGTATTTGCAACCATGGGCATGAACGTGGTGAAATGCGTACAAGAGGGTTTTGTGGCTCCGGAAAAAGGTAAAGACCTAACACCAGAGGAATTGAGGCAGTTTGAGATAAATGGGAAGGCCTCTAACGTCATCACTTTAGCATTGATAGATGCTGAGTATGCTAAAGTTATGGATTGCAAATCTGCGAAGGAGATATGGGACAGATTGCAGAAAGTCTATGAAGGTGATGGCAGAATGAAGGAGGCTAAGCTTCAAGTGTTTAAGGAGAGATATGAATCTCTCAGAATGCAGAAGAATGAGACAGTTCAAGAGTTCTTCATTAGGGTTATTGACGCTGTAAATGACCTAAGAAGTCATGGGAAGAACAAGAAGGACTCATCGATTGTGAAGAAAATTATGAGAATTCTGCCTGAGAGGTTTACCTCAAAGGTAACAGCTATAGAGGAGAGTAGAGATCTCAATTCTATGTCTCTGTATGATCTCCAGTGCAATCTCATTGCATATGAGATGAGGATAAAGTCAGCTGAAAGCTTTGCAACAACGAAGGTATCAAAGGAGGCAGCTTTCAAAGCTATGAGACACTTGAAGATGAAAGAAGAGGAAGAATCATCCAGTGAGGATGATGATGGTGATGAGGAAGAAAGTGAAGGTGAAGTGTTGACTTACTTCATAAGGAAATTCAAGAAGGGGTCTAAGAAGGGAAAAGGACAGTTGTCCTTAAAATGTTATTGTTGTGGGTAGACTTGACACTTTGCTTCTCAGTGCAAAGTGAAACTTGATGATGAAGATGAGAATGGTGATGATGAGTAGAATTTGAGATGGAGAAGACCATCATTCAAATCAAAGAAGTTTAACATGAAGATTGCCAACCCATAGAAGAAGAAGAGAGGCTCATTCAAGAGTTATGTGAGTCAAACAAAAAAAGCTGATGAGGAGGAAGATGAAGACTCATCAAATGAGCATGCCTTTATGGCATTAGCTCAAGGTGGTAGT
Organism: Ceriops tagal; assembly: GCA_021533255.1. Classification (NCBI taxonomy): domain Eukaryota; kingdom Viridiplantae; phylum Streptophyta; class Magnoliopsida; order Malpighiales; family Rhizophoraceae; genus Ceriops; species Ceriops tagal. The sequence continues at coordinate 5,455,427 of CM038602.1, forward strand.
TCAACCTCTGAAGAGGAAGAGGAGGTTGATGAAGAAGAACCAAATCTTGAAGCTAAGTTAGAAGCAGCTTCAAAGGAGATAATCAAAAGAGGCAAAACCATAAAAAGGTTGGAGGCTCATATAAAACAAGTTGAAGCAAAGTCTGAGGAAGTTGAAAGTCAAAAGGATGAAATAAGGGCTAAACATATTGACTTGAAGAGAAGATTTGAAGAACAGATCAAAATATGTAAAGATCTTACTATAGAGCTTGGCTTAAGGACTTCAACAATTGAAGAAATGGAGATAGAGTTGCTGAGACTTCAGCAACAACTCAAAAAGAGTGAGGAGAACTTACAGAAGTTTAAAGTGGTAGGAGAAACAAGCTCTGCAAGAGAAAAGAAGAATGAGACTTTGCCATAGAAGTTGAAAGAGAAGGCTGTGACTCAAGTGAAGATAACTGAAGAAGATAAGACAGTTATCAAACCAAAGCCAGAGCCAAAAAGGATGTATGTGGTTAAAGAGCAGCAGTGCATAGCTGCTTCGTCTCAGAAAGAGAAGGAAGTCAGCCAGCCAAGGGCAATGGCTGAACAGAAGAAGGAGAAGAAGGTGGTTGAAATGAAAGCCACATAAGCAAAGAAGCCAGCAATTTTGCCTACATAGCAAGTAATGAACAAAAGAAAACAAGCTGTGATTAGACCTAAGAAGAGGCAGTTTCAAGGTCACTGTCTTTATTGTGAAGTTTGGGGTCATAAGGCGAGTAACTACTGGTGGAGAAGGCCCGTATATGTCTCCAACTTGAGAAGATATGATGCTGCATACAGGGGGAGACAATACAAAATTCAGAGGAGAACACCTATCGCGAGTTCTTGCACATACTGTAAAAGGCAAGGACACATTGACAAGGAGTGTTAGTGGAAGCCTAAACCAATGGTTTTAAAGAACAAGTTTGTTGTATTGGCAAACTTGGAACAGTGTGAAAGGTGCAAGCAGGATGGCCATAATGCCAAGAGATGCATGACACTTCTCCCTGAGTAAGAGAAGACACTCAATGGCATAGTAAAAACAGGCGGTACAGTCAAAGCTGAAAAAAAGGAGAAAGCTATCTTTCAGCTAGTTCAAAAGAAGGAATATAGAGTAGAAAGGGAGGTGGCTAATATAGCTAAAATTACACTAAAGGCTGATTGCAAGGATAAGCAGTGGATCCTTGATAATGGATGCACTTCGCATATGATGGGAGACAAAAGTAAATTGTCAAAGCTAAACAAATCAAAAGAAGGCAGAGTCAAGTTTGACAATGATGATTTACTCAACATCAGTGGTTAGGAGTCAGTGAATATTGGAAAAGGAAAGCTGAAAGATGTTCTGCATGTTGAAGGACTTATATATAATCTAGCATCTATCAGCCAACTATACAACGATGATCACAAAGTGATATTTACAAAAACAAGTTGTCAAGTAAAGAGTAAAGAAGGCAATACTGTTGCAACCGGGAAGAGAACAGTTGGAAATTTGTATGTGATTGATGAGGACAAGACAAGCAGCTGTTTACTCACCAAAGATGAAGAAAATCAACTCTGGCATAGGAGGCTGGGACACTTATCACAGAAGAACATGAGGAAGCTGACCACTACTCATACAATCAGAGATATTCCCGACTTTAGGAGAGAAAGAGAGTATGTTTGCTCAGCATGCTCTAAAGGAAAACATGTCAGAAAGCAGTATAAGACCAAAGAGTTCAGTTCTGAAGCAGTACTTGACATTGTGCATACTGATTTGTGTGGGACGATGAGAACAAAAGGGTTGAATGGTGAGAGGTACTTCATCTTTGTTTGTTGATGATTATTTGAGAAAGACCTGTATCATGCACCTCAAACACAAGTCAGGAGTTTTGAATTGCTTCAGGAGATATAGAAGATTGGCTGAAAATGAAAGTGGAAGGAAGATCAAGGTATTGAGGTCAGATCAAGGCACTAAATTTACAAATAAAGCTTTTAAAGATTATCTTAAGAAGTATAGAATTCATCACTAATTGGCAGCAGCAAGAACACCTCAACAGAACGGGGTGGTAGAGAGGAAAAATAGAGTTGTGGTTGAAATGGCGAGAATTCTACTGCTAGAATCCAAGTTTCACACAAGATTTTGGATAAAAGCAACATTTACAGCCGTACATCTACTGAACAGAGTTTTACTAAGGCCCAATACTGATAAGACTTAATATGAGCTATGGAGTGGGAAGAAGACAACAGCCAAGTATCTCAAAATCTTTGGTAGCCCATGTTTTGTGAAGAATAAGGAGCAAAACATGGGAAAATTCAATGTTAGGTCTGATGAAGGCATCTTTGTGGGACATTCAGCAAAGACAAAAGGTTATAGAGTTTTTTTGTATAAGCTGGGAAAAGTGATCACGTCCAGTGATGTGAGAATAGATGAGAACTGGAAAACAATGCAGAATGAAGAAGCTGAGGACAATGAAGAAGATGACTTTAATGTAGATGAAGAAGCAGACCAACCTGAAGAAAAGAAACAAGAAGTAAGTTCAGACTCAGAGAAGAGTGAGTTTGAAGATGAAGAAAGAAAGAAAGAAAGAAAGAAAGCCAAAGAAAATGTGGACCAGTGCTCATCGAGAAAATCAAATCATAGGTGACCCATCAGCAGAAGTTACAACAAGAAAAAGAATTGTGGGAGCTACTACTTTACTCTCATAAGTTGAACCTAAATTTGTTGAAGAGGCTACACAAGATCTAACTAAATCTCTGTCTATAGAGCTATTTGAAAAGCACAGAATGATTTTGTCTGTGCGAATGCCTCCTCAAGCATGAAGTTAAGGTGAATCCTCCATCTCTAATTTGTGAGTTTTTCAAATTTGTAATTGGTTGGCAAAAGGGGAGAGAAGCAACAGTGCAAGGGGAGCTGTTAAGAAAGGGGGAGTCCATATTTAGGGGGAGTTGAAATTGTTGTATAGTAGTTTTTGTTATGAGTGTTGTCAATAATTGCAAAGGGGGAGATTGTTGTTCCCACAGCCTTGTATAGGTTGTAATTGTTATCAACTAAGTTTAAGTGTGCAAGAAGGTAAAGCCATATGGAAGGGCAAGAAGGTAAAAGCCACATAGAGGGGTAAGAACATAAAAGCCACATGGAAGAGCAAGACAATAAATTCGCCCTATTAGGGTTTCATGGAGGAGTATATAAAGGCCAACATAAGAGAGTGAACAGTGTAGTCGTCGTCGGAAAAAAAGGAGAGGTCAGCAAATTGAGCAAATCGGAGCAAACCGTGTGACGACAAGAGAGAGAAACTCGTGAGGAACGGCACACCACCGACACACCAACGGTCAGCGAGGAGACAACACGACAAAGAGGTAGAGAGAGAAACAAACGGTCGAAAAATAGAGAAACGGGTCGATACGGTTGGACGATGAAAGAGAAAGCACGACATGGCAAGAGAGAGAAACAGTTCGACAACAAAACAGAGAAACGGGTCGACGACAAAATAGAGTGGATGGTAAGATAGATTTGGTTGGATGAAGAGAGAGAGACCATCGGCAGAACACAAGAGAAAGAGAGAAAAATTGACACAGCCATTGGAAGAGAGAGAAAAGAGGTATACGGCCAAAATAGAGGAGTTGATGGGAAGGAGAGAAAAAGAAACCCAACGGGCAACCAAGTGAGCATAGCAAACACACCATTGGTGGAAAGAGAGAGAAACCTGACGGCCAAACAGGGAAGGAGAGAAAAACCCGTTACGGTTAGAACAGAGGGGTGGACAGCCGATGAACAGTGACCAGCAGAAAGCGGGGGAGAAAATCTGATACGGCCAAAAGAGGTGTGAAACGGACAAGTGCAAACCAGAAACGTACGTGGGATGTGAAATGCTAAACCAAAAACGTGTGTGAGGCATGTGATCAGCAAAGGGTGTAAACCAGCAAAACCAGAAGTGTGGTGCAGGCCATCAGACGTGCAACGACAGACCAAAAGCGTAAGGGCAAGCCGTGAAATGGTGAGACGGTGAAACCAAGAGACGGGTGAGACCGTGAGACTGTGAAAGCAGAGCTGTGTGGGACAACCTAGAGAAGGAATTTGGCGAAGCATTGAAAGAACTCAACGTATTTTCAGATTTCTTTAAGAGAGGTTAAAAAGCGTTGCGGTGAACTTCTAAGTGGCAGTGGAGCAGCTTTTCAATTCAACAGAGGCAAGACAAGTTAAAAGAATGGTAGACACAGTAAGTGACACTCTTTGTATTGTACTTGCTTAGTAATTGCAATAGTGAAAAGAGTAGAGGATTAAGACATCCATTGTAACTGGAATTTTAAAGTATAGTGGATAGTCTCAGTAAGGGAGAGTCCCTACCACCGTGGATGTACGTCACATTGACGGAACCACGTAAATCACGTGTGTCCTTAATTTGCTTTACGTTCTGTGTTTTGAATTGAGTTGTGAACACAACTAAAGTATCAGCCAACCCATAACCTAACAAAGACCTAAACAAGAACATCCAAATTATCTATTAGGCAAGGTGTTTGAAAGGTGACTTTGGGGACTATTGTGATTAGCAGGTAGCAATAGATCTACCTTAGTCGAGTCTGAGAAAGAGTTCGCTTTTAAGAAGAGGTTGAAATTGTTCACTTACCTGCGAATTACGAATTGTGGTGATACTGATTCACCCCCCTCTCAGTATCACAAACTAGTAGATCCTAGGAAGAAGTCGGGAACTTCAATTGGTATCAAAGCACAGGTTCACCAGTTTGAAGCTTAACAATTTGGTGTACTAGTTTGAAGGAATCTAGAAGTTTGACTTGTTCAGCATATTGAGAAATGGAAGTCGATACCAGCATCAGCACTACTTACAGCAAGAAGGTTCCAATCTTCAACGGAACCAACTACCATATGTGAAGAGCAAGAATGCAAGTGATATTTGCAACCATGGGCATGAACGTGGTGAAATGCATACAAGAGGGTTTTGTGGCTCCGGAAGAAGGTAAAGACCCAACACCAGAGGAGTTAAGGCAGTTTGAGATAAATGGGAAGGCCTCAAATGTCATCATTTCAGCATTGACAGATGCTGAGTATGCTAAAGTTATGGACTGCAAATCTGCCAAGGAGATATGAAACAGATTGCAGAAAGTCTATGAAGGTGATGGCAGAATGAAGGAGGCTAAGCTTCAAGTGTTCAAGGAGAGATATGAATCTCTCAGAATGCAGAAGAATGAGATAGTTCAAGAGTTCTTCACCAGGGTTATTGATGCTGTAAACGACTTGAGAAGTCATGGGAAGAACAAGGACTCATCGATTGTGAAGAAAATTCTGAGAATTCTGCCTGAGAGGTTTGCCTCAAAGGTAGCAGCCATAGAAGAGAGTAAAGATCTCAATTCTATGTCTTTGCATGATCTCCAGTGCAATCTCATTACATATAAGACAAGGATAAAGTCAGCTGAAAGCTCTGCAACAACGAAGGTATCAAAGGAGGTAGCTTTCAAAGCTATGAAGCACTTGAAGATAAAAGAAGAGGAAGAATCATCTAGTGAGGATGATAATGATGATGATGATGAGGAAGAAAGTGAAGGTGAAGTATTGGCTTACTTCACAAGGAAATTCAAAAAGGGGTCTAAGAAGGGAAAAGGACAGTTATCCTTGAGATCTTATCATTGTGGGTAGACTTGACACTTTGCTTCTCAGTGTAAAATGAAACTTGATGATGAAGATGAGGATGGTGATGATGAGCAGAATTCAAAATGAAAAAGACCATCATTCAAATCAAAGAAGTCCAGCAAGAAGATTACCAACCCACAGAAGAAGAAGAAAGGCTCATTCAAGAGTTATGTGAGTCAGACAAAAGATGTTGATGAGGAGGAAGATGAAGAATCATTAGATGAGTAGGCCTTTATGGCATCAGCTCAAGGTGGTAGTTCAACCTCTGAAGAGGAAGAGAAGGTTGATGAAGAAGAATAAGATCTTGAAGCTGAGTTGGAAGTAGCTTTAAAGGAGATAATAAAAAAGGGCAGAACCATAAAAAGGTTGGAGGCTCACATAAAACAAGTTGAAGCAAAGTCTAAGGAAGTTGAAAGTCAAAAGGATGAAATAAGGGCTGAACATATTGACTTGAAGAGAAGATTTGAAAAACAGATCAAAATATGTGAAGACCTTACTATAGAGTTTGGCTCAAGGACTTCAACAATTGAGGAAATGAAGATAGAATTGCTGAGACTTCAGCAACAACTCAAAAAGAGTGAGGAGAACTTGCAGAAGTTTAAAGTGGTAGGAGAAACAAGCTCTGCAAGAGAAAAGAAGAATGAGACTTTGCCACAGAAGTTGAAAGAGAAGGCTGTGACTCAGGTGAAGATAACTGAAGAAGAGAAGACAGTTATCAAACCAAAGCTAGGGCCAAAAAGGATGTATGTGGTTAAAGAGCAGCAGCGCATATCTGCTTTGTCTCAAAAAGAAAAGAAAGTCAGCCAGCTAAGGGCAATGGTTGAACAGAAAAAGGAGAAGAAGGTGACTGAAATGAAAGTCACATAAGCAAAGAAGCCAGCTACATTGCCTACACAGCAAGTGATGAATAAAAGAAGACAAGCTGTGATCAGACCCAAGAAGAGGCAATTTCAAGGTCATTGTCTTTATTATGGAGTTTGGGTCATAAGGCGAGTAATTGCTGGTGGAGAAGGCTAGTATATGTCTCCAACTTGAGAAGATATGACGCTGCATATAGGGGGAGACAATACAAAACTTAGAGGAGAACACTTGTCATGAGTTCTTGCACATACTGTAAAAGGCAAGGGCACACTGATGAGAATTATTGGTGAAAGCCTAAACCAATAGCTTCAAAGAACAAGTTTGCTATATTGGCAGACTTGGAATAGTGTGAAAGGTGTGGGTAGGATGGCCATAATGCCAAGAGATGCATGACACTTTTCCCTGAGCAAAAGAAGGCACTCAATGGCACAGTGAAAACAAGCGGTGCAGTCAAAGCTGAGAAAAAGGAGAAAGCTATCTTCCAGCCAGTTCAAAAGAAGGAATATAGAGCAAAAAGGGAAGTGGCTAATATAACTGAAATTGCACTAAAGGTTGATTGTAAGGATAAGCAGTGCATCCTTGATAGTGGATGCACTTCGCACATGACGGGGACAAGAATAAATTATCAAAGCTAAACAAATCAAGAGAAGGTAGAGTCAAGTTTGGCAATGATGATTCACTCAACATCAGTGGTTAGGGGTCAGTGAATATTGGAAAAGAAAAGCTGAAAGATGTTCTGCACGTTGAAGGACTCAGATATAATCTAGCATTTGTCAGCCAACTATGCAACGACGACCACAAAGTGATATTCATAAAAATAGGTTGCCAAGTAAAGAGTAAAGAAGGCAATATTGTTGCAGCTAGGAAGAGAACAATTGGAAGTTTGTACGTGATTGATGAGGATAAGACAAATAGCTGTCTACTTACAAAGGAAGAAGAAAATCAGCTCTGGCATAGGAGGCTTGGACACTTAACACAAAAGAACATGAGGAAGCTGACTATTACTCATGTAATCATAGATATTCTCGACCTTAGGAGAGAGAAAGAGTATGTTTGCTCAGCATGCTCTAAAGGAAAACATGTCAGAAAGCAGTATATGACCAAAGAGTTCAGTTTTGAAGCAGTGCTTGACATTGTGCATACTGATTTGAGTGGGCCGATGAGAATAAAAGGGTTAAATGGTAAGAGGTACTTCATCTTGTTTGTTGATGATTATTTTAGAAGAACCTGCATCATGCACCTCAAACACAAGTTAAAAGTTTTGAATTGCTTCAAGAGATACAGAAGATTGGCTGAAAATGAAAGTGGAAGGAATATCAAAGTATTAAGGTCAGATCAAGGCATTTAATTTACAAATAAAGCTTTTCAAGATTATCTTGAGAAGCATGGAATTCATCACTGATTGGCAGTAACAAGAACATCTCAACAGAACGGGGTGGTAGAGAGGAAAAATAGAGCTGTGGTTGAAATGGCGAGAACTCTACTGCTGAAATCTAAGTTTCACACAAGATTTTGGATAGAAGCAACATTTATAGCCGTGCAGCTACTAAACAAAGTATTACTAAGGCCTAATACTGATAAGACTCCATATGAGCTATGGAGTGGGAAGAAGGTAACAACTAAGTATCTTAGAGTCTTTAGCAGCCCATGTTTTGTGAAGAACAAGGAGCAAAACTTAGAAAATTCAACACTAGGTCTAATGAAGGCATCTTTGTAGGATACTCAGCAAAGACAAAAGGTTACAGAGTTTTCCTGCATTATCTGGGAAAAGTGATCACTTCTAGTGATGTGAGAATAGATGAGAACTGGAAAACAATGCAGAATGGAGAAGCTAAGGACAATGAAGAAGATGACTTCAATGTAGATGAAGAATCAGACCAACCTGAAGAAAAGGAACAAGAAGTAAGTTCAGACTCGGAGAAGAATGAGTCTGAAGATGAAGAAAGAGATCCTCTTGCAACTAAGACTATGCAAGAAAGAAAGCCAAAGAAAATGTGGACCAGTGCTCATCAAGAAAATCAGATCATAGGTGACCCATCAACAGGAGTTACAACAAGAAGAAGAATTATGGGAGCTACTGCTTTACTCTCACAAGTTGAACCTAAATCTGTTGAAGAGGCTACACAAGATCTAACTAAATCTCTGTCCACAGAGTTATTTGAAAAGCATAGAATGAGTCTGTCTATACGAATGCCTCCTCAAGCTTGAAGTTCAGGTGAATCCTCCATCTCTACTTTACGAGTTTTTCAAATTTGTAATTAGTTGGCAAAGGGGGAGAGAAGCAACAGTGCAGGGGGAGTTATTAAGAAAGGGGGAATGCATATTTAAGGGGAGTTGTAATTGCTGCATAATGGCTTTTGTTATGAGTGTTATTAACAATTACAAAGGGGGAGATTGTTGTTCCCACAGCTTTGTATGGGTTGTAATTGTTGTCAACTAGGTTTAAGTGTGCAAGAAAGTAAAGCCATATGGAAGGGCAAGAAAGTAAAGCCACATGGAAGGACAGGAAGGTAATGCCACATAGAAGGACAAGAAAGTAAATTCGCCGCGTAAGGGCAAGAACGTAAATCAACCACGTAAGCCCTATTATGGCCAACATAAAAGAGAATACACGGCAAAACACAAGAAAAAAAGCCAACACAATTGAATACACAACAAAACACAAAAGGGTGAATGACATAATTGAATACTCAGTAAAACACAAGCAACCGTTCAACCAAGGGAGTCGGCCAAGACCTAGAGAGAAACCATCCAACACAAGAGAGGTCAGCCAAAACACAGCCGTTGG
>CM038602.1:5478410-5503119 GCA_021533255.1 Ceriops tagal
GAAGGCCTCAAACTTTATCATTTCAACATTGACAGATGCTGAGTATGCTAAAGTTATGGACTAAAAATCTACCGAGGAGATATGAGACAAATTGCAGAAAATTTATGAAGGTAATGGCAGAATGAAGGAGGCTAAGCTTCAAGTGTTCAAGGAGAGATATGAATCTCTCAGAATGCAGAAAAATGAGACAATTCAAGAGTTCTTCACTAGGGTTATTGATGCTGTAAACGACCTTAGAAGTCATGGGAAGAACAAGAAGGACTCATTGATTGTGAAGAAAATTCTAAGAATTCTGCCTGAGAGGTTTGCCTCAAAGGTAGCAGTCATAGAGGAGAGTAGAGATCTCAATTCTATGTCTCTGCATGATCTCCAATGCAATCTTATTGCATATGAGATGAGGATAAAGTCAGCTGAAAGGTCTGCAACAACGAAGGTATCAAAGGAGGTAGCTTTCAAAGCTATGAAGCACTTAAAGATAAAAAAAGAGGAAGAATCATCCAGTGAGGATGATGATGATCATGATGAGGAAGAAAGTAAAGGTGAAGTATTGGCTTACTTCATAAAGAAATTCAAAAAAGGTTCTAAGAAGGGAAAAGGACAGTTGTCCTTGAGATGTTATCATTGTGGGCAGACTGGACACTTTGCTTCTCAATGCAAAGTGAAACTTGATGATGAAGATAAGGATGGTGATGATGAGCAAAATTCAAGATGGAGAAGATCATTATTCAAATCAAAGAAGTCCAGCAAGAAGACTACCAACCCACAGAAGAAGAAGAGAGCCTCATTCAAGAGCTATGTGAGTCAAATAAAAGAAACTGATGAGGAGGAAGATGAAGACTCATCAGATGAGCATGTCTTTATGGCATCAGCACAAAGTGGTAGCTCAACCTCTGAAGAGGAAGAGGAGGTTGATGAAGAAGAACCAGATCTTGAAACTGAGCTGAAAGTAGCTTCAAAGGAGATAATCAGAAGGGGTAGAACCATAAAAAGGTTAGAGGCTCACATAAAATAAGTTAAAGCAAAGTTTGAGGAAGCTAAAAGTCAAAAGGATGAAATAAGGACTGAACATATTGACTTGAAGAGAAGATTTGAAGAACATATCAAAATATGTAAAAACCTTACAATAGAGCTTGGCTCAAGGACTTCAACAATTGAAGAAATAGAGATAGAGTTGCTGAGACTTCAGCAACAACTCAAAAAGAGTAAGAAGAACTTACAGAAGTTTAAAGTGGTAGGAGAAACAAGCTCTACAAGAGAAAAGAAGAATGAGACTTTGCCACAGAAGTTGAAAGAGAAGGTTGTGACTCAGGTAAAGATAACTGAAGAAGAGAAGACAGTTATCAAACCAAGGCCAAGGCCAAAAATGATGGATGTGGTTAAAAAGCAGTAGCCCATAGCTGCTACGTCTCAGAAAGAAAAGAAAGTCAGCCAGCAGAGGGCTATGACTGAACAGAAGAAGGAGAAGAAGGTGACTGAAATGAAAGTCATACAAGCAAAGAAGCCAGCTACTTTGCCTACACAGCAAGTGATAAACAGAAGAAGACAAGTTATGATCAGACCTAAAAAGAGGCAGTTTCAAGGTCATTGCCTTTATTGTGGAGTTTGGGGTCATAAGACGAGTAACTGCTGGTGGAGAAGGCCAGTATATGTCTCCAACTTGAGAAGATCCGATGCTACATACAGGGGGAGACAGTACAAAATTCAGAAGAGAACACCTGTTGTGAGTTCTTGCACATGTAAAAGGCGAGGACACACTGACAAGGATTGTTGGTGGAAGCCCAAACCAGTAGTTTCAAAGAACAAGTTTGCTATATTGGCAGACTTGGAACAGTGTGAAAAGTGCGGGCAAGATGGCCATAATGCCAAAAGACGCATGATACTTCTCCCTGAGTAAGAGAAGGCACTCAATGGCACAGTAAAAACAAGCGGTGCAGTCAAAACTGAGAAAAAGGAGAAAGCTATCTTCCAGTCAATTCAAAAGGAGGAATATAGAACAAAAAGGGAGGTGGTTAATATAGCTGAAATTGCACTAAAGGTTGATTGCAAAGATAAGCAGTGGATCCTTGATAGTGGATGCACTTCATATATGACGGGAGACAAGAATAAATTATCAAAGCTAAACAAATCAAGAGAAGGCAGAGTCAAGTTTAGCAATGATGATTCACTCAACATCAGTGGTCAAGGGTCAGTGAATATTGGAAAGGAAAGCTGAAAGATGTTCTGCACGTTGAAGGACTCAGATATAATCTAGCATCTGTCAGCCAACTATGCAACAACGACCACAAAGTGATATTCACAAAAACAGGTTGCCAAGTAAAGAGTAAAGAAGGCAATACTGTTGCAACTGGGAAGAGAAGAGTTGGAAATTTGTATGTAATTAATGAGGACAAGACGAACAGCTATCTACTTACAAAGGAAGAAGAAAATCAACTCTGACATAAGAGGCTAGGACACTTATCACAGAAGAACATGAGGAAGCTAACCATTACTCATGCAATCAGAGACATTCCCGACCTTAGGAGAGAGAGAGAGAGAGAGAGAGTATGTTTGCTCAGCATGCTCTAAAGGAAAACATGCCAAAAAGCAGTACAAGACCAAAGAGTTCAATTCTAAAGCAGTGCTTGACATTGTGCATACTGATTTGTGTGGACCGATGAGGACAAAAGGGTTGAAAGGTGAGAGGTACTTCATTTTGTTTGTTAATGATTATTCGAGAAGGACTTGCCTCATGCACCTCAAAAACAAGTCAGAAGTTTTGAATTGCTTCAAGAGATACAAAAGATTGGTTGAAAATGAGAGTGGAAGGAAGATCAAAGTATTAAGGTTAGATTAAGGCACTGAATTTACAAATAAAGCTTTTAAAGATTATCTTGAGAAGCATGGAATTCATCATCAAATGGCAGCAGCAAGAACACCTTAACAGAACGGGGTGGTAGAGAGGAAAAATAGAGCTGTGGTTGAAATGGTGAGAACTCTACTGTTGGAATCCAAGCTTCACACAAGATTTTGGACAGAAGCAACATTTACAGCCGTGCATCTACTGAACAGAGTGTTACTAAGGCCCAATACTGATAAGACTCCATATAAGCTATGGAGTGGGAAGAAGACAACAGCCAAGTATCTCAGAGTCTTTGGCAGCCCATGTTTTGTGAAGAACAAAAAACAAAACTTGGGAAAATTCAACGCTAGGTCTGATGAAGGCATCTTTGTGGGATACTCAGAAAAGACAAAAGGTTACAGAGTTTTCCTGCATAAGTTGGGAAAAGTAATCACTTCCAGTGATGTGAGAATAGATGAGAACTGGAAAACAATGCAGAATGGAGAAGCTGAGGACAATGAAGAAGATGACTTCAATGTAGATGAAGAATCAAACCAACCTGAAGAAAAGAAACAAGAAGTAAGTTCAGACTCGGATAAGAGTGAGTCTAAAGATGAAGAAAGAGATTCTCTTGCAACTAAGATAGTGCAAGAAAGAAAGCCAAAGAAAACATGGACCAGCGCTCATCAAGAAAATCAGATCATAGGTGACCCATCAGTAGGAGTTACAACAAGAAGAAGAATTGTGGGAGCTACTGCTTTACTCTCACAAGTTGAATCTAAATCTGTTGAAGAGGCTACACAAGATCTAACTAAATCTCTATCCACAGAGCTGTTTGAAAAGCACAGATTGAGTCTATCTGTGCAAATGTCTCCTTAAGCCTGAAGTTAAGGTGAATCCTCCATCTCCACTTTACGAGTTTTTTTTATTTGTAATTAGTTGGCAAAGGGGAAGAGAAGCAATAGTGCAGAAGGAGCTGTTAAGAAAGGGGGAGTGCATATTTAGGGGGATTTGAAACTGCTGCATAGTGGCTTTTGTTATGAGTGTTGCCAACAATTACAAAGGGGGAGATTGTTGTTCCCACAGCCTTGTATGGGTTGTAATTGTTGTCAACTAGGTTTAAGTGTGCAAGAAAGTAAAGTCACATGGAAGGGCAAAACAGTAAATTCGCCGTATAAGGGCAAGAACATAAATCTGCCGTGTAAGCCTTATTAAGGTTTCACGGAAGAGAATATATAAAGATCTTAGAAGACAAAACTAGGGTAAGGCCAACACAATTGAATACACAGTAAAACCTAGAGAGAGAAACCATTAAACACAAGAAGAAGGCCAACATAATTGAATACATGGCAAAACACCAAACCCTACACAGAAGAACACTACCTGCAAAAGAAAAGAGTAGTCGTTGTGAACAGTAGCAATCAAGTGAATAATGCAGCCATCGAGTGAACAGTGCAGCCGTCGTGAACAATGCAATCGTCGAGAGAACAGTAACTAACGGACGAAGAGAGCGAAAAAAGGAGAACAGGAGCAGCCGTCAAACAAAGAGAGAGAAGAGCCATCGACGGGAAGAAGAAGAGAAAAAGAAAATTGTAGCTGTCATCGAGCGAAGGAGAGAAGAGGACCAAAAAAGAAAAAAAAAAAAAAAGGAAAACCGGCACACCACTGATACGCCCAAAATCCACCCAAAGAAGAGAAAGAGCCATCGACAGAAGAAGGAGAGAGAAAACGTAGCCGTCATCGGAGATAGGAGAGAAAACGAAAATTGAGCAAATCGGAGCAGACCGACAGAAGAAGAAACCAAATGGCCATAGAAGAGAGAGATACCGACAGCAACAAAGAACAACCGTTAAGAGAGAGAGAGAAAGAGGAGACGGTCGAAACAGAGGAGTCAACGGGAAGGAGAGAGAAAACACGACCAAATAAGGGAAAAAGAGAGAAAATCTGGAATGGCCAAAGAGGAGTGGATGAAGAGAGAGAAATCTGGCGGTAAGAGAGAGAGATCCAGTAGGATGGTGAAAGAGATCCGGTAGGACGGTGAGAGAAATCCGGCGGTAAGAGAGAGAAATCCGACTGGACAACAAGAGAGAGAGAAACGGACAGGCGAGCTGTGAGACAGTGAGATCGTGAGACAAGGAGACGGGTGAGACCGTGAGACGATGAAAGTAGGAGTTGTGTGAGACAACGTAGAGAAGGAATTCGGTGAAACATTGAACTCAATGTATTTCCAAACTTCTTCAAGAGAGGTTATAGAGCATTGCGGTGAACTTCTAAGCGGCAGTGGAGCAGCCTTTCAATTCAACAGAGGCAAGACAAGTTAGAAGAAGGGTAGACACAATAAGTGACACTTTATGTATTGTACTTGCTTAGTAATTGCAATAGTGAAAGGAGCAGAGGATTAAGACATCCATTGTAACTGGAATTCTCAAGTATAGTGGATAGTCTCGGTTAAGGAGAGTCCCTACCACCGTGGATGTACGTCACGTTGACGGAACCACGTAAATCTCGTGTGTCCTTAATTTGCTTTACGTTTTGAGCTTTGAATTGAGTTGTGAACGCAGCTAAAGTATCAGCCAACCCATAACCTAACAAAGACCTAAACAAGAACATCCGTATTGTCTATTAGGCAAGGTGTCTGAAAGGTGACTTTAGGGAATATTATGATTAATAGGTAGCAATAGATCTACCTTAGTCGATTCTGAGAAAGAGTTCGCTTTTAAGAAGAGATTGAAGTTGTTCACTTACCTGCGAATTACGAATTATGGTGATACTGATTCACCCCCCCTCTCAGTATCACAAACTAGTAGATTCTAGGGAGAAGTCGGGAACTTTAATTACCTTGGATATTTCTTTTTTCTACTTCTTATTGTTGGCTTAATCCTTCCTTTGTACAAAGTTATGTTTTTATTTGACCATAAGTTATCCCTTTTGATTGTTAATTATTAGAATTTAAGTTTATTTGATATTGTTGCTTATTTACATCAACAATACTCGTTAACTATTTACCTCCTTTTACACTTGTTTGAAATAATTATGACTTATTACTTGGAATATAAATACTCAATCTCATAATATTTGGTTGCCCAATTTACATCTCTTCTTATGCATGTTCTTGTTGTGTTGACATTCATTATCTTAAAATACTCGAAAATAAAGTTGTCATCTTTTTTGTATTAGACAAAGATTTCTTTCTTTGTTGCATTATTTTTTCATGGCTCATGACTATAAAAAATGCATAAGGATTAAAAGGTATAAAAATAGTAAAGTTATTTATTTGTAGGTCAATTATGGTACTAGGCTGCTACCCATAGAATATACTAATGGCTTGCCCCTAAAGGCTACTACCCATAGACTAACAAACTTACAATTTTTATAGCCATTAACCTCTTCCCTCTTAACCAATTAATATAACACATTAGGAAGGAGCCTAATTCACCCCTACAAAAGTAATTCTCTTAATGCCTTAAGTTGTGAATAAGGTCTTAGAAAAGATAACAAAAGGCTCAAATGCAATTAACTAAAAACTACTATAATCCAAAAGTTCTAACCATGCATAATTTCTTTTCTACACCAATAGCCCAAATCACAAGAAGATGATTGGTTAGGAGTTTGGTTTCATCTAATTGATCCATCTAGTTTGATAATTTATCCAAGCAACAAAACAAGTACCTTTTATCCTCCAAAGTCATACACATCTATTGAACTAATATGTCAAAGCCTTTCACTCATGCAAAAACAACACATCTAAGGAAGCCTAATGACCTAATAGCAATCAAACAAATGCCTTACCTTGTCCTATAATCTCAAAATTATATATGGATAATTTAGTTCCATTACTCTAAATTCAGATGTTAACATAAAAAAAATGCACATGTTGCATTCAGACCACTATTTAGCCATCCATTTTATAGACCAAGGGTAAGGCAGTAAAATGACTTTAAAATAATAAAACAAATGCTTTATCTAGTTTTACAAATAAATTATAAATGTAAAGATAAAGGGCCTATTATATGGCATTAAGAACCAATTAGTTTGACTTAGTAGGAAAGAAAATTTGATTAGTCTGCCTCATGTACTATTTTTTCCTAAACTTTTTGAAAGATAAAGCCAATATGTGTTCCAATTTCTAGCAAACATATTAACCTTAAAGTATCTTGCAATGCAAAACTTAAACCTGCTCAATGTCATTTCACACCATCCTTAATAAGTACATCCTAGGGACTACTCCTCTTTTAACAAGTGATGTGACAATTTATATATTGGGAACATAGGATTCATGGCTAATTTTTCTTACAAGGGCATCTTCATGAAGTTTCTAAAAATTATTAGTGTGAAAGTTTTACCACAAATTCAATGCTTAATTAGCTAGACAATTAATTACATATACACCAATTAGTGACACAAGGAGCTAAAGAATGCACAAACAAGATGCGGGTGAGAAGCAAAATGGTTTATCAAACATTTTTGTCTTTGTCGATTAAGTCAAGGCTTTAAAGACTTGCACGGTCAACTTAAAGACAAATTTTGTCAAGCATTTGGCATTATCTACATGTCCAACAATTCCATAACTAAATAATATGCATAAATACAAACATAAAAGGATTCCTCAAGAATATTCTTCTTCCTATGAAATAAATTTCAATTTTATATGATTACAGGAAACCAAAATCCATTCTTGATTAGAATAATTAAAATATTGCATCTTTCAATGTTATTTTTAACATAGAAACCTAGATATTAGGAACATTGATCCTTTGTTTGGTTGCCAAGAAAACAGAAGAAAGAGGAAGAAAAATGAGGGAAGAAATTCCTTAGGCGTCAACAGCTTTGGGTTCAGTATCAATTAAATCAAAATGATGTTGGAGAGGATGAAAGTAAGGAATCAAAGATGAGAAGGAGAAAACATTTACGAACCTGACAATCCTATCGAAACAATGAAGAAGGACAAACTGAATTTCATGGTAGTTCTCGCTGGAATCTTCAATTGGCCAGTGTTGGTTCACTCAGTCACACCAATGTTTGGAATTTTTGTGACTTTTCTTAATGGAGAATTGCCAAATGCATAACAGCTCTTACCAAAATCTTTGATTGACTAGTAAATTGAGTTTGGGTTCACTCAATTGCACTAATTTTTGGATTTTTTTGTGACTTTTCTTGTTGGAGAATTGCCAAATGCACTCTGTTAAGACATTGATGGAATTTTAATAAAAATGGAACATCATAAATAGTCATAATCAGACGGCTAATCACTCATTGAAGTGTGACACATGGGATGCTTTTAAATATCCAATGAGAAAGTTCTCAGGAGTGGTTCCAACCTACTGCATCAGAAGTCCATATTCTATACTCAGCTCCGCTGCGTATGTCATTTAAAACCGTTGCCCATTATCGTATGAGCCACTTCAGTTTGAAACTGCTATATATATATATGTCATTTAAAATTACTGTCTTCAACCATATAAACTGTTTCTGTTTTGAACCATTGGGTATGTTATTTCAAATTGTTATCTTTCAACATATATCAACGTATTTTAAAAGCAACTTCCGCGTAAAGTTTACTATAACTACACTTCATAAACATTTTTTTTATGCAACATTTATAACTGCTGCTTTAAAATTTTATAGCAGCGGTTTTGAATCGCCGCAAGAAAATTACTGTTATAAATTATTTATGTTGTACTGATAGGGACAGCAGCTGTGTTTCTTTTTTTTCCCCTCTCTCTTTGTACAAGCTGCTTGCTGTGATATGTACATATAGGTGCTGCCGTGATATTTTGGAGGCTATGCTGTAACGCACTTTTAGGGGCTGCTGGTTTTGGCAGTTTTGACAGGTGTCTCGGTTTTCTGATTGGGGTGTCAAGAACTGGTCATGGATGCCGCGAATAAAATGAATTATGTGCCGTTCATAATAATAAAAAAAAAACAAAACAAAACAAAGAATTATGATATATACATGTGGGATCTAAAACAAGCTTCATGTGTTTGGTTAGTCTAATGGAACTCATGAAAGAGAAAAAAAAAAAAAATTCTATCATTTTTCTGTGATACAAGCAAAAATTGGCCCAAATATACCGTTATTAATTAGCGTACCTACCTCCCATAAAAAAAAAAAAAAGAAAAAAAAGTGTGCCAACTAACAATCTCTCATGAAACTTTTCTTTTGAAAGGAAACAAAGCCTCCGGCGAGACTCCAACGTACATACACATTTTGTTCGTTCTCAAAACTACTCCTATATCCTGACTAGGTGCACAATTAAAAGTAGACAACTCAAATATACTTTTTTCAGTTAGCGTACTTAAGTTCCATTAAACCAAAAAAAAAAAAAAACAAAAAACAAAAAAAAGGCATGCTACTGAAAATTCTGACCTAAAGCTTTCCTTTCGAAAGTAAAATAATTCTTTGTAAAGACCACAATAAATGCCCACATTGTTGTTATTTCCAAACTACCCTTTTAAACCTAACCTTAACCCTTACCCTAGCTTAGGTGTCATCTTTGTCTCTTCACAAATATTCGTGGAGAGCCACCTCTGGTCTTATATATAATTGATGAGATTTCTTTAATTTATGTGATAACAAAAATTTCTTATTTTAGAAAATTTAATAATTATTTTTATTATAGATGATTAAGCATTATATATATATATATGTGTGTGTGTGTAAAGCATATGATTTATGAATTTAAGTAATAAAAACAAATTAAAACTTTTAACTATTTGGAGGCTAATTCCCTTAAAATTATTGATTTCTTCAAAATAATTAATCTCTTATTTCTTTATTTTCGTAATATTTTTTTTATCTAATCCCCTGGTTTCCCACCATTTAAAAATCTAACTTGTTGGATCACTTTCCTCCCAATGAGGAAATTCTAACTTCTAGAGGATTTTATTGGTTCTTCTTATATACTGGCAGATTTAGAAGTATTGTTTACCAATTAATTTTTTTCTATGGTCATAACTACTTTTTTGAGTCTCTTAAGAGATTAATGTATATATTGGCAGATTTAGAAGTATTGTTTACCAATTAATTTTTTTCTATGGTCATAACTACTTTTTTGAGTCTCTTAAGAGATTAATGTATAAGATATATGAATTTTTCAATACGAGATATTCTAGTATCACAATTTGATAAGTTGTATGAAAACATGATATAGGGCTACAAATCAATAATGCTAAGATTTTTCTTTTGTTGTTGAGTAAAGGATATAAAATAAACGATTTTTTCTAGTGGTTGTAGAGGTTTAGAATAGAAGTAAGACCCCTAAAAACACCACTCTAATACTAAATAATGGAAAACTAAGGGATTAGAAAAAAAAAAAGAAAAAGAATATTGTAAAAATAGGAAAATAAAGGTTTGATCACTTTAAGGAGATTAGTTTCCAATGATTACCTTAAGGGAATCAGCTTCTAAATAGTTAAAAAGCTTTAATTTACTTTTATTACTTGAATTTATAAGTCATAGGCATTACATAATTACTTATGAATAAGGAGGTAATTATGCCTACTAATACGGGAATAAAAAAACAATTATTAAATCGTCTAAAATAAGAAAATCCTATTATCACATAAATTTATCATTCCCTTACATTTCAAAATAGTTTTGTCTTCTCAAGGATGAGCGATAATAAATTCTAAAAATTGTTACATAAAAGAATGATAGAACTCCCATATTGCCTCATCAATACAATAGTTAGATTATTAAATAAGAATTTAAGTGACAGCTTGATTTTCATATTTGGTAATACGTCGGTCCAAGATGGCTTGTAGTTGAACATTAAACCCTCTTGTAAAAGTAATGTACAACTGCACGCTTCCTTAACTTCTTTTTTAAGCAATATACGTGAAAGACAAGATGTATTTTGGATCTTACTAGTAAGTCCAAACAATAAGCAATAGTCTCAATGCATTCAAGGACTTTGAATGGCCCAAAGAAGTGAGGAAATAATTTCATTAATGAATAAATAATAATAAACAACTCTCAATATTGTTAAAGTTTAAGATAAAACTAATTCTTACGTCAAACTCATGTTTAGTGTAATGTGTATTAATGTGCTTCTTCATTTGGACTTAAGCTACAACAAAATTATCCTTTAGGAGTTAAAGCAACTTATCCCTATCCAACAAGTCTTTGTCGACTTGGTCTATATGAGAAGACCTAACTTTATACCATATAGGTGTTGGCAAAGCTCAACTATAAACAACTTCAAATGGAGATATCTTGGTTAAAAAATGATAAGTGGTATTGTACCACTACTCAATCCAAGGAAGCCACTTCATCTAATTTTTTGGCATGTTACTCATAAAACAACAAAAGTAATTCTCCAAGCACTTATTAATAACTTCAATCTATCTATTTATTTGTAAGTGGTGAGTAGTACTCATATTCAACAGTGTCCCCTGTAAACAAAATAACTTATTTCAAAAGTTACTAGTGAAGACTTTATCTCGATCACTAACAATAGATTTAGGAACATCATACAAATTCACAATATTTTCAATAAAAACTCAAGCAATAGTAGTAACAATATAAGGATGACTAATAGTACAAAGATAAGCATATTTAGTCAATTGATCCACAACAACAAGAATATATACTTTAACTTGATACAATGGAAGTCCATCAATAAAGTTTATAGTGATATCTATCCAAACTTCTTTTAGAATAGACAAAGGTTGTAGAAGGCTAAGATATGCCACATTTTCACTTTTGTGAAGTTAGGCAAATATCACATTAAGTTACAAATTTTTTTCTTTCATTCTTCATACCCTTCCAATAAAACTCATGACAAAGGCACTTATAGGTATGAAGAAATCCGGAATGTCTAGTAGTTAAAGAAGCATGGAACTCCTATAAGCAAAATTAGAAACAAGTACTATCTTCCTCTTATAGTGTAAGTTTATAGAATTCCAAGAGTAATAAGTGATTGAATCAGGATCTTTTTTATAATTTTTCAATGATTTCCCAAGTTTCAAGATAATAAAAGGCTAGATCAAAAGTTATACCCCATGACCATTCCTTGGTTCTTATTTGATGGAGAGGATTTATTTTTACATTGGGACATTTTGTTTTTTTTTTTTGTATACCTTTTAATCAAGACCCACGCACATTCATGTACATGTCTTTCAGATGAATGGTATCATTACCTTTCCTTTTGAAAAAAAAAAAAAAAGGAACCTATATTTCTCAATTGCTGAAACTCCTACTAATTACTAACCACTAACCACTAATCAAACTACCCCTAAAAATGTGTACTCCAAAAATTCTAATAAAGCATGTAATTAGCAATAACTATTACCATGATATATGCACTCATTTATGCAAATGTGATATTAATAGAAGAAACACTTTTTGTGCAAGGCTTAATCCACATGTTAGGCTTATAACTTGAAATTTGTCAAGATTCAAGGTAAGTCTTAAGCACTAGAAAAACACCTAAGATGCAATACATTTTGACTAGTTTTGTAATGAAAATCTTGATGGTGGAAGTGTAGTATGCATTGCACATTATTATTCATAGAGATGCTTCCCTAAAAAAATAGATGCATGGTTGACAATATAGCTTTTCATAAGTTTCTTGTCCAAACTTTTCTCATCTGTGGCAACTACAATGGTTGAATTTCAACTTGTTTTAGAAGCTTTTCTCACCTCCCTGAGCTATTCAATATGTAAGTTTAAGGTCCAAGAAATTCTGTCTCATGATTAAGCATAACATGTCTTTAGAGAAATTTTAGTGATAGAGTAATAAAACAACACTAACTTCATTAGAAGAAGCTAAAAAGTTTAAAAATGTCAAATTCAGCCACCTAACTCCAAGACAGGGAAGACAATGAATCAAATTTAAAGTAACACGATAACAAAAGGGGTGAACTAAATTTAACCACCTTAGATAGGATGAAATCTCTATTCAATTAGAAAGTAGATAACATAATAAGCGAAACAAGAATAAATTTTTGTTTTTTACCCACAGAATATGTAAACATTTAGTGAAATTTCAATTAAAGTAATTAAATTTTTATAATCATTCAATACTTTTACGCTAGTTTTGCGGCAAAGGCCCTTTCTTGCAGCGACTCGGAGATTGCGCGCTACAACCATTCCCACGTGGTATTAAAAAAAAACAAAAGACTTTTCTCCCAATATTAAAACTATTAATTTATTTAACATTTCATTTTAGTAATACAGATATAATTAAGTATATTTGATTTTATTTTATTAAAAAAAAAAACTTCGACTATAACCTCCGCAGTACAATAATAAGGATGCATTTTATTTTAAAGGAAGTGATACAACTTGAAACAATTATTTCATTTTTTTTTTCAATAAAGCCCTGCTCTTTTTGGTTTTTAACAAATCTTAAGGTGAAATTTGAGGAGTTAGTTAAAGTAATGTATCTTTCTTCTTAATTATATACGGAAAACGTCAAAGATAAATCCATGATATGAAAGTGCTATGACAAATTGTTCATGCATAAAACATAAATGCAACTATGTCTTGTTATACGAATAGGATAAGTGCATAGAGGATCATGGAAACCTAATGTTGTAGAATGTGTTTATATATATTAGAGATTGTTAAGGAATAATTCTTTCACAAACACCACACGCCTGATGGCGGCAAGTCGAGGAAGAGGCTGTTAGTTATTCGACACCCATGAAAGGAAGATTCTTATATAAAATACAATATTTGTTTTAGGTGAAAGAGAACGGCGGCTGCTTCTTCCTTTTTTTTTTTTTTAAGTCTCGGGACGTGGCAAATACGCAATCCATTCTCACTGTATAAAGAAATTGAATTTTGTTGAATAATTGGGTCATTCCTCTGTGATTTGATCCATCTTTTTAAACAACCATCCATCTCATCGTCCCATTGTGGAAGATAGTCATCACGCCAAAGGCAAAAGTTTAGGTAGCAGTTACTTAGATTTGCTTAGAAGACCTAAAACTGCTAAGGCTATGCTTTTTTTTTTTTTTTAATACTACATATTAACTTAAAATTTTAAAATATTAAATTCATAAATTCTTTTCACATATACATTATTTATTCTTCCTTTCTCCTTTTTTTTTTTTAACATGAAATTTTTTAAATGTACCATTCGCAATTAAAATTTTAAAACTATCATTTACAAGAACATTTTTTCATATTTTGAAGCTCAAGTTCTTTTATCCGCATAAATTTATAGTGATTTGAGGGAAGAATCCTTTTAATATTGTTAGAAAAAGAGTTATTTCAATAATTGCATGTAAAATGTCTATACCAACTCAATTCATTACGCCAAAAAAATCAACATCATCTCGACACATTTCACACTTTTTAGATTGATGTTATGTCCATTCGTCAAAATCGACCAATAGACCCATTTTTTAAGACTGACATGAAATTCAATGCACAGAAAAAAAAAAAACTAATATTGATGCTTCACCTTTATTTTTTATTTTTTTTATTTGTTTTGTTCAAAAGCAATTTAAATCAGGGCTAACTAACGTTGATTTGGGCTACAGCCGTGATAGTCTAAGCCCGATCTGGCCCGAGTTCAAAAATGAAACCCAATAGCCATCAGGCCCAAATTTTGTTTCGATTTATCGCTGTATGGGTCTTTGGTCAGTCGTCTCTGTCTCTCTCCCTGCAAAGCTCCGATAAGCAATCTTCACGCTCTCGGTTGCCACTGAATCCGATCACGCAATCATCCTCTCCTTCTCACATGGTACCATTCAATTTCTTTCTTCTTCTTCTGGTTTTCCTTTTCCTTTCCCCTCTTTTCTCTGTTCTTTTTTTTTTTTTCAATTTCACGAATTTCTGATCCCTATTCCTCAAATGAAACTTGGGAAATTATTTATCTAGCTAAATAATTCAAATGGGTTTTTAGTTTTAGAGTCAATTTGGATTTTATCATCATCATGGGGTTTGTCTTGATTATGTAGTGTGTTAGTTATAGCAGTTGGGACGGGAAGTGAAATGCTTCTAGTTTCTGTCAATTTGTGGATATTTGATAATAGAACGTAATGAAGAGAAAAGATTCTCGTAGCCGACCCCAATTAAATTTGGGATTAAGGTTTTTGTTTGTTGTTTTCAACTTGACGATATTGTTGTTTTACTATTAATCTTAAGCCAACTAAAATTTAGTGGTTATATCCATTGTCACTTTTGTTCTACATCATCTGGATAGCATGCTGGTTGTGAAGTCTACACTTGGAATCCCTAAATGTGCTAAAGATATAGACTTTGGTACTTCTCATTAGCTATTCTACCCTTGTGATGATTTGTCCACTAAAGGAAATGAAAAATTGTTTATCTGCTTCATGTTTCCTTTAGTTTTTGTTGTAGAAATTTGGCGATGCTTAAATGACTGTGCTTCTGTTATTTGGTAGGATGGTTGCCATTTTATGCTAGATAATCCTTCTCAGTCATTAACCTGTTTGAGAACTTTTGAATCTAATCCACAAAAGGTAGACTACACATCTCAGGACTTGGCATGTTGGAATGCTTTTCTTAGGATGCTATAACGCATTGCAGTTTAGGATGTACACATCTTTCTCAAATGCACTCTCTTGAATAATTGAGTTTCATCCTTTGGTCTAATATTTTGTTGATTGCTGAGTACATACAAGTGCTCTTCTTGCTAGCAGTGCGATTAATGTGAGCAGCTCACCTGTTGATTACAGAAGTGCTTGTATGACAGTGGTTGATTTACTTTCATGTTTCTTGCCAATTTTCTCACTCGTTGTTTCTTTTCTGCTCCTTTGTAGGCTAATAGGCACACTATAATTCTGATTCAGACTTCACCAAATAGAGCAACTAGAACCTTCATGGACTATGATTCAGTTAGTCAAGCTATGGATGGTATGTTGTACATATTTTGTATAGCAATCATGCTATTAGCAATATATTGTCATCATCAGTTGTTTCTTGCATCCAAGTAATGCAACCATTGATGGTCAGTTCTCTGTTGATTGCCTTCAAACTTGAGACTAGGGAAATCTGGTCCTTTGTAAGCATAAAGGGCTTAATTTATGTTTGAATTGCTGATTTTGCTATTGCCTGTCCAAAGCAAGCACCTATCATGCAATGATCTGGCAAATTTACTTAATGATGAATTACTGTTGTTTTTGTCAGCAGATATTCCTTTCAATGTTTAATATTAAAGAGATATTTTGACCAACTCTGTTACACAGTAAAGTTACATATGTGGTATGCTGATCTGTTAGTCTGTTCTTCACGTTTCCTTCCTTTTAACCTTTTTTCTTCTCATCTGTGTTTGATTAGTTTATTTTGGTTGTCAGTTTGCTCTTTTCTTTTGAACTTTTGTGCATGCATGTGTGAGTGAGTGTTGCCTATTCTTTGGAAAGCACAGAAGAATGAATTGATATCTGACACTCAGACTGAAATTTTGCCTTTCTTGCAAGCTTAACATCTCTTATACCTCTTATTTGGCACCAATTTTTTTGTTATTAACACATCAACAGTACCTGCCCCTAGTCATATATGCGGTTGCCTGCATCTTGTTTTTACCTAACTTTGGACTTTTCTTGTGGGCATATGCAGGTGTTTGTGGACTATATGAGAGGAAACTTAAGGAATTATATCCAGCCATGAGAAACATCAATTATGACATTTCAGATCTCTACAATTTCATTGACGGGCTCACAGACATGAGTGCATTAGTGTCTCTCTCTCTCTCTCTCTCTCTTTATGTTTATATTTGTGGTTTTTGTGCCTCTGCATTTGCACATTATGTTGCACCATGAGAGGTAGTTTGACCCACTTTGCACGCCTGTGTGATGGATAAGCAGCTGTGGATGGTGTATACAAGATAAGCAGACTAAGTTCCCACCAGGGAATATTTGTAGGTTAAATAATTGAAATCATTCCTTTTTAACTTGTAAAGGAATTAATTACGTAATCCTTGAGTGTCCCATTGGCGAAACTGACACCATATTGTTTACTTCTGGCTGGCAGTTATGATCACTCTGTTCGTGCTTATCTGCCATATGATAGGCAGTGGATCAAACAGAGAACACTCCAGCACCTTAATAAATTAGCACATTGAGTGAGACCCGATTTGTGGCAAGCCAATTAGTTACTGTGGTAACTTGAATTGATTTCTGCAGAGAGAGGATGGCTATGGGTTGCAGAATTAGGTACTCTTTATAGAGTTTTTTCTCGTGATTCCAAGGTAGGTTAATGCCATGAGTGTACACTTTCTCTCACAATGTCTTCAATCTGCGTGTATAATACTGACACATCTGTTGTTGTTGTTGTTGTTGTTTGAAGGACGTATATTGCAACTGTTGTTTTGCCTGGGAAACCAGACATTGGATTTGAGTTATGTCACTGTATGTTGGGTTATAGGATACACCATTTATCAATCCCATCATACTCAGATTATATTTTTCCTTTGTATTTCTTTTCCTAGTTACTACTAGGTGCTGGGGGGGGGGGGGTTAGTTCACGTGTGTGGAATTTTTGCCTTCTCGTCTTGCCATCTATATATTGTATTTGTCTTTAAATGGGCATGCTCGCAACTGATTCTTTTTGGCTGGTGCATGTAAATTTAGTTTCTTCTCTGCCCCGACATTTTGCTGATTAAAAATTTAAATTTTAAGTTATAACTTAATAAAAAATATAAGAATAAAAAAATTATTTATATTATATAATTCGTGATTGAAAAATAAAAATAACACTCGCCCAAAAAATGCACAGCATAAACCATCTCTGCCCCCGTGGCCTTAAAGGTGACTCGAAATGTTCGGCTTTAAATATTTGTTACCATTCGTATTGTTGGGTCGTTAAGGCACTCGACAAAATCAATTTTTTTTTGGGTCAAAGACAACGATTACATTTAGTTCTTAGGTTTTTGGTTCCCCCCCCCCTCCACCCTCTCCTCTTTTGGGCAAATTATTTGATACCCACTCTAAAGATTTTGGAGGCGACTTTGATGCATGTTCCAGGTGGTAAGCAATAAGCAATTCATTTGCATTTTTTACTTTTGGTGTACACAAATCCATAACATTATCAATCTCAAAAAATGCATATCATGAATTCATCGCTTCAAAAATGTTGGATAAAATGGGTGGATGGGTGGCTGTTCTACCTCCTCTGACCCTTTTTTCTTTCCTTTTCTTTTCTTTTTTTTTTTTGTACATGGTAATTCATATTCGGGAGAAAAGGGAGGAAGATGTGTTATCTCCAATTATAGAGTATAATAGCAGACTCGGTTACGACTTGCAAGATGTACTTGACACATTAAATTAGGGGCGTCACGTGTATTTTACGTTGATTTGCTTTTCATAAAGCATAATTAGGAGTTAAATGGAATATAAGAAATTATCAAATTTCTCCCTGAGTAACAAGGTAGTATTAAATTTTATTTTATGGTGATGATCGATCCTCATTTGCCTACAATCATTGGAAGGATGTTGTAACTTGCTTACTGATGTCAAATGTTGTGAGAAAACTTGCTAACTCAATACTAATTCAAAAAAAAAAAAAAACAAAAGTTTATAATCTAAAATTCAAGAACTACAATGTGAATAAAAAAAAATGGATGCACCATTAAACAAAAATTTGTAATTGTTAAACAAAACTTTGAGACCGCTAAATAAAAAGTTGAGACCGTTGAACAAAAAAATTGTAAATATTGGATAAAAAAAGTTGTGGTCATTGAATAAAAGATACTGACCATTAAATACAATGTTGGACTATTGTATAAAAGATTTTGATCATTGGATTCTATTGGTCGTAACAAAGGTACCTATTAATGAAAAGTTACTGTCATTTATATAAAAATTAAAAATTTGTCACTTTTTTTGAATGTATAATTTTTTCTTTTTCTATAGTAATCAATTGTCTATAATTTTGATTTTAGTAATGCAATTTGCAATTAAGTATGCTTCATTTTATTTTATAAGAGAATTTGTATAAATCTTTATTACACATTAGTGAGAGCAAATTTTATTTTTAAAAAATAATATTAGATATACAATTTAAAGTAATTTTTTTCAATTTTCAGTATACCTCTATTATTTTCCACCAACACATGATCCTATTGTTGTGAATGTTGTGAATGTTGATGATGGATACGAGGATGTGAATGTTGAAGTTGCAAATTCTGATATGGATGTTGAGAAACCTGTAAACAAAATTGCAGAGCAATACAATCAGCCTCTTTTCATGCCTTGACAGGGAATGAATACTTGCGGCCTAATTCCAACTTTTTCATGCCTTGTAAGGCTTTTGACTGTTTTACTTAGTTTCTTCATAGTTTACGTTAAGAAAAATGCGTCTTCAAGTCTTTGGCTACAAAGCCAAAAGAAATATTTGTTTTAACATTAAAGAAAGCAATAAAAAAGGTTAGAGGGATAACAGAAGGAAGTCATAAATAAGTGTCTAGGTGAACCTCTTTCCAAATCTTAAAGACGTAACACTTGCTTGCTACTTAGATGTATTTTTAAAGATGATTGTACTTTCAACTTTGCTGATAAACTAGTTTTACATTTTTTTTTTCATATTAAGATTTCCATGTTGGTTGATATGCTCATTAATGTAGGCTATGTATATGTATGTGGGTTCATGTCATGTTTATCAGACACAATTTTCTGGCATATGTGCTTGACGCTGCTGGTCATGAAAAGTTCATATTCAAATTAAGGACTTTTGAAATGGATTTATTGTTCCAGGATAACAGGTCAATGGGGTTTTTAGTTTGGCTTGGGCTCATGATAGCAGTACTATATTTTGTACAATATTAGATAACAATAAACGACCCTACAGGTGGGCCAAACCATTTTGATATGTTGTTGACGTTTTTTTTTTTTTTTTTAATGAGATTGCTTTCCCACAGTTTTTGTTGTTTACGGGGTCCTCTGCACCAAAATTTGGGTGAGATTAGATCAACAATTGACAAATATTCAAAGAAAGTGATTCAAGTTGTTGCGCGGATATAACAAACGCAAAAGATGGCAAGGTTATGACTGTGAACTCAAATTATCCACTTGATTATGCCTCATTGATGTTGTATAGTGAAATTCATTGCCCATACTCTTCGCCTTGCATGTTCGCTGGTTGGCACCAACCTTGGAAGCTTGTTCTCTTGTTCCTCTTTGACTCAAACGCTTTAACTGATCCTTTTTTGTTCATGTTTTGCGTTACGTATTTCAGAATTTGGGGCAATTAAAGTGCACAGAGCTATTATTACTAGAGAAAGACAATTTTGCAGAAATTGGACGTTGATATTGCAGCAAAAAAAAGTCTTAAGGAGGTAGGGGGAGGCAGAATTTTTGAAGTTGAAGAGGACATAAACTTTATAATAGACAATTTTTGTAATGTTTATTCTGTTGCATTTTATAACCATGATGGTTCCAGACTTCCAGCCATTGGAATTGGCAGCTTTGCCTGCTATTTCTTCATCTCTTCGGGTCCTCCAACGGTCATATATGATGCATAATTATAACATGAGGAGCATTTTTGGAGCCTTTGTCACTTTTTAGCAGCATTTTTGTTAATATGTCAACTTTAGCTAATGGCAGCTTAATCAAGGCTGTTTTTTGTTGCTGTACGGATACTTGAAGTTGGTTTGTTGTTCATTTTAAAACAATTTGTAATTATGTCATATTTATGGGGGTGTTGAATGTAATCTACCCATTGATCTATCACTGTGGCTGGTTTATGCAAATATATAAGTTGCCATTTTTTAAGAGGCGATGCCTGCCTGCGAGTGTTTGATTGACTTTTGTTTCCTTGCAAGTCTGTTATTACATATTATTATTATTCATTTAAGTGCAATAAAGAGAATTCTTCGGTGCAAATTACCCAAGTAGCCCTCTAATAGTGAAATTTACATCGGAGATATGGCATCCCAAATGGTTGGTTGACCTTCGCTTTATAATAGTGAATCACTTTATCAATTATGGAGGGCTCTTAGCAAGTCCTTCACTGTAAGAATAGTCTTGTCCTCAAGGCTTGAATTTAGGAAACCGTGACAAGATTAAGGACTAATTCTTCCACGTGGCATCTTATGGAGTTAAAATTAGGCCATTGTAAGAGCACTTAGGTCATTGCCTTATTCTTCCTTTTAACCATCATCCCATCCAAGGCTGTAATGGAATCTGCCAAAAGTTGCCCGTTTGGACCTATAAGTGGCAGCTAAGGCATAAGGTGACCAAGGTGAGCCACTGATTCCAAGTGTAGACCCATTTAAGATGGGATGGATTATGGACTCTTGTGGCAATTGTAATTTATGAGCTACTTGTTCCACTCTGTCTAGGATAAAAAATGGCCCATGAAATTTGTTTGTAAGTTCAAATTCTATCTTATGGCCAATGATATCTACTGGTATGGTTAGAGTTTTAAGTAAACCCAATTCCTACTAAAAATGATTTGTTTATCCTTCTTTTATCAGTATAATGTTTCATTCTTTGTTGAACTCTTACCAAGTATTCCTTTAAGAATTTTGATATATGTTATCTTTCTTGTAACTAGACTTCTATAAAAGTTACTTTAAGCTAGTCAAGATCAATTCAAGTAGTTATATGGGTGTAAACCCATAAAGAGTTTGAAAAGGAGTTATATCTATGGTCAAATGATAGTCACTATTATACTACTATTTTGCAAAATGTAACTACCTCACTTATTATGTTAGCTTATAAAAGGTTATGCAATACAAATAGGTTTCCATATACCAATAGAGCCTTTTCAATTAACTGATGATATTACATGTTTAAGTAAAGGTCTATATTGAGTAATTTGACTAACTTCTACCAAAATAGGCTAAGAAAGACCCTATCTATGTCATATACAATGGAATAATATATCTCATATAGTTTAAAAATGTTTTCCATAAGAAGTTTGGTTATAGAGGGAGCTGTAAATGGATGAGATTAATGAAGATGAGTAATGGTACAGCTGGTTTGCTTCTCATTGTTATAGCTACTGTTATTTTTGGTTGTTAGCTTCCCTCCATATTTAAAAAGTTAAGTCAATTAACATGAATGCTAGAAGAGTCTACACAGTTTACTTTACTAAGCTTTAGTAAAAAATTTGAATTAAAACTTTTGTATTTCAAATTTGAATTTACTATTACCCTTTTTACAAAATTCTAAATTAAAATTTGAAATTTGAAGTTAAATCAAACTTTATGTATAAAAAGAATGATCTTGAATGAAATTAAATATCTTTTTGTTTCTGTTATTTCCCACTTTTGCAAACACAAAAATTGAAATACAAACCAATAATTAACACATACAACATAATTTAACATCAGTGGTATCAGAGCATTTTAGTCCTTTAGGGACCTACCAAAAATTATGAGGTTTGAAAGTAAACACTAAAGAGAAACACGTAAGGGAATGGAAATTTGAAATAAGGATTTGAAAGAGTCTATCATAAGAGACCAAGTCAGCCTTTGTAGATGGCTTCTACAAATTTTTCTCCACTGCCATCGCCAAGGTTTAATGGAGATAAATAACTATCTCCATTAGACAGTCATGATAAAGGCCTATCTTAGGGCCTTTGATCTTTGGGATGTAATAGAAAATGGAGGAGTCGTTCCACTTATACCAGCAAATGCAACACTCACAAAACTCAGAAATCATAGTTTTCCCATTCAATAGCCTTAGGGAATGAATCAGTTTGGAGATACTAGAAATATCAGATACGTACTGTAAGAGGTGAGTAAGGTAGGTAGTACAGCTTTTAAATATGACTTGTGACACCACTAAGGATACATGGGAAAAGCTGAAAGAGGAATATGGTGGAAGTGAGAAGATAAAAACAATACAGCTTTTTAATCTCTAAAGAGAGTTTGAGTTGTTTAAAATGAAAGAAACAAAAACCATAAAAGATTATGATGATAGGCTTATAAAGTTGGTCAATCAAATTTGAATCCTTAGAGAAGATTTTCTAGATTCAAGGATTGTTCAAAAAGTGTTGGTGAGCATATCAGAAAGATTTAAAGCAAAAATATCTTCACTTGAGGACTCTAAAGATCTCTCAAAAATTTTTCTAAGTGAGCTAGTAAGTACTTTACAAGCTCAAGAATAAAGAAGATTGATGAGATTTGAAGAAGCTTCTATTGAGGGTGCTTTCCCAGCTAAGCACTCAGAAAAAGCACAACAAAAGAAAAAGAAACAATTTAGAAAGCAACAGAAAAAGGAGGGAGAGGGCAACACTAATGGTAAACAACTTTACCCACTTTATGAACACTGTAAAAAATCATCTTGCTTGCCAAAGTATTATTGGTGGAGGCTTGACATAATTTGCAGGCATTACAATGAGAATGGGCATAAAGAAAAAGTTTGTTCAAAGAAAAAAAGGCCTTACTAAAATTAACAACAAGCACAAGTAACATATAATAACTATGAAGAAATTGAGGAACAACTTTTTATGGCTACTAGCATTGCAACTGACAAAGATGCTGAAGTTTGGTTAATCAACAGTAGTTATTCAAACCATATGTCACCAAACTTAAAAGTTTTCAAAAGGCTTGATCAATCCTTCTCATCTAGAGTAAAGATAGGGAATGGTGACCTTTTACAAATCAAAAAAAAGGACACTGTTGTAATCCAATCCTACCCAAGGGCAAAGGTGATTTTAGATGTACTGTATATACCAAACATTAGTCAAAATCTACTTAGTGTGGGTCAGCTTCTAGAGAAAGGGTTCTTACTTGAATTCAAAAACAAACTTTGCACCATTCATGATGTATTAAATGAAGAGCTCTTTACTATTCTTATGAAAGGAAAGAGCTTTCACTTAGATCTAAAGCAGGCAAAGAATGTAGAATGTCAGCCTTTATAATTAAAGCAACCCTGTGGCACAAGAAATTAGGGCATGCTCATTATGTAGGATTGTAAAAGTTGCACAAAAAGGAGATGGTACATGACTTGCTAGAGATACCAAAAAAGAAAATAACTTGTAAAGCCTGTCGACAAGGGAAGTAAGCAAGGTTGCCCTTCCCATTTGGTCAGAATCATAAAGCCAAAATCAAATTGGAGCTACTACATAGTGACATCTATGGTCTAACGAGCACAGACTCATTTAATGGTAACAGGTACTTTTTGACATTGATTGATGATTATACTAAATTTTGTTGGCTTTTTCTCCTAAAGCAAAAAATCAAATGTTGTAACTATTTTTAAGGATTTTAAAGCTTGGATTAAGAATCAATCAAGCTATAAAATCAAATCAAGCAGATTAAATAATAAAGCTGAATATACCTCTGGATCTTTTAAACAAATTTGTTTAGAAGTTAGAATTCAACAATAGTTCACATCTCCATATACCCCACAGTAAAATGGGGTAAGTGAAAGAAAAAATAGAACCATACTAGAGATGTCCAAGTGTTTAATGCTTGAGAAAGGTATGCCTAAATGATTTTAGGGAGAAACTGTAACCATAACTGTATATCTTTCAAAAAAGACCCCATTTGAAGCTTAGTTTAGCTGGAAACCTTTTTTTGGTCATCTCATAATTTTTAGTAGCATTTGCTACTCCTATGTACCAAAAAAGAGAAAAGACAAGCTAGACTTAAAAGCTGACATCAATATATTTGTAGGCTATACAAACACAGTTGGTAACTATAAATTATGCAATCCTAAGTTTGGAAAGCTCTACATCAGTAAAGATGTTAAATTCTCATAAAGGGAGTCTTGGAACTAGGAGAAAGCTGTTATTGAAGTTTTTCAGCTTGATCCAGCTCATTTATAATAAAAAGCAGATGGTTTTGATCAGTCTGATGATGAAGCTATTAATCATATACCAATTAGAGGATCAAGGTCACTTGTTGATATCTATGAAAGAAGCCTTGTTACACAGCTTAAACCTATAAGCTATGTAAAGGCTTTAGTTGATCCTGGCTGAAGAAGTGCAATAGAAGCTAAAATCAAAGCAATTACGATGAATAG
>CM038602.1:5549312-5579439 GCA_021533255.1 Ceriops tagal
ATAGTTTTAAAACTTTGAACATTTCAAAATTGATGAAATGATAAGTCAGCGGCCTAAGGCGAGGGGCGACGAGATTGATAGAAAGTGGGCGCGCGCGCATGAGTCCTGAGATTCAAAAGGCAGCCCACCAACACTGCTCTTCAAAGTCGGTTTAGTTTAACCGTTATTGATTAATACTACTGTTTGTCATTGTTAATTATTATTATTATTACTGATTATTACAAGTGATCAATGAAACAAACCAACCCAAAACAAAACAAAACAAAAAAAGCGTTTAATTAAATTAACAGTGTTCGTTCCTGTTAAATTATTAATAATAAAAATAACTATGTGAGACATGTCATTTTTCTTTTATTTTATAATATATATATATATATATATTTTAATGTAAAAAATAAAATAAAATTTGAAATTGGGTGCTCCAACCCAGGGTTTTCATCTATTGACACTAGTACACGAAATGGCTTAGGGTGTGACATTTTAACTATGATTAACAACTGCAAATTTATATTTTTTTAAAAAAAAAAAAAAAAAAAACTAAACTAGTGGCTGATGACGATGGGTTTGGAGGCGTGAGACCGCCGTGAGATGTAGTGCAAGGTTAAAAGGATTGGTATATGTTTTGGGCAGGGGGAGTTGTGGGGATGAGGGATGGAGAATTAAACAATAACGAAAAAAAAACAAAAACAAGAAAAGAAAAAATTGGTTTGAGTGAAATTCAAGGGCTAGCTAGCAGTTGAGCTTTAGGAGATTAAAAAAAAAAAAAAAAATTGGGTTTGGAGAGAGATGAATAGGGTTCTTGGGTTTTGATATATGATGGGGTTCCGGAGAGAGGGGAACTAACTTGGGTTTTATTAAGTGACAGCAGAATCTCTTAAAGTAGTTTTATTAAGGACTTTTTTTTTAGTCCATAAATATTTTAATCATCTATTGTTTGATTAATAATAATAATAATAATAATAATAATAATAATAACTTAGAGTCACCTTCTCATTAATTACTGTTAGTGGCACTTAAGCAATAAATAATAACTTCAAAACCAAAACACCATTATATCTGTCGTTCGGGAACTAAACAATTACAATACTTTAAAAATAAATAAATAAACAAAATACCTTTTGATTTGGATTCTTTACGCATGCCTAAGGTTTATATGAATTAATATATTCACTAAAGAGTTTGATTAGTTTAACTTAATAAAAATTGGTTCTTTAATATTAAAACTCTTTTAATAAATAAGTCAATTTTGAATAAAATCATTTTATTTAAATTTATAAAATTTTATTTGAACAAATTAAATTTTTTTGTAGAGTTATTATTGAAAAAAATTCAAAGATAATTGGATAAGTTATCAAAAAATCTTTAACCTTTGAAATTTTTTACAATTAAGGTTTGAACCTTTTTGAAATTTAGAGCAGTTCTAAACATTTAGATTTGTTTTAATTTTGGTTCCTTTTTTTTTTTTTTTTGATAGAAACTAGTCAAACCCTTTACTTGCCTAATTTAACCTGATAAAACCGTAACCGTATAAAAATGCCTAAATATGTCAAAAAAAGAAAAAAAAAAAAAGAAGAAGAAAGAAAGAAACACCAAAATATGCCTACGTGCCCATTTGTCCTAATTTCCCTCATTTTCTCCCCAAATAAATCCCAGAAACCAAGGTTTCCCATTTTCCCCTATTTTTGTGATTGTAAACAAAAATCATTGTAATCGAAGCTTAAAATTACACATTAATTTCATGACAAGTCAGAAATTGAAAGCAACGACTGTCATTGAGTTTAAAGGGATAGAACCCAATCAAAAGAGGGAAAAAGAAAATTATGTACAAATTCTGCAACGTGAAGTGTAAGAACCCAAGCAAGAATGGTCTAAAAACATTGAAAATTTCTCCTTCCTAGACCAAATTCAGATGAACGCAACAAAAAGGTATTGTGATGTGATGAAAACTGAATCCGCGGCTCTATAGTATCTGCATAGTTGGGAATCATAATAATAATAATAATAAAGTCCCAATTTTCAAAGGAAAACCTCACAGAGGAGAAAGCAATCACCTTTTCATCTAAATATGTTGAAACAAGACATCTGGAGTTCTAACGCAAGTAGAACTCAAACACCCATGAAATTAGTGGAATCCACATACCTGAAAGGAACGGTCAAAAGAATCAGAGATGTGAAACCAGATTCATTTTTTTGGTTTTTTTTTTCTGCCACGTTAGAACCTTTTTTTTTAATACAATTTTTGTTAGGTTAAATCACATGTTTGATAGTTTGACTAATTTTAATAAAAAGAATTAATAAAATTAAATACAAAATTCAACGATTGATTTTAAAAATTCAAAATAGTTCAAGATGAAAATTTAAAACCCAGATAAATATAAATAAAGTAACAATTTGATAACTTTTAATTAAATATTTATGATATGAGATAGGAATAATACACTTGAAGTCTGGCCTGTGTCGAAAAATTCGGGCCTCCGTATTTAACCCGGAAAAGCTGAACTGACGAGACAAGCAATTGTCAAAACAACACGAGAAATCCGCGAAAAGAAAAAGAATGCTGAAAACGAGAGCGCTTAAATCAGGGCCGAAGTTGAAAGCGACCAAAGTTTTCGTTTTTTTTTTTGACTCCGTCCAACCAAGCAAAGCAAAGCGAAGCGAAGCTCACCTTGTACACGGTTGGCCCTCTAGAAGTGCTTTTTTTTTTAAAAAAAAAAAAAAAATTATTTCGTCTTTCATGTTTTCTTCGTCTAGAAGCCGTACCCATCAAGACATCATCAACGAAGACCCCAAGCAACCACCCAATCTCTCTCTCTCTCTCTCTCTCTCCCGCCACACACCCACACAATATATACACATGCATATATATATATATATATATATATATATATATATATATATATATATACAGAGAGGCAGCTGTGACTTTCCGGCCCCCTCATCAAGGCCACAGCAAATCTGACCTCCCCCCCTGATTCTTCTTCATTCGTTGGCCTACGAAAGCCTGACATTCCCCAAGTTGTTGCCAAAAAGAAAAAAAAAGAAAAATGAGCCTAACTGAAACAGAACAAAGCAACATTGGCCTTCAAAATTTCGACGATGCAGACGAAACCCTCTCCTTTTGTGATCTTCCACTAAGCCACGGCAGTGCTTCAGATCAACAAGACTTCCGCAAGGAAGATCAAAGTACGTCTTTTGAAGATGATTTCTTTGAGTTCTTCAGCGAGGGCTTCACTGCTTCTGCCCACACGGTGGACAACATCATCTTTTGTGGAAAGCTTATTCCATTTAAAGAATCGAAGGTAGCTGACAAAGCAATTGACCTGAACGCCGCAATGAAGCCCAAAGAGATAAAAAACGGTGGCATTTCCACGTGCAAATTGGATAGAAGTAGAACCACTGCACCGAGGACAAGACTAACTCCTGTTAAGTCAAGATGGTATGTGTTAACATTTGGATCCGGCAGCTTTCCTGTGGAGATGGGGCTAAGTGATATCAGGACAAGGCTGAGCAAGAAGAATCTGCAGGCAGGCAAGATGTCTCAGTCTCACAATGGAAATGAAGTAAAGAAGACTGTTACGGTTGGGAGGAGGCGGAAGGGCCTATGGAATTTGTTCAGGGACTTTGGGTGCACGAGTTGCCCTGCCAATGCCGTCGTGAAGCCCTCCCCATTTCGCTGTACGCCAAGCGTAGGAGTGCAGGAGTAACGCAACTAAATGTACATGGTTAAGGCGTCCAACATCGACATTCAAATTAATGTTACTACTGTTTTAGCGTTCAACAGGAAAAGCAAATGAACCCTTGGACGACAACCTTGCAGAGAAGGTAGATAGCAGATGAGCTAGCTATAAGCCTAACTTCGAATTTTAGTACACACGGATCTACAAGTCTACAATGCCCGACTCCGCATCCCTACTCGTTCAAGAAACCCAATTACAAAGTGCTGAATATCATTCAAGT
The DNA here is from genome assembly GCA_021533255.1 of Ceriops tagal. Taxonomy (NCBI): domain Eukaryota; kingdom Viridiplantae; phylum Streptophyta; class Magnoliopsida; order Malpighiales; family Rhizophoraceae; genus Ceriops; species Ceriops tagal. Next base: position 5,553,270 of record CM038602.1, read on the forward strand.
CAATGTGGCGCCCTAACATTGAATGCCTACGGCAGCAAGTTAGTTGTAATAATTAGCGCATTTACAATGTAGCAGGAATTTTTGTTTTTTTGTCTTTTCGTTGGAAACTCCTGCAATTCATAGATCTGCAAATAATCTTCTTCAAAAGAAGAGGCTTGAAAATTGCAATTGCAAATTTACAATAGAACAAACACGCATCAACCTCATCAACTAGAATCATCGAACCTAATCCATGCGAGCAAGGGAAAGAAAGAAAAATGTGAAATAAATATTCTCACCCAATTGACGTAAACCTCGTTCCTATTCTACCTTCAAAATTTTCTAAAAGCATAATTTAAGCAACACTATCCAACACTACCCAAACTCCTATAACTCCTATATTGTTGAAAAACAGGGAAATCTTAGGGTATATAAACACGGGCAATATGCCAGATTTCCACTGAGCAAATGACAACCAATCCCAAAAAGGTGGATAAAAGAAACCCCTTAATATTCTCTAATTATACAAAATATAAAAATAAATGTTAGGAATAGTACTAAATTTCAATTTCTTCTATTTTACTGCAGTTTCTATATCTTTAGAAATTTCCATTTGAATTGACATAGCAGTCCATGTCATCAACAGCTGCATCTTTACTATTCAGAAGTTGCTGCCTTTCTTTTTGGCTTTTGCTCCGTCCGGCTGCACCAATATCATAGATTGATTACAAAAAGGGGCACTACCGCTATCATCGCTAATGAAAAGAATTATTTGCCGTTCTGAGACGGATTCTTCAGACTACCATTATAACAATCATCGTAGCACAGCATGTCTTGGCATATCAAGTAGTGACCGATTGACACCATTAGGTGCTTCCAACCACAGAAAGCACTCGCATCAGTATTAAGAAAAACCAAATGGTAAAAAAATGAATTTCGTCTACCGCATTAATACGTTTTTGTAATTATGACCATTTCATATTTTTTTTATTTCATTCAGCATATTAATTCATTTTACATAGTAATCACTTACGTATTAGGCAATAAATACATTTTTTTTATTGTCATATCATTAAATTTACTAATATGACTTAAATTTTAACTTAAAAAAATTTAAAAATAATAAAACAAAAATATTTTTAAATATTAAAAAAATTATAATATTTTTAAAAATTATTTTAAAAATTTAAAATTTATATCACATTAGCAAATTTAATGATATGATAATAAAAACAAAACGTATGTGTCATGCAGTACATAAATGATATTTAAAGTGGACTAAATTTAACTACCCACTATTAGGTGAAATTAAAAAACAAAAAACAAAACTAAATAAATATAATTGTAAAAACTCTTTTAAAGTAACAGATGAAAATAGTCTTTTTGCCAAACCAAATCTAAGTTCAGACACCACTACTCGAGAGACTTTGGCTCCAATGAAATGGTTAAGAGTCACTTCTGAGTTGGAAGATCGTCAAATTACCAGTATGGCAAATGACAATCTTAAATTCAGTCCACCTTAAATAGGTGAAATCAGTCTGTTTGCCAAACCAAATCCAAGCTCAAACACCACTGCTCAAGAGACTTTGGCCCAAATGTAATGGTTAAGAGTCACTTCTGCGTTGGAAGAACAATGGCATATCAGAACACAGCAATGCAAATCCTACATAACAGTACTTTGTGTCGTCTTTTGATAAGTCCTTTTAACACCATCAAAAATAAAAAAAAAGGCATTTTGTCATTCATAGCTGATTTCAGATCATACTTCACATTCAATCCAGCCTCCTCAACACCTAATGCAGCAAAGTGCATGCATTAAGGTTCCAAAATGCTAACAAAACAAGTAATGCCTAAATCAAAAGGTTTCCTTGCCTTAGGGTTTTCTATATAAACAATCACACCGATGTAAATTACTAAACATCAAAAACAAAAATTAAAGATCGACAAAGGAATTTGTAGGTGCACCTTAATTTATCATCCGTAAGCAAATTCCTAGCCACAGCCTTTTCCATGACACTTTTATAATATTGTTTAAATGGGGCATTGCAACTACTCTTTTCAATCTGCAGATATCGATCAAGCATCAAGCTGAGTTCAAATTGCTTTTGTGAAACCCCAAAAGAGTGGCATCAGCCAGTAGGGTACAAAAAACAATAAAAAAGGAAAGACTCCTGCCAAACCTGAAGAAATGATTCAACAAGTTGTTGGTCTTTAGGGGAAAAAGCAACCTCATCCCTCTTCTTCCGCACAAACTCAATGTTCTGCTCAACCTACAGTGTGAAGAAAAGAAATTTCTAATGAGCATCACAAATCCTTCCATCCACATTGTTGAAAGAAAATCATTTCAGCATCCAGTGAATGGTATGATTGATATTATGGAAGCAACAAGTACCAATGGAGGTGAGATACCTAATATCATCCACACCTATTAACTAAAAGAAATTAGCATCATTCCAGCATTATGATAGACAAAGGCCAAAGAGAAGATTATTTGATATGTATTTCATGTATCTTATAAGTAGAAGGGAGTTGTCTGTCAAGGTAAGTTGTCAGACAGGACATTGCATTCTTTAAGAAAATCCTGTACCTGATCAATAAAATGCTTTGTCACCCTTCGGAAGCCCTCAATGGCAGTTGTCTCGTGGAATTTCCTTAAACGGATGAGTGGAATGGTTGCCAGCTCGGGAAAAGATATGTGAAAGCTCCACTGAGCAAAGTGTGCCACAAGTAATTCAATGGCAGAGAAAACACATGCTTCTTGGAAGTTTTGAGATTTTAGCCAGTGCTTTGGTAACTGCACCGCAAATCCACAACCAGATACGGCGGATACAATGAATTTTATGCTAAAGAGTTGAGACGAAGCAGATGCAAAGTAGTCAAAGCACAAAGAGGGTAAAAAACAACACATGCTTTTAGTCGAATAATGATCCCATTTAAGCCAGAACAGAAGCCACATTTCAACACATAGTAATAATAACTTTATTACTGACCTTTATCGCTGAAGAGAAGTTGAAGTCTTTTCCAGGTTTCCATCCCACCTTGTCAATTTTATATTCCAAAATGTCCACTGCTAAGGATGCAATTGGGATAAAAATGCCACTGGTACTGGAGAGATGATTCAGCCATTGTATGCATTTCACTCTCAAAGGCAAATATCTTGGCCCTGGAAACAGAGTTGCCACTCCATTTATGATTTGAATGAGCATATAAAGCAAATCCTGAAGATCGTAATCACGTACGTTGACAGATGTGAATGCAACCCAAAGATCAATGCAGTTAGCATACTGCCAACTACATACCTTCTTCACTGCTTCCTGCATACAAACCATACAATATATGGAATGACAATCATATCTTCTAAAATAACCACATGTAGGCCTCCAAGGACTTGAAAATAATAGTTCCAAATCAAAGCATACCAGGCCACAGCACAAAAGCATGCTTATGAAATACCTTCCGCTTAGTCTGTAAACCTAGTCGCAATATCTTAGCAAGTTGCTGGACAGAAACTGTTGCCATGCTAATTGATTTCTGCATATCTTGAGAGCACAGTTCAACAAAGGAATTCTTCAAAAATTGTATGTGCTTGAACAACACTGGGTCGAGGGATTTACTGTGACTGATGAAATTCTTGTAAGCTTTAACAAAGCAAGTCTCAAAGCAATCAGAGAATACAGTAGAAACGTCTTGCAAGATCAAGAAGGAGTGCGGTGCTAAAGTCCCTTCACCCGTAGCCCACAAATGAACCGATATCTGCATTCAGCCCCAAGATTTGGAAAGTCATGATCTCTCACTGTACACAATCTAAATCACCAAAATAATTCCCACTAAATACCAATGCATTACAGGTCAAAGATTTTTCACATCCAGGACTGCATTAAAAGATAGGCCAAAATTATCCACTTGTAAGATAAATTAGTAAAGAACCAAGGATATGGGGACAAATATCTATGCTAACATATCCCAATGATGCCAGAAACTCATTTACATCTTATACTCAAGCAGCATCAAATTAGAAAGTCATTGTATCCTGTATTGGAAATGTACCTGGACGAGTCTCTGCAATAAAGCACGGAATGGAGCAAACCATATTATAGAATATCTGAGTCGGGTTATGGCAAAGGCCAATATCTCAGGGTCAGTAACCTCATTCAGAAGAAACAGAGTGCTTCTCAAAAAAGACTTAACCAGTGGTTTAAGTGTTTTCCATTTAGAAGTAGTTGTCAGTTCCAAAATGGCTTCCTTTCTTCTGTTAGAACATGATATTCCGAATATTTTCCTGAACATTGTATCACCTTCACGAAGCATAAACAACAAAATCTTGCTAAAAGTAGAGCTGTCTTGAATAATGCTCAAAGATTCAATTCTGTAATGGCAGGCAGCCCTATACCCATTTAATAGCCTTGTAAAGGCAGGCACATCATGTTGCTTGATGACTAGTTGGTACAAAGTATTAATAGCAATGCTGCTCAATGGCTTGCCCATTCTGAACTTTGTGGCATTTTCTTTTGCGGATCCACTGCCATCATCACTAGTCTCATCTTCATCTGCATAATTCTACACAAGAAGAAAGTAACAATAAATCAAAAGATTAGTTGCCAGAAATGTGAATTACATTCAGCACCAGTAGAGAATTCAGAAATTATACATGTGTGTGTGTGTGAATAACTTACATTTTCTTCATCTCTAAATGCCTTGAGATGTTTGTTGTGGCCTTCCATAAACTCGGCAAATTTCGGGTCCTGGAAAAATTAAGCAAATCATTTTTTTGTCATCTAAATATCTGACTAGACGTTTTTTTTTCTATAAACAAATAAATAAACAAAAAAGTTCCAGGACTAGGTGGAATTGATATCAAAATGTAAAAAGGTGAAAACAAACATAGAACCACCTCATGATTTCATGCCCTTTCTTCTTATAATAGCAGTTTCTTATCTTTTTCTTCAATACAAATATTTGATGTGACCCTCAAATTGAGTATATGTTACTGATAAGTGCTCTGAACAATGTTGTAGATAAACAGAAAGTGCTCCTTGGAAGCAGGTTGTTGTTTCATAAAATTTGAATGGAAAAAACAATAGTGGACATTGTTTCCAGGGCATGTAACTATGCTAAAATATTTGACAGCTTAAGACAAATCTAGATCCAGAATGAGTCAATCAAATAAAATAAATTTTTCAGTCAATTGCAAAAATGGTGCAGAATGGAGAATCAATCATTAATCACACTTTTAATTATCTATAAGAAAGAAATGCATGGGGCCAAAATGAATGTGTGTAATTCAAAAAGTAACATTTTGAGAAAGCATCTGTGCTATTATCACCTTGTCTTTTAGCTTCTCCAATTTTTTCATTTTCTTTGCAAGTACTAAATGAATTTCTCTTTTTTGCACCAATAAAGAACTATCAGCTTTCATGTCTGCATACCAATCAGCAGAATGTAAGTAACCAACAAAAAGAAATCAACAATGTATTTGTTTTGTTACCAAAAAAAAAAAAATGGAACAACAGCAATAGCCTCCTAACCTTCCTCACAACTCCCATTTTCACTTTCACCCATAAGAGTAAAACTTGCATCCTGATTAATTCACAGCATTATCAATATTAGAGAACCTTATTGAAGAACCAAAAGAAGTTCAAGAAAAAAAAATTGTTGCCATGACATGGTTTGAAACCTCTGATAAATATCCATCACTCTCTGAATCATCTCCAGATAAGTCACTGTCATCTTCACCAAAAACAGTACCAAGCACAGTTTCCTCAAAATCTTCAACTTCAGGATTTCTGAAAAGCAAACAAAAACTTTTGGAAAATGAATACTCAACCTCGATCAATATATAAAGAAAAACGACATATTGTCAAATGAAATCACCGAGTTTAATTGGAATACATGAATTTAAATATAAATTACGAAACAAAGAACAGAAAGCAATATCATTTCACAAAAAAAAAAAAAAAAAGATGAATAAGTCTTGCAAATTTCAACGCCTAATTAAGTGCAAATTGCATCAAAGGTACCTTCCAATAGACTTCTCTTCCATGTCCACGCCTACATCTTCGCCCGAATAGATTCCTACAGCAAAAGGCATTGGCATGACTCATTTGTTGCAAAGCAAACCAAAAGAATAATAATAATAATAATAATAATAAAAAAAAAACAACTTTAACAAACAAAAGAACTCAACAAAAAGACAAACTTATGCAGATATAAAGATCCTTAATTATCATTTTATATTTGCCATTGCAACGCTTACTCTTAGCTGCTTTCTTCTTGAACATAGACTTGATTTTCCTCTTGTTTTTCAGTACTGATTGCAGATTCTTCTTGGCAAACTTCCTCGCTTTCTTTCCCAGTTTCCCCATTTTGACACAGAGTCGGTTAGGTTAATTGCACTGATTTACAGGCAGGGGACCTTATTAAAAAGCCGAATGTAATATAGATAGATAGATAGATATTAGAAGTCGAGTCACAACCGCCGGAGACTGGAATTCTCCAATTGGGACTGAAAACCCTCCTGAGCCGCCGCTAGCTAGCTAGCTAGCATTGGATCCCAATTGACGGTCTTCATTCGCTCACAAAACCCCATTAGGGTTTTAAGAGCGAAAGACGTGGGAGCAATTGTTGTCCAAGACACCACGGCAGCGGTTGAAGATAAAATGACAAGTAAGGAGTTGGGAGGGACGGCCCCACACAACGCGACAAGACACGAGACGAGGGGCATTTTTGGGAAAGTGAAACGCTATAAATATGATATATATATATATATATATATATATACAAATCAGTCTGTGAGGTCCGTAAATTCTCGTCGTTTTGTTTGTTGTATCTTTTATTTTTAATTAATACCGTCAAGTCTTTAGTAGCAATTGTCACTAATTTTGCAATGTCCCATTATTATCTCTTCTCTAAAAATTAGTTTATTAAGAATAAGTTCCCTTTTTTTTCTTATTCAATGTATAAAATTCGGCCATATTCTCTCCCCCCCCACCCCACCACACCCACCAAATCCAATAATTATATACCATATCTGATGCAGAAAACCTAAAAAAGACGTGGTTTAGGGACCTAACGCACATAAAGAATCAAAGAACAACCAGAAAAATTAAACTAGGATTTAATATTACAAATCTTAAACCTACCCTTTAAAGAAACACGAACCTAGAGTATTTAAGAAGGATATGGATGCCACACTCCAAAAAAGAAAAGAAATTGGGATTAATAAGTCGATTGGAACGTCATAAGAAAAAATACCTCTTAATAAGTTCTTTAGTTCTTAAAAGAACCGAGAAGAAAAAATCATTCCTTTCTATTTTACTCAAAATTGTCTGTCCTCTAGATCTTACAAGGGGAGCCTATTTATAGGCTAAGATAGCAATCCTAAAGAGACACAAATTCCTACTTAGGACAAATCTTTATTTTGAAGGAATTCCTAACTATGCACAAATCCTTATTTTGGAAGAATTCCTAATTGTGAACAAATTCTAACATAAATAATAAACTCTTATTTAGGAAGAAATGCTATTACTTATTCTGATCTATTAAGTATTCTAATTGTATTAATTAGGCCTGAACTCCTTGTCAAACTTGAATTCGCACCATTTGAAGCTGGGTTGACCTGAATGTCCTGAATCAGCCCATTTAGTGCTTTTTTAATCTTTTTGGCTCTAACTCATGTTATTGGGTCTTTTCGAATATGCAATGGACCTCTTGCAACCATTGAAGCCTTCCACCCATCATCTATATGGTTCTCATCATTCCTCCTCTCCTCAAAAGGATTCGTCCCCGAATCATCACCTATATCAAAAGGGGAAAGATCAGAATCGTTAAATGTTGCACTCACATTATACTCACCAGGAAGGTCCAACTGATAAGCATTATCATTAATTCGGGCTACAACTTGAAAGGGACCATCTCTTTTGGGTTGTAGCTTCGAACGCCTTTGAGCTGGGAACCATTCTTTGCGCATATGCACTCAAACCCAATCACCAGGTTCAAACACCACCTTCTTTCGTCCCTTGTTGACATGGGATGCGTGGTGCTTAGTTCGTTTTTCAATATGTTGTCGCACCTTCTCATGCAATTTTTTTATCATGTCAGCCTTACGTTCCCTATCTAAGCTGGCATACTCATTGACAGGTATAGGTACCAAATCCAAAGGAGTCAATGGATTAAAACCATATACGATTTCAAATGGAGAGTAACTAGTAGTAGAATGAACACTCCGATTATATGCAAACTCGACATGTGGTAAACAATCTTCCCATATTTTCAAATTTGTTCGAATAATAGCACGCAAAAGAGTAGAAAGAGTTCGATTAACTACCTCAGTTTGCCCATTAGTTTGTGGATGACAAGTAGTTGAAAACAATAGCTTAGTACTTAACTTACCCCATAAAGTCTTCCAAAAGTAGCTTAAGAACTTTGTATCCTGATTTGAAACAATGCTTCGTGGCATGCCATGCAAACGTACTACTTCTCTAAAGAATAAGTCAGCCATGTTGTTTGCATTATTAGTTTTATGATATGGGATGAAGTGTGCCATCTTTGAAAATCTATCAACAACAACAAATACAAAATCCCTACCCCTTTTTGTTCGTGGCAATCCTAGTATAAAGTCCATAGATAAATTAACCCAAGGATGGTTAGGTATGGGAAGAGGGGTATACAAGCCATGAAGTAAAACTCAAGATTTAGCTTATTTGCATGTTATGCATTTCGCACATATCCTCTCAACATCTCGTTTCATTCGTGGCCAAAAAAAAATGTTCATTTAGGACATCTAGGGTTTTCCTAACTCCGAAATGACCCATTAGACCACCATCATGAGCTTCTCTTACAACCAACTCCCTCAAAGAACTCATAGGCATGTATAAACGATTTTTCCTAAATAAGAAACCCTTATGCCTATAAAACTTCTCAAAGGTTGACACCTCACATGCTCTATACACATTAGCAAAGTCAAGATCATTCACATATAAATCCTTAATGTGTTCAAATCCTAATAAGTTTGCAGTAAGTGTAGAGATAAGGGCATACCTGCGAGATAATGCAGCAGCTACCACATTTTCCTTACCTTGTTTATATTGGATGATGTAGGAAAAGGTCTCAATAAATTCAACCCACTTGGCATGTCTTTTGTTCAACTTTCCTTATCCTTTCAAGTGCTTCAAAGATTCATGGTCAGTATGGATGACAAACTCTTTAGGCCAAAGGTAATGTTGCCATGTCTTCAAAGCCCGTACCAATGCATACATCTCTTTATCATAAGTAGGATAACTAACGCTTGCTCTATTTAGCTTTTCACTAAAGTAAGCAATTGGGCGCCTTTCCTGCATCAAAACAGCTCCAATGCCAATACCAGAAGCATCACACTTAATCTCGAAAGCTTTTGCAAAGTTAGGTAAAGCAAGTAAAGGTGCAGAACTTAATTTTTCCTTGATGCAATTAAAAGCCTTGTCTTGGTCACTATCCTACCTAAAACTCATGTTCTTTTTAATAAGCTCAGTGAGTGGTGTGGTAATGGTGCTAAAGTCTTTAACAAAGTGTCTATAGAAACTAGCTAGACCATGAAAGCTACGTACGTCACTAGTTGACTTAGGTGTAGGCCAATCACGAATTGCCTTAACTTTTTCCTCGTCAACCTCAACACCTTTAGCACTGACAACATAGCCAAGAAATGTGATCTGATCAGTACAAAAGGAACATCTATGTAAGTTAGCATATAATTTCTTAGAACGTAAAACACTTACAACAGAACGTAAATGATCAAAATGATCTTCTAGGGTTTTATTATAGACCAAGATATCATCAAAATATACCACTACAAATTTACTAATGAATGCACGTAAAACATGATTCATTAGTCGCATAAAAGTGCTTGGTGCATTAGTGAGACCAAATGGCATAACTAGCCACTTATACAACTCATACTTAGTTTTGAAAGCTGTTTTCCACTCATCTCCCTCTCTCATCCTAATCTGATGATATCCACTTTTCAAATCAATCTTAGAAAAGACACATGACCCATGCAATTCATCTAACATGTCATCTAATCTAGGTATGGGGTGACGATCCTTTACAGTGATTTTGTTGATTGCTTGACAATCAACACACATCCTCCAAGTCCTATCTTTTTTTGGATAGGCACAGCATATGGACTCATGCTTTCCCTCACATATCCTTTGGACATAAGCTCCTCAACCTACCTTTGAAGCTCCTTTGTCTCCTCAGGATTACTCTTATATGCTGACCGATTAGGGATGGATGCACCTAGGATGAAATCAATTTGATGCTCAATTCCTCTATTAGGTGGTAATCCACTTGGGGATATCATCAGGGAATACATCTTCAAATTCCTGCAATAATGCAACAACAACACTAGGCAAAGATGAGTCAAACTTATTAGTGTTAAAATAAGCCTTCTTGTACAAAAGTACAATCATAGGCTGTTTGGCATAGAATGCTCTTTTGACATCACTTCCTTTTGCATAGAGGTTTTCTCTTTTCTTCTCTTTCTCTTGTGTCCTCATGTTTTCTTCTCTTTCTTCTCTTTTATCAATCTCTCTTTTTTGTTCACTCTCATTTTTAATCCTTAATTGATCCTCATATGCTTGTTGAGGTGATAATAGTACAAGAATGACAGGTTTTTCGTTCATTACAAAGGAATATCGATTCTTGAAGCCATCATGTGTAACTCGCCTATCAAATTGTCATAGTCTTCCTAATAGAATATGTCCCGCATGCATGGGTACAACATCACATAAAATTTATCATGGTACCTTCCGATAGAAAATGATACGAGCACTTACTGATTTACCTTCACTTCACCACTCTCATTCAACCATTGAAGTTTATATGGTCTAGGATGCTTCATAGTAGGTAAATCCAACTTCTCAACCATAGTTGTGCTAGTAACGTTAGTGCAACTCCCACCATCAATAATCATACTACATACCTTATCTTTGATGAGACACCTTGTCTGAAAGATGTTATCTCGTTGCACCTTATTTTCTTTTTTTGCTTGCACATTCAATGCTCGCCTTGTAACGAAAGCTACTCTGTTAACCGGATACTCCTCTCCATCACATTCACCCTCTGATGGTGGCACAGAATCATCATTTGATTCACTTTCAGTTTCAACATCACCATTACTTCTTAAGATTATTGCACGCTTATTTGGACATTGAGTTGCAATGTGACCCCTGCCCAAATACTTAAAACATTTAACATCTCTATTTCTACTCGGTTGGGGTTCAAATTTACCTGTCTCCTTGCTAGAACCCACATTCTTGTGCTTGGGTAGCTCGACTTTGGACTTGTAATTGACCATCTTGTCCCTTTTACTCTAGTTTGGCTTCCACAATGAGGTAGAACCTGAATTCTGCCCAACCCGTGTGGAGCCCTTTCGTTTAAGTTGCCTTTCAACTTTCATGGCCATGTGTACCATGTCTTCCAATTCCACATAGTGTTGCAATTCAACCACATTTGTTATGTCCCTATTTAGCCCTTGTAGAAATCGAGCTATGGTTGCCTCTCTATCTTCTTCTACATTGGCCCTAATTATGATAATCTCTATCTCTTTGTGGTAGTCCTCCACACTTTTGGTGCCCTGAGTGAGCCTTTGCAGCCTTTGGTACAACTCCCTGTAATAGTGAGTAGGGACAAACCTTCTCCTCATGATAGCCTTCATCTCCTCCTATGTATCAATAGGCCGCTTATGATTCCTTTTCCTAGTCAAAATAAGTTGATCCCACCAAATAATAGCATAATCAGTAAATTCAAATGCAACAAGCTTTACCTTTTTCTCCTCGGAATAGTTGTGGCAATCAAAAACCAATTCAACCTTCTTTTCCCATTCTAGGTATGCATCAGGATCATTCTTACCTTGGAATGAAGGAATTGTCATTTTAATACTACCCAAATTATGGTCATAGGTGCCTTACTTCCCAAATTCTTTTCGATCTCTTCTATTGTTACCAGTTCTAACCATCGTAGTTTGATTGTCAACTTTATCATCTTTTACATCATCTTCATGGTCATAGGCACGTGTCAACTGCCTTCTTACTTTGGGAGCCTCATATTCCCTATGTCTCCTTTGCAACTCTACTATTGTATTAGTTTGCTCTTCCATCCTCTCCCTCATATCATCAAATCTGGTATTCATGCGCTCAAATTGTTGTTGCATAGCTTTGATCATGAAGGACACATCACCAGCTCCCTCTTAAGCTACACCTTTGTCTTTGGACGTCATATTCTTACTTCTGCACAAAACAAATGGGATACCTCACAGAACACTCCCTCACGTGTTTCACTCAAAAGATTATGTCACACTCCCTCGTGTTTACACTCTTTATGATTTTTTCTTTATATGAACTTTCACTCTTACCTTTTACCACTCAGATTTTCCCTTTCAGCTCTATAAAGAGCTAAACAATGTAAATCAAGGGTATTGATTTTGAACAGAATAAGCTAAATGGCGTAGAATTGAACAAATTGGAGAACAAAGAATCAAGCGAAAAAGGATGTTAACACAAACGGATTTAATGAGCTAAATTCACAAAAATCAGGATAGGGGTAATATAACCTAGAGGACAACTTGGGTAACAAAATAGGAAAATAGATGGTAGAATTGGAGTTGAGTAAGAAAACTTTATTATTATTGTGACTAATATGACCAAATTGTTAACCTTATCAATAACTTTAAATTTGATGTTTTCTTTCTTTTGTTCTTCTTCCTTCCCTTTTTTTTGTCGTTTTTTTTTTCGTTTTTTTTTTTCAACACAAAACTATAGTAGAATACTTAAACATACCAATTGAAATTGAAATTAACACGTTTATGAATTTAAACAAACAAGTAAAGAGAGAAGGATTGCAAATAAACAGATTTGTACATTTGAATGATAATGCACATAATAGACAAAATAAACAACAATAAATAAATCAAAAGATAGAAAATTGAAGAGTGAGTGGATTTAACTTGATTTAGAACCAGACTCTGATACCAACTGATGCGAAAAACCTCAAAAAGACGTGGCTTAGGGACCCAACGCACATAAGGAATTAAAGAACAACCAGGAAAGCTAAACCAGATTTTAATATCACAAATCCTAAACCTACCCTTCAAAGGAACACGAACCTAGAGTATTTAAGAAGGATATGGACGCCACACTCCAGAAAAGAAAAGAAATTGAGAGTGATAAGTCGATTGGAACGCCATAAGAAGAAATACCTCTTAATAAGTTCCTTAGTCCTTAAAAGAACCGAGAGGAAAAAATCCTTATTTTCTATTTTACTCAAAATTGTTTGCCCTCCAGAGCTTACAAAGGGAGCCTATTTATAGGCTAAGATAGCAATCCTAAAGAGGCACAAATTCCTACTTAGGACAAATTCTTATTTTGGAGGAATTCCTAACTATGGACAAATCCTTATTTTAGAGGAATTCCTAATTGTGGACAAATTTCAACATAAATAATAAGCTCTTATTTAGAAAGAAATGCTATTACTTATTCTGACCTATTAAGTATTCTAATTGTATTAATTAGGTTTAGACTCCTTGTCAAACTTGAATTCACACCATTTGAAGCTGGGTTAGCCTGAATATCTTGAATCAGCCCATTTAATGTTTCTTTAATCTTTTTGGCTCTAACTCGTATTATTGGGCCTTCTGAAATGTGCAATGGACCTCTTACAACCATTGAAGCCTTTCACCCATCATCTGTATGGTTCTCATCAATATCCCTCCTTACTTTTCCATTTGGCGGTAAACATTAGAGTGATAGTCCGAAACCATTTCTTTCTCTGCAAGAAGCCGTCTTTTAAAAAGAAAATAATGATCCTGTGGCAATACGAGTATTGACAAGCGTTTGATTGAGTGGTTCGAGAAGGAAGCTGCTGAGATGATGAACAAGAGGTCATTCAAGTATGCCGCCCCTGGACATTGAGAGGTGTTACACAAGCGTGTGATTGAGAGGTTCGAGAAGGAAGCTGTTGGGATGAATTCTAAGAGGTGCTTGACAAGCCCAGGCCTGGACGCGAGCGTTTTGGACTACAAAGTACCACCGCACTGTCATTGATGCCCCTGGATATTGTGACTTCATCAAGAACATGATTACCGGAACATCCCGAGCTGACGGGAGGTTTTGGTCAGACCCGTGAGCACGCATTGCTTGCCTTCACTCACCCATGGTGTCAAGCAGACGATTCGCTGCTGCAATAAGGCACGTTGAGGATTCATAATAATATTTCACTTTCTTTCTTTTGTTTTGTTTTTTTTAACTTTTATCCATATCTTTGTTCTTCGAAGAAGTTGGATTATTTTTACTTGTGGAAACTGTCCCATGTTCTAGATTTTCTTCGTGTATATGCAGCTCATTTATACTCCTATGTTACAGTATATATTTATCAAAATAATTATTTATAAATTAAAATAAAATTTAGTAGAAGATATATCTCTAATTATATTAATTAGTAATTCATGAATATAAACTTGCGGTGGCAAAATAAAAAATTTTATACATTAATGATTTACAAACTTCTCCACGTATAGGTTACACGGGGGACGACGTTAATCTTCATCTAACTTTCTTTTATTAAAGTAAGTGATTGTAATTGATTTAAATTCATACTAGTTACTATGATAATTGGATAGTTATTCCTTTAATTAGTACTTTTAGAAATAAATAATTTTATATTTATCTCTAATTACATAGCTTACTTTAAAGATAATTTCAATATTGATACTCTTAATAATGGTCATTATATATACTACTCATTTCAATTAATTTAAACTATATTTTGTATAATTAGAAATTTTTATACATGGATTACGATGGTTATATAACACTTTTAAAAACATTTCCATTCATGTATCATAATAATAGTAAATTTCTAATTATACACTTTATTAAGACAACTTTATTAAAAAAAAAACTTGGTTTTAACTTATAAAAGTTCTAAATAAACTTTATGTAAATAATTTTTATGTACATAAAATAAATTTTATTTACAAATAATCAAAAAATCTCTAAAATTGTTGAAATATTAGAGAATATAGTCTAAAACAACTTCAAGTAAAATTAACAAGTTCCATTTGCTTAACTTGATTCCTTTATGACTTAGTTAACAATCTTTTAGTTATAGAATCAACAATTATAAGTTAAGTATTGATATACTTTACCACAATTGCTTGTCTTTGAATATAATCTTTAACAACTAAATACTTTATATCGATATGTTTGTTTCAGCTTCCACTTTTATTGTTCTTTGAAAAGAACGCTTCACCTTAATTATTAGAACATATTTTTAGTGGTTTAGAAATAGAATTCATAATTTATAGTCCTATGATAAAATTCCTTAACCATAAAGCCTGTGTTATAATCTTATGATATTTAATAAATTTTGCTTCTATAGTAGAAGAGGTAATAATAGTTTGCTTGGTATTTCTTTAAGATACAACACCTTCAACAAATATAAAAATGTATCTACTGGTAGACTTTCTTCTGTTTACACAACTAGTAAAATCAGCATTTGAATAACTCACCACCTCTAAATCTTTAGTATATCTATATGTTAGCCTGTAGTTACTGGTCCTTTGTAGATACTTATAACCTTTTTGGCAATTTTTTAGTGTTCTTGCCCAAGATTACTTTGGTAGTTCTCAAACATTCCTACTCCAAATGTTGTTCCCACAGCCTTGTATGGGTTGTAATTGTTGTCAACTAGGTTTAAGTGTACAAGAAAGTAAAACCACATGGAAGGGTAAGAAGGTAAAGCCACATGGAAGGGTAAGAAGGTAAATCCACATGGAAAGGCAAGAATGTAAATCCGCATGGAGGGACAAGAAAGTAAATCCGCCGCGTAAGGGCAAGAACGTAAATCTGCCACATAAGCCCTATTAAGGTTTCATGGAAGAGATATATAAAAACCTTGGAAGACAAAAATACGGTAAGGACAACACAATTGCATATACGATAAGAAGAGAGGGTCAACGGCATAAATACAAAGAGTGAGTTCAGAAAACACAAGAGAAACCGTTCAACCAAGGAGACAAGAAGGGCCAACACAATTGAATACACGACAAAATACAAAAAGTGTGTGGATGGCCAATTAGAGAAAACAGAAAAATACAACACACGGCCAAAGCACACCGACGACAAGAGAACGGCAGAACAGGGGATGACCAAATAGAAAACGAAGGTTGAAAATTGAGGAGATCGTAGCCGCACAATAGCCGTCATGAATAGTAACCTCGTGAATAGTGCAGCTGTCGAGTGAACAGTAATCGCATAGTACAGTAACCTCGTGAACAGTAGCTGTCATGAACAGCAGCGTTGAGCGAAAAAGGGAGAAAAGGAGCAGCCGTTGGACGAAGAGAAAGAAAACTCTTGAAAGAGAGAGAAGAGCCATCGACAGGAAGAAGAAGAGAAAAAGATAATTGTAGTCGTCGTCGGAAAAGAGGAAGAGAGAGAAAACGAATTCGTCGAACGAAGGAGAGAAAAAGAGAAAAATATATATACGACCGAAAGTAGGGGCTGAACGAAGAACAGCGAACAGAGGACGGCCAAATCGGAGTCGTCGTCGGCGGAAGGAGAGAAACCCGTGAGGAACGGCACACCAGCGATCTGCAAGGAGACAACACGGTAGAGAGAGAAACAGACTGTCGGAAAAATAGAGAAACGGGTCGACGGGAGAGAAAACCGGTTAAGGCTAGATGGGGCTGGACGACAGGACGAAGAAAAGCAGATCGGCAGAAGAAGAAACTAGACGGCCATAGAAGAGAGAGATACCGACGGCAACAAAGAACAACCATCGAGAGAGAGAAAGAGGAGACGACTGGAACAGAGGAGTCGATACAGCCAAAATCTGATCCAACTGGACAGTGAGATAGATCTGGCTAGACAATGAGAGAGATTCGGCTGAACGAAGAGAGAGAAACCACCGGCAGAATCGAAGACGGACGAAGAGAGAGAAATTCGGCGGGAAGAGAGAGAAATCCGGCGAGAAGAGAGAGAAATCTGGCTGGACAACAAGAGAGAGAAAAACAGACAGGCGAGCCGTAAGACAGTGAGATCGTGGGGCAAGGAGACGGGTGAGACCATAAGACGGTGAAAGTAGGAATTGTGTGAGACAACGTAGAGAAGGAATTCGACGAAATATTGAACTCAACGTATTTCCAGACTTCTTCAAGAGAGGTTAGAGAGCGTTGTGGTGAACTTCTAAGCGGCAGTGGAGCAGCCTTTCAATTCAACAGAGGCAAGACAAGCTAGAAGAAGAGTAGACACAGTAAGTGACACTCTTTGTATTGTACTTGCTTAGTAATTGCAATAGTGAAAGGAGCAGAGAATTAAAGACATCCATTGTAACCTGAATTCTCAAGTATAATGGATAGTCTCGGTAGAGGGAGAGTCCCTACCACCGTTGATGTACGTCACGTTGATGGAACCACGTAAATCTCGTATATCCTTAATTTGCTTTACGTTTTGTGCTTTGAATTAAGTTGTGAACGCAGCTAAAGTATCACCCAACTCATAACCTAACGAAGACCTAAACAAGAACATCCGTATTGTCTATTAGGCAAGGTGTCTGAAAGGTGACTTTGGGGACTATTGTGATTAGTAGGTAGTAATAGATCTACCTTAGTCGAGTCTGAGAAAGAGTTCGCTTTTAAGAAGAGGTTGGAGTTGTTTACTTACCTGCGAATTACGAATTGTGGTGATACTGATTCACCCCCCTCTTAGTATCACAAATTAGTAGATCCTAGGGAGAAGTCGGGAACTTCAATTGGTATCAGAGCACAGGTCCACTAGTTTGAAGCTTAACAGCTTGGTGTACTAGTTTGAAGGGATCTAGAAGTTTGACTTGTTCAGCATACTGAGAAATGGAAGCCGGTACTAGCACTAGCACCACTTATAGCAAGAAGGTTCCAATCTTCAACAGAACCAATTACCATATGTGGAGAGCGAGAATGCAAGTGGTATTTGCAACCATAGGCATGAACGTGGTGAAATGTGTACAGGAGGGTTTTGTGGCTCCGGAAGAAGGTAAAGACCCAACCCCAGAGGAGTTAAGGCAGTTTGAGATAAATGGGAAGGCCTCAAATGTCATCATTTCAGCATTGACAGATGCTGAGTATGCTAAAGTTATGGACTGCAAATCTGCCATGGAGATATGGGACAAATTGCAGAAATCTATGAAGGTGATGGCAGAATGAATGAGGCTAAGCTTTAAGTGTTTAAGGAGAGATATGAATCTCTCAAAATGCAAAAGAATGAGACAGTTCAAGAGTTCTTCACCAGGGTTATTGACGCTGTAAACGACCTGAGAAGTCATGGGAAGAACAAGAAGGACTCATTGATTGTGAAGAAAATTTTGAGAATTCTGCTTGAGAGGTTTGCCTCAAAGGTAGCAGCCATAGAGGAGAGTAAAGATCTCAATTCTATATCTCTGCATGATCTCTAGTGCAATCTCATTGCATATGAGATGAGGATAAAGTTAGCTGAAAGCTCTACAACAACGAAGGTATCGAAGGAGGCAGCTTTCAAAGCTATGAAGCAGTTGAAGATGAAAGAAGAGGAAGAATCATCTAGTGAGGAGGATGATGATGAGGATGAGGAAGAAAGTGAAGGTGAAGTATTGACTTATTTCACAAGAAAATTCAAAAAGGGGTCTAAGAAGGGAAAAGGAAAATTGGCCTTGAGATGCTATCGTTATGGGAAGACTGGACACTTTGCTTCTAAATGCAAAGTGAAGCTTGATGATGAAGATGAAGATGATGATGATGAGCCGAATTCAAGATGGAGAAGAACATCATTCAAATCAAAGAAGTCTAGTCAAAAGACTACCAACCCACAGAAGAAGAAGAGAGGCTCATTTAAGAGTTATGTGAGTCAGATAAAAGAAGCTGATGAGGAGGAAGATGAAGAATCATCAGATAAGCATGCCTTTATGGCATCAGCTAAAGGTGGTAGTTCAATCTCTGAAGAGGAAGAGGAGGTTGATGAAGAAGAGTCAGATCTTGAAGCTGAGTTGCAAGCAGCTACAAAGGAGATAATCAGAAGGGGCAGAACCATAAGAAGGTTGGAGGCCCATATAAAACAAGTTGAAGCAAAGTCTGAGGAAGCTGAAGGTCAAAAGGATGAAATAAGGGCTGAACATATTGACTTGAAGAGAAGATTTGAAGAACAGATCAAAATATGTGAAGACCTTATAATAGAGCTTGGCTCAAGGACTTTAACAATTGAAGAAATGGAGATAGAGTTGCTGAAACTTCAGCAACAACTTAAAAAGAGTGAGAAGAACTTGTAGAAGTTTGAAGTTGTAGGAGAAACAAGCTCTACAAGAGAAAAGAAGAATGAGACTTTGCCACGGAAGTTGAAAGAGAAGGTTGTGACTTAGGTGAAGATAACTGAAGAAGAGAAGACAATTATCAAACCAAATTCAGGGCGAAAAATGATGTATGTGGTTAAAAAGCAGCAGCCCATAGTTGCTACATCTCAGAAAGAAAAGAAAGTCAGCCAGCAGAGGGCTACGGTTGAACAGAAGAAGGAGAAGAAGGTGACTGAAATGAAAGTCACAAAAGTAAAGAAGCCAACTACTTTGCCTACACAGCAAGTGATGAATAGAAGAAGACAAGCTGTGATCAGACCCAAGAAGAGGTAGTTTCAAGGTCATTGCCTTTATTATGGAGTTTGGGGTCATAAGGCGAGTAACTGCTGGTGGAGAAGGTTAGTATATGTCTCCAACTTGAGAAGATACGATGTTGCATACAGGGGGAGACAATACAGAATCCAGAAGAGAACACCTGTCGTGAGTTCTTACACATATTGTAAAAGGCAAGGACACACTGACAAGGATTGTTGGTGGAGGCCCAAACCAGTGATTTCAAAGAATAAGTTTGTTATATTGGCAGACTTGGAGTAGTGTGAAAGGTGTGGGCAGGATGACATAATGCCAATAGATGCATGACACTTCTCCCTGAGCAAGAGAAGGCGCTTAATGGCACAGTGAAAACAAGCGGTGCAGTCAAAGTTGAGAAAAAGGAGAAAGTTATCTTCCAGCCAGTTCAAAAGAAGGAATATAAAGCTAAAAGGGAGGTGGCTAATATAGCTGAAATTGCACTCAAAGCTGACTACAAGGATAAGCAGTGGATCCTTAACAGTGGATGCGTTTCACACATGACGGGAGACAAGAGTAAATTGTCAAAGCTAAACAAGTTAAGAGAAGGCAGAGTCAAGTTTGGCAATGATGATTCACTCAACATCAGTGGTCAGGGGTCAGTAAACATTGGAAGAGGAAAGCTGAAAGATGTTCTGCACGTTGAAGGACTCAGATATAATCTAGCATCTGTCAGTAAACTATGCAATGAAGACCATAAGGTAATATTCACAAAAACATGTTGCTAGGTAAAGAGTAAAGAAGGCAATACTGTTGCAGCTGGGAAGAGAACAGCTGGAAATTTGTATGTGATTGATGAAGAAAGAGATCCTCTTACAACTAAGACTGTGCAAGAAAGAAAGCCAAAGAAAACGTGGACTAGTGCTCATCAAGAAAATCAGATCATAGGTGACCTATCAGCAGGAGTTACAACAAGAAAAAGAATTGTGGGAGCTACTGCTTTACTCTAACAAGTTGAACATAAATCTGTTGAAGAGGCTACATAATATCTGTCCATAGAGCTATTTGAAAAGCACAGAATGAGTCTGTTTGTGTGAATGCCTCCTCAAGCCTGAAAATCAGGTAAATCCTCCATCTCTATTTTGTGAGTTTTTCAAATTTGTAATTGGTTGGCAAAGGGGGAGAGAAGCAACAGTGCAGGGGGAGCTGTTAAGAAAGGGGCGGTGCATATTTAGGGGGAGTTGAAACTGCTGCATAGTGGCTTTTGTTATGAATGTTGCCAACAATTACAAAAGGGGAGATTGTTGTTCCCACAGCCTTGTATGGGTTGTAATTGTTGTCAACTAGGTTTAAATGTGCAAGAAAGTAAAGCCACATGGAAGGGTAAAAAGGTAAATCCACATGGATGGGCAAGAACGTAAATCCGCATAGAGGGGCAAGAAAGTAAATTTGCCGTGTAAGAGCAAGAACATAAATCCGCCACGTAAGCCCTATTAGGGTTTCATGGAAGAGATATATAAAGACTTTGGAAGACAAAAATACGGTAAGGCCAACACAATTGCATACACGGCAAGAAGAGAGGGTGAACAGCATAAACACAAAGAGTGAGTTTGGAAAACACAAGAGAAACCGTTTAACCAAGGAGACAAGAAGGCCAACACAATTGAATACACAGCAAAATACAAAAAGTGTGTGGACGGCCAATTAGACAAAACAGAAAAACACAACACACGGCCAAAGCACACTGACGGCAAGAGAACGGCAGAACAGGGGACGACCAAATAGAAAACGGAGGTTGAAAATTGAGGAGATTGTAGCCGCACAGTAGCCGTCGTGAACAGTAGCCGCACAGTACAGTAACCTTATGAACAGTAGACGTCGTGAACAGCAGCGTCGAGCAAAAAAGGGAGAAGAGGAGCAGCCGTCGGACGAAGAGAGAGAAGACAATTGGAAGAGAGAGAAGAGCCATCGATAGGAAGAAGAAGAGAAAAAGAAAATTGTAGTCATCGTCGGAAAAGAGGAAGAGACAGAAAACGAATTCGTCGAACGAAGGAGAGAAAAAGAGCAAAATATATATACGGCCGAAAGTAGGGGCTGAACGAAGAACAGCGAACAGAGGACGGCCAAATCGGAGCCGTCGTCGGCGGAAGGAGAGAAACCCACGAGGAATGGCACACCACCGGCACACCAGCGATCTGCGAGAAGACAACATGGTAGAGAGAGAAACAGATTGTCGGAAAAATAGAGAAACGGGTCGACGGGAGAGAAAACCGGTTACGGCTAGACAGGGCTGGACGACAGGACAAAGAAAAGCAGACCGGCGGAAGAAGAAACCAGACGGCCATAGATGAGAGAGATACTGACGGCAACAAAGAACAACCGTCGAGAGAGAGAAAGAGGAGACAGCCGGAACAGAGGAGTCGATACGACCAAAATCTGATCCAACTGGACGGTGAGATAGATTTGGCTAGACAGTGAGAGAGATCCGGTTGAACGAAGAGAGAGAAACTACCGGCAGAATCGAAGATGGACGAAGAGAGAGAAATTCGGCGGGAAGAGAGAGAAATCTGGTGGTAAAAGAGAGAAATCCGGTGAGAAGAAAGAGAAATCCGGCTGGACAGCAAGAGAGAGAAAAACAGACAGGCGAGCCATGAGACAATGAGATCGTGGGGTAAGGAGACGGGTGAAACTGTAAGACGGTGAAAGCAGGAATTGTGTGAGACAACGTAAAGAAGGAATTCGGCGAAGCATTGAACTCAACGTATTTCCAGACTTCTTTAAGAAAGGTTAGAGAGCGTTGCGGTAAAATTCTAAGCGACAGTGGAGCAGCCTTTCAATTCAACAGAGGCAAGACAAGCTAGAAGAAGGGTAGACACAATAAGTGACACTCTTTGTATT
This sequence comes from Ceriops tagal, assembly GCA_021533255.1. Classification (NCBI taxonomy): domain Eukaryota; kingdom Viridiplantae; phylum Streptophyta; class Magnoliopsida; order Malpighiales; family Rhizophoraceae; genus Ceriops; species Ceriops tagal. The sequence goes on from CM038602.1 coordinate 5,575,758, forward strand.
GTACTTGTTTAGTAATTGCAATAGTGAAAGGAGCAGAGAATTAAAGACATCTATTGTAACCTAAATTCTCAAGTATAGTGGATAGTCTCGGTAGAGGGAAAGTCCCTACCACCGTGGATGTACGTCACGTTGACGGAACCACATAAATCTCGTGTGTCCTTAATTTGCTTTACGTTCTGTGCTTTGAATTGAGTTATGAATGTAGCTAAAGTATTAGCCAACCCATAACCTAACGAAGACTTAAACAAGAATATCCGTATTGTTTATTAGGCAAGGTGTCTGAAAGGTGACTTTGGGGACTATTGTGATTAGTAGGTAGCAATAGATCTACCTTAGTCGAGTCTGAGAAAGAGTTCGATTTTAAGAAAAGGTTGAAGTTGTTCACTTACCTACGAATTGCGAATTGTGGTGATACTGATTCACCCCCCTCTCAGTATCACAAATTAGTAGATCCTAAGGAAAAGTAGGGAACTTCACCAAAAGCAATGTTAGCTCTAGTGCAAACTTGTACATATATGAGGCTACCAACTATTGGTGTATATGGTATGCGCTCTATTTCCTTTCGTTCCAAGTCATTTTGAAGATATTGTGCAAAATTGAATTTGTATACCAATGACATAAGAAGTTTCACCTGTATCCTTTATTTCAAAGAGATGAGAATTTCTTTGTTTTACATGGTAATTTCAAATTATTGCATGCAAGTAAAATATCATCTATATATAGGATTAAAATAATGCATTTGCTTTTATTAACCTTAAGGTATATACATTAATCCATAATATTCTCTATGAAGTCATATGAGACATGACATTGTGAAATTTTATATACCGCTATTAAGAAGCTTGTTAAGCCCATATATGAATTTCTTGAGTTTGTATATTAGGTAACTTTATTTATCAACAATGAAACCTTTAAGCTGACTCATGTATACCTCTTCTCCAAAATCCCCATTTAAAAAAGCAATTTTCACATCCATTTGATGTAGCTTTAAATCAAAATGAGCTATTAAAGTCTTAATAATTTTAAATGAATCCTTTTGTGAAATTGGAGAGAAGGTTTCATGGTAATCAATACTTATTTTTTTGAGTAATACCTTTAGCCACAAGTCTAGCCTTATATCTCTTAATATTTCTAAGAGTTCCTTTTGGTTTTATAAACCTATTTGCAGCCAATAACTATAACTTCTTTTAGTATAGCTTCTTTTAGTAATTCAACGAGGTCCCAAACTTGATTATTAGCCATGGATTTCATATCCTCCTCTATGGCATTATACCATAATTTAGATATCTTATTATTTATGAAATGTGAAAACATGCTAAGATCATCCTTATGATTAACATCAACTTCTTGAAGATATACAAGATAGTCATAAGGAATTGTACCTTTTTTTAGTCTTGAGGATCTCATGAGCCTTTCATTTTGTAGATTTCCATTATATGATTCAAGTATCACAGGTTCTACATTTACTTGTATTGTATTGGGCATTTGATTTTCAATTTGATGTCTTTTAATGTTATCCTGTGAAATTTCTTGAACAATAATTAAGTCTTTAGAGTTTATAGGAATTTTAGTAAAGTCTTTATTTTTCTTAAATTGCACATTTTGAGTAAACTTATTCCTACTAAATTCAAAATTTTTAAAAAATTTTGCATTCCTAATTTCAACAATTTTAGGCATATTTGAAAGACAATAAAATCTAAATCCCTTAAAGTTTATTACTTAGTTTATGAAAAATCTACTAGTTATTTTTGAATCTAATATCTTTAATTGAGGACTATAAATCCTTACTTTAATAAGATAACCTCATATATGCATATGTCCTAGACTTGGTTTCCACTCGTTCTATAATTCAAATGGTATTTTAGGGATAAACTTGAATGGAACTCTATTTAAGACATATATTGCAGTTTTTAAGGCTTTATTCCATAAACTTAATCAGAGATTAAAATTACTAATCATGTTTTTCACCATGTCAATAAGTGTGTGATTCCTTCTTTTAGTTGAACCATTTTGTTAAGGTGTACTTGGAGTGGTATATTATGCAATAATACCCTCTTTTTCAAGAAACTTAGTAAATGGATTCTTTTGTTGTCCTATCTTTATGTATCTTCCATAATATTTTCCACATCTGTTAGATCTTACAATTTTGATCTTTTAATTCTTTTGTTTCTTTACTTTGACCTTATATATTTTAAAAATATTAATTGCTTTTGCTTTATCAAACAATAAATAGAGATACATAAATTTTATATGGTCATCAATAAATGAGATAAAATATTTCTGACCATTAACATAAGGAGCATAAAATGATCCATAAATGTTTATGTGTACGATCTTAAGAATTTTTGGACTTCTCTTAACACTTTTAGTGTTATTGTTGGTTTGCTTACCCTTTATACAATCCACAGAAGTATCAAAATCTATAAAGTCAAGAGTAGTTAAAATTTCATTATTTACAAGTCTTTTTATTCTTTGAAAAGAGATGTGAAGTAATCTTTTATGTCATAATTAAGAAGATTGCTTATTAAAACAATACATCTTTTTGTGCCAATATTGTCTTGCAATGTAATATTACATTCTTGAGAGAGGTTTAAGTTAAATTTGTATAAACCATCAACCATATACCTAAAACCAACCATGGTTTTATTTTGTAAAATAAATTATAATTCTTAAAATAAAATGATAACCAACACAAGCTAATTTGGAAATAGAAACCAAATTCTTAGAAAATAAAGGAACATAAAAGGCATTATAAAGGTCCAAAACAAATTTAGATTTTAAAACCAAATGATAAGTCTCTACAGCCTCAATATGAGAACGTATCAAATTTTCTAAATAGATACCTTCTTTATTTTCCTTTAGATTCCTTACCTCCAGAAAGTCCCGTATAGTATTGGTAACATAGATTGTAGTATTAAAATCAATCCACCATGTATTAGTTAGAGCATAAACAAAAACGATTGACAATATACCAAAGACATAAGAATACCTTTCTTTTCCAACCATGCCTTATACTTAATGTAAGTCTTTTTCATGTATTTATGTTTTTACAGAAGAAATATGCACTTTTATCGCTTGTTTTCTTCATTGATACATTTGTATTTTTCTTCCAATATTGAGTACTCTTACTTGTCTTTTCCCTTTTCTTTACTCATAAGATGAGTACTTTTTAAATTTTCATGATTCATTCTTTCTTCATTTTGAACATGCATGACCCAAAGCTTATTAATTGGCTAATTTGTTTACGTGTATTATATGATATCTTGAAAAATATATATGCAAGAGGAGAGGAGTTTAAGATAAAATGTATTAGAAAATGACTTAAGTTGAGTAACAATGTCCCTTATTTCCATAATGTGATTACATACACCTTTTGAACTATCAAAGTTCTTTTTTAAAAGTTTTTTTATTAGGGTGCTAGCTAATACCTTATTTAATTTCACAAATTGTTTTTCATGAAATCCTTGGCTTTATCTTTTTAAGAAATAAAGTCCTTAATGATTTTATTGATGTGGGACTTAATGATCATTAAACTTATGCGATTGGATTGGTCCTACTTATTATAAGCAACTCTTTGAGTGGGCATAATTGATTTTAAAGAACAGGTGGTTGATCCTTTCAGAAGGTTAAATCAATGTCTACACACCCTAAAGTCAAAAGGACCTTTTCTTTCCAGTCCACA
>CM038602.1:5579449-5613929 GCA_021533255.1 Ceriops tagal
TGTCTACACACCCTAAAGTCAAAAGGACCTTTTCTTTCCAGTCCACAAAATTGTTACCAAATAAGATTCAAATAGGAGTAAGATCATTATAATAAGCAATAGGAATAATCACATTAACTAAGAAATATATAAATTAATGTCATGAGAATAATGAACCATCATAAATATAAATTCAAACCTTCTTGTGGGTAAAGGTCATAACACACATTGTGTATATAAATATACACTTTATAATAAGATTAATGAATCAAATATTAAAATATAAAATTTTCATACCTTTAAATATAAAAAAATCTAACTTTAATGCCTAATTGAATATCTTATTCTAATTAATTTATTAAAATACCTTCCTATGAAAATAAGTAATTTATTTTAAAGAATTAATTGCAACTCTCATATTTTATATATAATTTATTGATTATATATCTTTATGCAATTCATTTAAAAATTACTAATACCATAATAATTTAAAATAGTATGAATACTTTTAAATCATTATGATATTCCTTAAAATGATAACCACAAGAATAAATATAACTTATATTTGCTAAATTTAAAATAATATGTGCATATAAATTCATACAAATATGGTAAAGCAACACAATTTAACAGCAAAACTAAATAGAAAAACACGTATAAATATTTCCAACTCAATTTAGTAATTTAGTACACGTCGTCAAAATTATACACCTATTGAAACAACATGGGTCATGAACAATATTGGTTAATTGTTTGTGTTGTTTCTAACTTTAACAACCAATGTGCATATTCTGTCTTGTTTTCTATTTTTGATCCTTCTCCGACATCAGTTCGGATTCATTGTGGCTCGACATGGACCTGCCTGATCCAAGCCAAGAATTGAGTCATGCGATCTTAGTGAAAGCCATGGGACTGCATGATTCCTAGAGACTGGAGGGGACTGCATGAGGATTCTGCCAATCAATGTGGCATCGTCCTTTTGCAATCCCAACCTAGCAACCCTACAGGCCTCATCACTGATCTACTTTAACTTTCCAGCCAATGTTATTTGACTGACCAGATGCCTTGCCTAACTCCATACGACAGTGAATTGTCGTAGAAGTTAAAGGTGCACATGTTCAACTCGAAGCTACTTTATCTTGCCACATCGCATGCATACGTTTACAAACAACACTTAACCAACAATATATATATACATATCCTGGAAAAATAAGACCATCGATGTATTTTTATAAATTTTTTTATAGCTACCTATGCTGGCGAATATGGCTACCTTGCCAACAAAAGTAGCCATAAAAGGTCATAGTTCCAACCATAAAATTAGTTTTTAGTGATAGTCTCCTCTATGTGTACTAAAATCAATAAAATTTTCCTTAATCAACGTGTCATGAGAATAACTTGATATATTACTAGAAAGCTCATGCATTAAACGGCAGATGAATATCAAGATGATACAGTACAAACATAGTCAATTAGAATAAACTGTATAACAATAGAAATTATTATTTAATTGTAATAAATATAACTGAAGTCATGAATCTGATACCAAATATTATAATATATATTTAACAAAATAATTATTTATAAATTAAAATAAAATTTAGTGAAAGATATACTTCTAATCATATTGATTAATAATTGATAAATATAGATTTGTGGTTGCAAAATAAAAAATCTTCTAGTAATAATTAAGTCTTCTAGCATATAACCTAACACTTTTTAGAAATGTACATTGATGATTCACAAGCTTCTTCTTATAAATGCTTCACTAGGGACTACATTAGCTATTAATCTTTTTCCAACTTTCTTCTATCAAAAAAAGTGGTTGTAATTGATTTAAACTCATGCTAACTCTTATGATAATTAAGTAATTATTGCTTTAATTATCACCCTTAAAAATGGATGATACTACCCTAAATACTCCAAAGGCAAGGTACGATGAAATTGTGGAGGGAGTGTCATCCTACTTGAAGAAGGTTGGTTACAATCCTGAGAGGATTCCCTTTGTTCCCATCTTTAGATTTGACGGTGACAACATAAATGAGAGGTCGACTAACCTTGATTGGTACAAGGGCCCTACTTGAGGCCTTTGACGTGATCCAGGAGCCCAAGAGGCCTTCAGACAAGCCTCTGCGTCTACCACTTCAGGATGTACAAGATTGCTGGTATTGGTTGGAACTGTCCCAGTGGGTCATGTCGAAACTGGTATCCTTAAGCTTGGCATGGTTGTTACTTTCGGTCCTTCAGGACTGACCACTGAAGTTAAGTCTGTGAAGATGCACCGTGAGGCTCTCCAAGAGACCCTTCTTGGTGGCAATGTTGGGTTCAATGTTACGAATGCTGCTGTCAAGGATCTAAAGCATGTTGCTTCAAACTCCAGGGCTGATCCTGCCAAGGAGCCTGCCTGCTTCACCTCCCAAGTTATCATCATGAACTACCCTGTGCAGATTGGAAATGGTCACGCCTCTCACATTGCAGTGAAGTTTGCTGAGATCCTCACCAAGATTGACAGACGAATCTGGTAAGGAGCTGGAGGAGGAGCCCAAGCTCTTGAAGAATGGTGATGCTGGGTTTGTCAAGATGATTCCCACCAAGCCGATGGTGGGGGAAATTTTCGCCGAATATCCTCCTCTTGGTAGATTTGCTGTCAAGGACATGCGCCAGACTGTTGCAGTGGGAGTCATCAAGAGTGTTGAGAAGAAGGATCCTAGTGGAGCCAAGGTGACAAAATCTGCTGCGAAGAAGGGTGGCAATTGAGCCGCGCAAGTTAGAGTTGATGCAAACGAGGGCTACCATAAAAATAAATGCTTGATTCTTGTTATTGGTCCATTGATTGGACGTTCTGCTGTTTGTTCTGAGAACTTTCATTTTTCTGTTAAATTAATTAACATGAGTATGATCCAAAATAAAAGGCCTAATATGATGGACATAATGGCAATTTAGGTCATCAGTTTAAAATCTCTCCACTCTCCCTATTTAAAGAATAACCGTTACAGGAAGAGGAGTATCTTCCCATTTAAGAAAACTGTTACAGGAAAGGGGTTTTCCCATTAAAATAACTGTTATAGAAAGGGAGGGTCTTCTTATTTAAGATAACGGTTATAGAAAAAAAATAATGCGTATATATAAATATATACTATTATAGACCTTTCCTGTATTATCAACCATTAGAGAAAAAACGTAAAGAAAAGAAAGGGAAGAGTAGGAAAAAAGGGAGAAACGTTCAGGAACAGAAGAAATGAAGAATCTCATCTTCACTACGGGACATCAGCATAATGGACAACGGTATGTTGATTTCAATTACTGCCAGTATTCTCATAAAGAAAGATCCTGTATTATAGAAATAGGAATTTCATAAAGAGAAATTCTGGAAAAGTTCTAACAATTAGTATCAGAGCGGGTCTGCGAATACTGCAATTTGTTTTTCTTTATCTATAGTATTTATTTATTTTTTTTTTTTTTGCGTGTAATGGACAACGCGGGACAAAACAAATATTTTGGTTTGTTGTGCTTAACGGCGAAACGGCCGGCGTTGAAAGGGGAAACACTGGCCATGGAAAGTCAGCACCGGCGAAACGGCCGGCGTCGAAAGGAAGAGGGAAAGCCGGCATGAGGACGGTACGCCGCCGGACCCGAACGGATCCGGGTGTGGCGGATCGGCCTTGTGCTTCTGGGTAAAGCCGCCGACCCGAACGGATCTGGGTACGGCAGAACGGGGAAAGCTCTCTTCCGGGTGACGCCGGGATCCAGGTCGGTCGGGAAGGTGCGGCGGAACGGTCTCCCGGGAATGGTGATTCCGGGTGACGCTGAGGACCCAGGTCGCTTCGGAGATCCGACCCGAACGGGTTGGTTCGTCCCACGTCAGAGACAACGTTGGGGAGAACCAACGCATGGGGTTGGTTGTCGACGAAGACCCCTTCGAATGACCGGATTGGGTGCGGGTCTGGACTGCGACGCCGGTCTGGACTCTGCGCCGGTGGTCGAGCAGGGGCGATGCTCGGAGGCAGCACGTGGGTGACGCCCGCAAAACCGTGGTGCTGCCCGCGGGGGTTGCTCGATCGGAGGCGGTGGGTCGATCGGCCGGAGGCGGCAGAACGGTGGTGCTACCACTGTGCGACCGAAGTGTGTCGTGGGTTGCCTGGTACGCGGGTCCCACCTGCAGGATGGTGGTGCTCGGGTCCGAATGGATACCACGTGAAAAGTGGATGGTTATTGAAAAACTCCCACGTAAAAGATAATTTAAATCTTCATAATTGAAGATTTTTTTAAAGTTTATTGAATTCACATCAATATGAGTCAAATATTGAAAGCTTGTTAGTCACCAAAGTGGCCTGACTTTGAAAGGATTTGAACAGTTGATTGTGAATTTTAATTGTTCATTTTTTGGATGCTAATAAAATGTTTTGAAATGAACAATTATGGTTATTAATTATGAAGCTAAGAGATCATCCAAAGATGGATCATTGCTTGTAATTAATGACATTAAAGGGGATTAATTGATATATTGGGTAAACATGATTGTATATCCAAAGATAACATTCATGTTAACTCTAGTATGATTGATTGATCTATTAAAGTATATTTAAATTAGCATCATTATTGATTAAAGTTATGTATTTAAGGATCACCCAAAGGTAAACTTAAATACATGATTAAAGTTTGTAGTGTATCTGAATCCATTAGAGTTTCTCAAAGCATTAAGGTATAAATTTGGATTATGTTTGCAACTTCCAGTAATGTATTCGCCTTAGGCAATTCGATGATCAAATTCAATGGGCTGAACTATGCAGAATGGTCTGAGCATATTCAGTTTCATTTAGGTATATTGGGCTTGGACTTAGCAGTCATTTCGGATGAAAAGCCTGCAGCCATTACAGGGACTAGTGCAGAATCTGATAAGTCTTTTTATGAGGCTTGGGTATGGTCCAATAGGCTGAGTTTGAATTTTATGCGGATGACGATAGCTGAAAATGTAAAGCCATCGATGTCTAAGACAGAAAATGCGAGGGAATTTATGATGAGAATTAAGGAATACTCTCAATCATATATAACTGATAAATCCATCGCAAGAACCCTAATGAGTGAGCTGACGACCAAGAAAGTTGATTGGTCATAGCTTATTCATGATCATGTGACTAGTATGTCTAATCTAGCAGCAAGGTTGAAAACAATGGGCATGGATGTGAGTGAATCATTTTTGGTTCAACTCATCATAAACTCACTACCTCCTGAATTTGGCCAGTTCCAAGTGAATTATAACACTATTAAAGAAAAATGGAACTTTCAGAAAATTAAGGCCATGTTAGTTCAGAAGGAAGGGAGATTAAAGAAGATGAAGGATCACTCCATTCACCTCATCGTTCGTAATGATGCTAGTGGTAGCAAGTCTAAACCACATAAGGAAAATAAGAAGAAGGATAAAGCCTCTATAAAAGTCACTGGAGGTCAGATCCAAAAGGATCATAAATGCTTCTTCTGCGAAAAGATTGGTCACTTCAAAAAGGTGCCCAATAATACTTGGTGGTTAGACTCTGGAGCTACTATTTATGTGTCACATATTATGTAGGGATTCCTTTTAATCCAATCCATAACAGGAACTGAGAAGTTCCTCTATATGGGAAACAGAATGAAGGCACGAATAGAAGGAATTGGGACGTACAGATTGATTTTGGACACTAAGTGTCGTCTGGATTTAGAAAAGTGTCTCTATGTTCCCGAATGTACTAGAAATTTAGTTTCTGTTGCAAAGTTGGATAAAGTGGGATTTAACCTCAAGATTGGAAACGGTGCATTTTCATTGTATAGACATTCGTACTATTATGGATCTGGTACCTTGATTGATGATTTGTACCGTTTTAATCTTGATGCTATGTATGCTGATTCCATATTTCTTGTTGAGCATAGTATAGGTAACAAACGTAATGTGTATGATGAAAGTTCTGCTTTCTTATGACATCAAAGATTGGGTCATATATCCAAAGAAAGGATATTGAGGTTGGTGAAAGGTGATGTCCTGCCTCAATTGAATTTTACTGATTGGGATGTATGTGTTATTGTATAAAAGGGAAACAAACAAGACATACATCAAAGAACCTAGCCATAAGAAGCAGTGAGCCTTTAGAATTGATACACATTGATATTTGTGGCCCATTTGATATCCCAACATGGGGTGGTGAGAAATATTTCATCACATTTATAGATGACTACTCACGGTATTGTTACTTATATCTACTGCATGAAAGGTCCTAGTCAGTAAACACCGTATAGGTGTTTATTGATGAAGTGGAAAGGCAGTTAGATAGAAAAGTAAAAGTGATTAAGTCAGAAAGGGGTGGTGAATATTATGGAAAGTTCAATGAAAGTGGACAATGTCCTGGTCCATTTGCAAAACTTCTTAAAAGTCGAGGCATGTGTGCATAGTATACAATGCCTGGTACACCACAACAGAATGGTGTAGCAGAAAGGCGGAATCACACACTTATGGATATGGTTAGGAGCATGTTAAATTATAGTACTGTACCTTTATCCTTGTGGATGCATGCATTAAGGACTGCTGCATATCTGCTGAATAGGGTTCCTAGTAAGGCTATCCCCAAAACTCCTTACGAGTTATGGACAGGAAGGAAACCCAGTTTGAGACACCTCTATGTTTGGGGTTGTTCAGCAGAAGTAAGGATATATAATCCACATGAAGGAAAGCTTGATGCAAGAACCATAAGTGGTTATTTCATTGGCTATCCTGAAAAGTCGAAAGGGTACAGGTTCTATTGTCCTAACCATGGTACTGGAATAGTTGAGTCTGGTAATGCTCGGTTCATTGAAAGTGGCCAGTTCAGTGGGAGTGGGGAATCACGAAAGGTGGATATTAAAGAATTACAAAACGAAAGATCCACAGTGAGTGCTCCTACTCAGGTTGGTATCCCCACACCTAGTGTTTCTACTCAAATTGTTGTTCCTTATGTTGCATCACAGTCACGTGACATGCAAGGACAACAAATTGATACTCGAAACACGCAAAGTGAACACATAAGAGATGAACCAAGTGACAATGTTCAATTTACAAATGAACAAGTGATACCACAAGAAATGGCATTACGAAGGTCTACAAGACAGAAAAGGCCAACTGTTTCGAATGATTATGTGGTTTACTCACTTGAGCATGAATTGGAATTGAGCATTGATAAAGATCCAGTCTCATTTAAACAAGCCATGGAATGTAATGATTCTGAAAGGTGGTTTAATGCCATGAAGGAAGAGATGAAATCAATGGATGTAAATCAAGTCTGGGAACTAGTAGAGTTACCTAAAGGATCAAAACGAGTTGGCTGTAAGTGGGCCTTCAAGACCAAGCGAAACTCGAAAGGTAACATCAAAAGGTATAAGGCCAGACTTGTTGCCAAAGGTTTCACTCAAAAGGATGGTATTGACTATAAGGAGACTTTCTCTTCAGTTTTTAAGAAAGACTCCTTAAGAATTATTATGGCTTTAGTGGCTCATAATGATCTAGAGATTCACCAAATGGATGTAAAGACCGCCTTTCTGAATGGTGACTTGGAAAAGGAAGTGTATATGGACCAACCTGAAGGTTTCACCACCACCGGGCAAGAAAATTTGGTGTGTAAATTAAAGAAATCGATATATGGACTGAAACAAGCCTCCCGACAATGGTATATTAAGTTTAATAATACCATTAAGTCATACGGTTTTGTAGAGAAAACCGTTGATCGGTATATCTATATAAAGGTCAGTGGGAGTAAGTTCATTATATTAGTCCTATATGTCGATGACATTCTTTTGGCTGCTAATGACATGGGTTTGTTACATGATGTAAAGAAATTTCTCTCTGATACTTTTGAAATGAAAGATATGAATGAGGCATCCTATGTGATAGGAATAGAGATATTCCATGATAGATCACAAGGATTGTTAGAATTGTCTCAGAAAGGCTATATCGATAAAGTATTAGAGAGATTTAGAATGGAAAATTGCTCAACAGGAATAGTTCCAATTCAGAAAGGGGACAAGTTCAGTGAATTGCAATGTCCAAAGAATGATTTGGAACGGAAAGCGATGGAATCAATTCCCTATGCATCACTGGTTGGAAGCATGATGTATGCGCAAACATGTACTCGGCTAGATATTAGTTTCGCTGAAGGAATGTTAGGCCGATATCAAAGTAATCCTGGAATAGATCATTGGAAAGCCGGAAAGAAAGTACTTAGGTACTTACAAGGCACCAAAGATTATATGCTTACTTATAAAAGATCAAGTCATCTTGAAGTAGTAGGCTATTCGGATTCAGATTATAATGGATGTGTAGACTTGAGGAAATCTACATTTGGTTACATGTTTCTGCTGAATGAAGGAGCAGTTTCATGGAAAAGTGGGAAGCAGTCTGTCATTACTACTTCCATTATGGAGGCTGAATTTGTAGCATGCTTTGAGGCTACTATTCATGCATTATGGTTGCGGAATTTTTATCTTAAAGCTTGGTTTGGTCGACATTATAGAAAAGCCGTTAAGAATTTATTGTGATAATTCCGCAGCAGTTTTCTTCTCTAAGAATGATAGGTATTCTAAAGGTGCGAAACGTATGGATTTAAAATACCTATTCGTTAAAGAAGAAGTGCAAAACCATAGAGTGTCTATTGAGCATATTGGTATTGAATCGATGATAGCGGACCGTTAACTAAAGGTTTGCCACCGAAAACATTTACTGGACATGTTGATCGGATGGGCATTATGGACAGGTCCTCATTCTCTTGAAAGCCAATATTTTAGGATGCTCATATTATTGTGACACTCGTGAATTCAATTAAGGTTATGGTTTTGCTTGTACTTTGTTATCTCTGTTCAGTTGTATACAATTATAGTTTGTGAGATAACTAATAGCATATATAGGAATGACAATTTAAAGTTTCAATGTTTCTCAGTAAGGTTATTGTGAATTACGATGATTATGTGATACATGGAAGGAATCATATCGCTAAAAGATGTGTGACCGCCATGATCCAATCATTTTAATTCAATAAAGTATTATGATTTGATGATCTTTAAAGATTGTGCGTACTTATCTGTTATTGATTCATCAAGTCATAATATGGGCCAAGTGGGAGATTGTTAAATTAATCAACATGAGTGGCCCATATTATTTAAAGTATGACCCAAAATAAAAGACCTAATATGATGGTCGGTTAGACATAATGGCAATTTGGGTCATTGGGTTTAAAATCCCTCCACTCTCCTTATTTAAAGAATGAGTATCCTCCCATTTAAGAAAACTGTTACAGGAAAGGGGTTTTCCCATTAAGATAACTGTTACAGAAAGGAAGAGTCTTCTTATTTAAGATAACGGTTACAGGAAAGGAATAATGTGTATATATAAATATATGCTATTACAGATTTTTCCTGTATTCTCAACCATCAGAGAAAAAACGTAAAGAAAAGAAAGGGAAGAGTAGGAGAAAAGGGAGAAACGTTCAAGAACAGAAGAAAGGGAGAATCTCATTTTCGCTACAGGACATCAGAATAATGGACAACGGTATGTTGATTTCAATTATAGTTTTATTGCTAGTATTCGCATAAAGAAAGATCCTATATTATAAAAATAGGAATTTCATAAAGAGAAATTCTGGAAAAGTTCTAACATTCTCTTCAGCCGCATTATTGCGGTCTGTTTCCCGGACTTGGGTGCTAGACCGCCGGTGGCATGCATGGCTGAAATTTTGGGTTATTTTCTCCTCTGTGTTGCGTGTTGTAGAGTCGAGACTATCTGATGTTTCTGTTTTTATAAAGCAGGTGTGGAATTTTATGTCTTGATCATCTTGAGCCCATTTTGGGAACCGGGTTTTTTTTTTTTTTTTTTTCGATATACTGATATATTATGTTTTTATGAAGCACTTGGTTGGCCACCGCCTGAGATCTGAAGATCTCTCTTTTTAGTTAAATAATTTGGATGCCATTTTTCTCTTTGTAAATTCGATATGGCTCTTTCATTTTTGACTGATTTATTTTTTACTGGTCATGTTTAATGGAAAGAGTTTGTTTTGTGAAAATGATGAAAAGGCTGTATAGATCTTATTTGTCCAGACAGCAGACATTGTAGCAGTGTGGAAATTTACCTTGCCGTAAGATCTTCTGGGGAAAGAACTTAGGGCGCCGAGTTGAACGTCCATTGGTTTTCTACTTTGAAGTCCAAGCAGTATAAGTTAACCCCATTTGCAAAGTAGGAATAATAAATCTATATAATATATATATAATTTCACGACATTAGCTGGCTATGTGACATAGTTCTTTGATTATTTTAAAGTATTTTAGAGTATTTTGAAGTGTTGTGATTCTATCCCAATCTTTTCTGCTTCAAAATAATGAATGCGTAGTTAATTAATTTTATGTCAAAAATAAAAATTAAAGATGTTTTGAGTATAAAATACAAGAAATTCAAGAGAAGGCTAACAAGATTTTTAACTCATTGGTACTTTTTATCTTCCATGGCATTTTGTAATTTTTTTTACCGTTTTTTATTATGGATGTTTATTGCCCTTTTCAAATGTTGCAACTCATAAGACTATTGAGCTTTTATTAACCGCATAATTGATAAAATTGTACATAAAAACTAAAGAAAGGATAAATTGGTGCTCAAAGATCTTGTCCGTTTTAGCTCCTTATGCAGGTACTTCATTAAGAAAGTTCAAGATCTTCTTTGCCAATTAATTTATAATGCTTTTTTTCAAAAAAAAAAAAAAAAATCTCCTATCATTGTTTGAGTCGCATTATGTTTCAATGGTTTTTTTTTCTTTTAGCATACAAGTAATTTTTCATACTCAATCATGGTGATATTTTATTCATAATCTTATCTTAAAAGAAATATTATTTCTATCATAATATCAACGTTACATTTGTTGTATTTCTATTTTATTCACCTTGAAAATTTTACATCTGTTTATTTTCATAAAATGTTAATTTTGATGGATCATAAATTGTTTATTTAGATGTGACAAATAAAGTAATAAAAAATAAAGCAACATAAAAATAGAAATAATAAAAATTAAATTACAATCCAAAAAATAAAATATATTTTGCTTCAACATAAAGAAAAATTGATGACTTTTTTGTTCATCAATTTAAATTCGAAACTAAAAAAGTTATTTTTGAATATCGATAATATCACCCAATAAAGGGTTCTCTATCTTTCAATGACCTCAAATTAAGTATCTAAGTACAATAATATCAGTTTAATCATCTCTTTAAAGTTCAACAATCTAACTTGAATGCTAATTTTATAAGTTAAAGACTTACAAAATATTAAATATATACAAATATAACATCAATTATTCAGCAAAAAGTTAAGTTAATCTAAATTATCTAGCAAAAAGTAATTTAAAACCAATGATCCGCATCAATCCAATTGTTTTATAAGAGCAACAAGTATTTATTAAAATAACAAAGGAGTTTTTTAAGAGAATTTTAGAATTTTAGATTCTAATTTTTTCAAAAGCCATATAGAAATTTTTTGGCTGAATTTTTTTTCAACTAAATTAATTCGTTCAAGTTGTAAGAGCCAAAAAGAGCAATAAATATAATTGCTTCGCACAAAGAGAGTTAAAAGACATTTGTTACACAAATCATCACCAGCATTTAAGGTAACTTGGATCATCATCTAAAGCAAGAACTCATGCGGGAGAGCAATATCCTTCTATTAACAATGATAAAAACAAAAGTACCTTTGACATGATTATAAGACTCTTTTAATTATTTTCTAATATTATTGCACTTTTATGGGGATAATCACATAAAAACAACTAACATTGAGATTCTAATCATGATTAGACCAATGAAATAAATTAAAATTTAGTATTAATATCCAAAAGTCTAATTAAAAACAATTATTTCAACTACACAAAAGTATGCTTATTAAGTAGTAATATTAGTTAACTTAAACTAATAAAATTAATAGGAAAAGATAATCATAGCATACCCAGTCACTCAGTAATTAAAAATTAATCCAGTAAAGAGAAACTTATCTCAAGTAGTGGTGGTGCTCTTCCTATTCCAGTCAAGCCTTCCTACATCAACAAAAGTATTATAGCAATACATTTTGTTTTTTTTCACTTTTTTTTTTGTATGCACGTACATATGAAAAGTTAAAAAAAAAGTAAATACCAACAAAAAAATAAGTAAGTAGCCAAAAAATGTGAAGAAACTACTTATTTTGCCCTAAAAAAAATAATTGGAAAGTCATTGGCAACCCTTGACTAGTACCAGTTAGTGCTGTCCTTTGCTTTATCTAATGACACTCTTTAAATGCTGAATAGGGTCCTAAATCGTATCGACTTACAGCCCAAAGTCATACATTTTCACCCATCTTGCCCTTTATATGTACCACTTATATAGTGACTGTCACCACACAACACAACCACTAGTAGACTTAACAAGTAATTATCTATCTATTGGTGCCGTTATGCATCAACTAGAGATCGACAATATCTTACTATTGGTGGCCACTGCCTTTTGTTTCTACTAGACTCAATTAAAAAAAAAGTAATTAATTATTGAAGTTATTTGTAGAAGGGAGCAAGAGAGTTTGGGTTAAGAGTTAAGTTTTTGGGACAAAAAAATTGTTAGAGAAAGGAAAAAGGTGTTTTGGGAGATAAAAAAAAGAAAATAACAAGGAGAAAAAGAATGGTGGGGCAAAGGAAAAAAAAAGGAAGAAAGAGCAAAGAAAGAAAAAAAAAATGAAAAAGAGAGGAAAAAGACAAGAGAGAGAAAAATGACAAAAAGAAAAAAAAAGACAAAAAAAAAGAGAGATAAAGTTTTAAGTGACATTACCATTTCATAAAAAAAAAAAGAAAAAGAGAGGAAAAAGACGGGAGAGAAAAATGACAAAAAGAAAGAAAAATGACAAAAAAAAGAGAGACATAAAGTTTTAAGTGACATTATCATTTCGTAACATTTATGAAAACTCATAAATATACAATTATGTTAATTAATTTTAAAAGTTTTCCTTTTCTTCTAGCATATTAGGTCATTGTAAAAAAAATTCTAAGTAGTTAAAAAAATACTCACTTCCTAAAATTGTGATGTAAGTGCTTTTATAGCAAATTAAAAAAAGTGTGAAAGGAAGAGAAATAAATAAAATATCATTAAAAATGTATAGAAATAAAAATAATGTAAATAGCAATATCATTATGTGTGATGGGTATTTGGGTTGGGTGCGATCTTAGCTAAACGTATTTGTACTCTCGAATCCTAAAGAATCTTAAAAAGAGTAGAAGAAATTACTTATGGTGTTCTAATTGCACTTAAAATGATTGATGCAACTCTAAATTCAACATACATGCCTCTTCAATGCCCCTGATTCTCAATAAACCATAAGAGGTGGGGCACTGAATGCTGCATTGCTCTCTTTTCTAAGTTGTTTAAGCTCCCCCCTACTAAGAAGCCCATCTCAACAACTTGGCAACACTATTAAGAACACTTTAAGAGATAGACTACTTTAACTTAATTTTATCTTTACACTGTCATTTATTTCCTATGTAATATCTTATTTACTTCTTTCTCATTTTAATATTTAAAATTGATATTTGCATCATAACCTTGATTGCATATATGTATAAAGATCTAAAACCCAACCTATTCCTTTAATGGTTAGACAACAGAAAAGATAAGTCCTTCATGAAGTTTATGACTTATGTATAAGATAATTTTGAAATCTCTCACTCAAACTGATAACTCTTACATAAGCCCTAAGTGATGAGGGATGAAATAGTTTTGGGACCTTTGGCCTAGTTTTGTTTCATTAAACCACATGCCTTATTATTATACTAGTATAGTTATCCTTTTATTAAATCCATCCCTATAGGACAAGAAGTTTAAGTTATCCTTACCTTAATCTTTAAATCATGCATTGATTTGTTTAATTTTTAGTCTTTATTGTAATACTTTAAAATTTTTACCTTAATTTTATAATCTTTGTACTAAAATACTGTAATACTTTGCATTTTTCTTATGACATTGATTTGGGCATACCTCGTTTTGTTTATCACAATCAAAGGTATAATACAACAAACTATAATGAGCTCATAACTAGTGAGACATACAATCTTAATATAATTGCATATAAGAAGAATGGAAAACAAAATTGAGAAGTTAGTTAGTCACATAGATGAAATTCAAGCCTTAATTGGAAAACAAAATCGAGAAGTTAGTCATATAGATGAAATTCAAGCCTTAATTGGAAAACAAAACCTTAACTAATGTATTAAGTCTCAGTTGAATCTTCAAGCCCAAATAAACCAAAGAAGTTAAGCTTTTTTTTACATGTAATTTGGACTTAACTTCAAATTCAGTAACCTAAAACAAAATTAGGCCCATTAATACAACTTAGCATGCAATTGAGTCTTTCCATAGCTTGGTCTTACAGTTTAGACTTATATCATAAGCTCCAAGTTTTGTTCTTCAAGTTCTAAGCCTTGTTCATCATCTTGCACATAAAGATAAGTGATTATCTTTGGTGTAGCATTGAAAACTTTTAGAATAGATTTGGAATCATTTGAAGCACCCTCTTTGTCATGCAGCTCCATGATTAAGTCTTGTAAAGCCTTTGTCATTCTTTTTGTCCTTGCCCTAGTCATTAGACCACTGATTCCTTCCAAAGGATTGAGGGAATACTTGCTATGTTGCATTTGAATAACACCTTGTTCTCCATCATTCCTCCCTCCTCAAAAGGATTTGTCCTCAAATCACTTGCATCAAACAAATATAAGCCAAAAGTAGCTTTAACATTACCATAATTACTTGGTAAATTAGCTTGTAGGCATTGTCATTAATCCCCTCCAAGACTTGAAAAGGTCCATCTCCTTGAGATTGCAATTTGGACTTTCTTTATGGGGGAAATCATTCCTTCCTCATATGTACCAACACCCAATCACCAGGTTCAAAAACAACCTTCATATGTCACTTATTAACTTGTTTAGCATATTGCTTATTCTTTCTTTCAATGTTAGCTCAAAACTTGGCATGTAAATCCTTCACAAATTTGGCCTTTTTCATAACATTAATGTTAGCATGTTCTTTAGTAAGCATAGATAAAATCTCCAATGGAGTTAAAGGATGAAAACCACAAGTAACTTCAAAAGGTGACAAGGAAGTAGTAAAATGAACAAATCTGTTATAAGCAAACTCAACATGTGGTAAACACCATTCCCATTTCTTCAAGTTCTTTCGAATGATAGCATGTAACAAAGTAGTGAGTGTTTTATTAACTATCTCAGTTTGTCCATTTGTTTAAGGATGTGTAACAGTAGAAAATAAGAGTTTAGTTCCCAATTTATTCTATAAAGTGTGTAAAAAATGACTTAAGAACTTAACATCTCTATCGCTAATAATAGTTCTTGATAATCTATGTAAATGCACCACTTCCTTAAGGAATAACTCAGCAATATGAGTTGCATCATTAGTTTTAAAACATGCAATAAAGTGAGCCATTTTGCTAAACCTATCAATAACGACAAATATGTTGTGCTTACCACTTTGAGACCTTGGTAATCTTAAGACAAAGTCCATAAAAATATCAGCCCAAGGTTGGTTAGGCACAAGTAAAGGTGTATATAGGCCATGAGGTTTAACTTTAGCCTTTACTTGCCTACATGTAATGCACTTATCATAAATAGAATCCACATCATGCTTTATATTAGGCTAATGAAAATGCTCATGCAATATATCTAGAGTCTTCTGCATGCCAAAGTGCCCTATTAAACCACCCTCGTGAGTCTCCCTAAAAAGCAATTCATGAATAGAAAAAATAGACACACATAATATATTCCTCTTAAACAAAAACCCTTCATGCCTATAAAAGTCACTAAATGCACACTTATCACATGCATTCCATATTTGGCCAAAATCAGAATCATTTGCATACAAGCCTGATGAGGACCATTTTAGGTCTCATATTGAGAGGGGGGTGAATCAGTGTAAGATATCCTCCTTTTACAAATCAATTTGAATTTAACTTCTGTGACTTCTTAGAGTTGATGATCCAATTTTTTATTTTTCTCTTTTATGTGAGCGCGATCGTATGAATAAAAAATCAATACGCATGTACAAGCACCCAAGAATACACGACAATTTTTACATAGTTTACCCACAATATGTGAACTACGTCTACGGTGTGATAGGATTACTCCTAAATTACACAATCTACTCTTGTTATCAAGGGATACAATAATATTGTGGAAGGATCACTCCTTAACCACTTGTGGAAGGACTACTCCTTAACCACTTACAACGATCTCCCGATCACTCCAAGGGTATCCTACCTTTATTCAGCCAGCTTATTAAGAGTTTATAGTGAAGCCTTTCCTGGAGAATGATCACTCAATGTGTAAAAACTACAAGTGCAAAATATGAATCTTCTCCTTCCTTTGCTACCAGTATTGTCTCACTTATTACCGATGTTGCCTGCACGTGCTGCTGTTGCTGCCTGTTGCGCTGCTTTGATGTCCACATGCCTTGTTGCTACTGTTTATGTGTGCTGCAGCTGTCCACACGTGTTGTTATTGCTGCCGCACGCATTGTTGCTATGTCCACACGCTTCATTTGTTGTTCGTATGCATAGCTGCTTCTGTCCACATGTGTGGCTCCCACTGTTTTGGTTGTTGGGCGTGTTGCACTTACTAGTATAGCCTTTTAGACATGCTGCTACTATCCGCACGTGCTGGGCCTGTTGTTCGCATGTGTTGTTCCTGTTGTCTGCATGCATTGCACCTGTTGTTCGTACGTATTGCTGCTTTTATCCATATGCATTAATGTTGTCTACACGCGCTACGACTGTTGTCCGCACATGCTGCTACTGTTCACAAGCACGACTGCTGTTTACTCATGTCGCTGTTGCTATTCGCATGCACTGCTGTTATCTGTTTGTGTTACTGTTATTGTCTGCTCACACCGCTGCTGTTATCCATGCACATTGTTGCTGTTTGTTCGTGTCGCTGTTGTTATTCAGGTGCGCTATTGCTATCTATAGGTGCACAACCTGCTGCTACACATTGGTAGCTGGTACAGGACCTTTCTGCTATTGCTTCACCTCCTGTAGGACTTGCTACTGCAATTTGTAGGTGCACAACCTACTACTGCATGTTGGTAGCTGTGCAAGACCTTTATGCTACTGCTTCACCTTCTGCTAGACTCACTAGCTGTTGTTGCCTCCTTCTGGTTTGTCTTCCTTGGTTGTTTTGTTGGTTTGCTGGTGCAGCTATTGCCTTGGTGGTTTGCTGATATGGTGGCTAACTATTAATTCCCGGACTTATTGTTGCATGTTTTGATTTTTTGCTTGATTCTTAGGCATGCTTTTGCTGCTGGGAAGCCTCATAGGATGCTGTTGATTTGCTAAAAAGCCTCTTGGAGTGCTGTTGGTCTGCTAGAAAGCCTTTTAGATGTTCAGGGACGTTTGCTATTATTGGAGAGTCTCCTGGTTTGCTGGTGCAGGCACCTCCTATTGCTACTGTTGCTCCCTTATTTACTGATGTAGGCACCTCCTACTTTTAGTGCATGTTTGTTCGTACTGTTGGTGCAGGGACCCTACTGATGTTACTAGTTTTGGCATAAGCTCTCGGATTGCTTTTGGTTTGCTTGGTTATGGTATAAGCTCTCAGATTGTCTCCCTTATTGCTAGGCCTTTAGGTTTGTCTCCCTTGTTATAAGACCTTCTGGTGTGTCTCCCTTATTGTAGGACCTCTTGGTTTGTCTCCCTTGCTGCAGGACCTACTGGTTTATCTTGTTATAGAACTTGCTGGTGGCTGCTGCTAATAGCCTTGTGATGGTCGACTACTGCAATCAAGCTTGTAATGGCTGACTATTGTAATTCTTGTTGCCTCTCTCTCCTTCTTGGCTGATTGCAGTAATTAGGTTTTTGTGTGGCTGGCTACTGCACCTCTCCTTGGTGTGGCTACTACACATCTTTCCCTCTTTGGGGTGGCTGCTGCATGTCTCTTCCTCCTTGGGGTGGCTGTTGCATATCTCTCCCTCCTTGGGGTGGCTGCTTTACTCTTCCTCTTACCTGGCTGTACCTCCCTTGGTGGTTGCCTCCTCTCTTGTTGTTCACCTCTCCTTTTGGCTTTAGGTTTGTTGTTCACCTCTCTTTGGCCGGCTCTCTCAATTTTCTGCAGCATACCCCTTTCTTGCAAGACGTATAAGAGTATTTATAGAGTCTTAAGATTAGGGCTACACAATCATTAATGATTATTGTTGATTCTTAAAGGTTGTCCTACAATTAATGACCAGATTTGAGTCCTAAAATTTAAGGTCAATGACCAATATTAACTTCCTAAAATTTAGGGTTAATGGTTAACAATCAACAGTTAATCTTGACCCTTAAAATTTAGGATCACAGTCAACATTGACTCCTTAACATCAGGGTTAACCTGTCATTACTGGTTTTTCCCAATGACCTCTCTACATCTCAATAACATTTATAACCTCAAATCAATACATATAACTATGTGAGATGATGTTGACAACAAATCCAACATTAGCCATCAAAGATGGGCTCAATAAAGCCCTTAAGCAATTCAAAACCAAGTAACTTAGTTTGCAAAGAAGTAAGAAATGTGTACCTCTTAGACAATGCATTAGCAACAACATTTTCCTTTCCATGTTTGTACTTGATCACATAAGGAAATATCTCTATGAACTCTAGCCACTTAGCATGTCTTTTATTAAGCTTACTTTGAGATTTCAAGAACTTTAAGCTTTTATGATCAGAATGAATGATGAATTTCCTTGGCCACAAATAATGTTGCCATGTTTGAAGAGTTCGTACCAATGCATAAAGTTCCTTGTCATAAGTGGGATAATTTAAGGCTACCCTATTTAGCTTTTCACTAAAATAAGCAATTGGTTTGTAATCTTGCATCTAAACAACTCCTATTCCTATTCCAGATGCATCACATTTTACTTCAAAAACTTTATCAAAGTTAGGCAAACATAACAAAGGTACATTAGAAAGCCTTTCTTTTAAAATACAGAAAGCATGATCATGCACATCATCCTACTTAAAAACAATATTCTTTTTAACAAGTTCATTTAAAAGTACAACAATGGAACTAAAATCCTTAACAAACCTCTAATAAAAACTTACTAAACCATGAAAACTTCTTACCTCATTCATGTTCCTAGGCATAAGCTAGTCCCTTATTGCCTTTATCTTCTCCTCATCCACACTAATACCTTGCGAACTAACAACATAGTCAAGAAACACAATGGATTCCATGCAAAATGTACACTTTTTGAGGTTAGCATATAGTTGGTTCTCTCTCAACACAGTAAACACAATATGCAAGTGTTTTACATATTCATCCAAATTCTTGCTATAAACTAAAATATCATCAAAGTAAACTACTACAAATTTCCCTATGAAAGCATGTAAGACATGATTCATTAACCTCATAAATGTACTAGGTGTATTAGTTAATCTAAAAGGCATTACTATCCACTTATACAATCCATATTTAGTTTTAAATGTTGTTTTCCATTCATCTCCCTCTTTCATGTGAGTTTGATAATAGCCATTTTTTAAATCAATTTTTGAAAACACACATGAACCTTGCAACTCATTAAGCATATCATTTAATTTTGGAATAGGATGTCTATACTTTATAGTGATCTTATTGATGGCTCAGTAATCCACATATATGCGTTATATTCCATCTTTCTTTGGGACTAAGATGACAGGGATCGAGCATGGGCTAAGACTCTCCCTTACAAGCCCCTTTTGCATTAACTTATCCACTTGTCTTTGTATCTCCTTCATTTCATTTGGATTAGCTCTATAGGCAGGTTGATATGGTATGCTAGCACTAGGTATGAAGTCTATTTAGTGCTCAATTACTTTTAAAAAAGGTAATCCCTGGGGAATCTCTTTAGGAAATAAATCTTCAAACTTTTGTAATAATAGAACAACTATAGTGGGCAAAGAGGAATTAGAATCATTAGATGAAAAAGAAACATCCTTGTACATAAGTACAAGTAGTTGTGGCCTTGTGATCATAGCAATCTTAACTTCACTTTTCTCAGCAAATACACTCACTTTCTTACTTTTCTCTCCTTTTTGCACACTTTTCTCCCCAACTTTTCTCTCCGCCTCATCCTTTTCACTTGAATTTTTTTACCTTAGCCTCATTTCCTTTCTTTTCCTTTGACCTCTCACTTTCTTTCTTTTTCTTTTCCCCTTGTTCTCTTATTTATTCTCTTCTCATGTTGCACTCTCTTGTTATCTTAATCTAATCTTTATATACTTGAATAGGTTTAAAAGGAGTTAATACAACAGTCCAATGATTAATTACAAAAGTGTATCTGTTCTTGTGGCCATTGTGAGTAACCTTCCTATCAAATTGCCATGGTCACCCAAGAAGTATATGACTAGCATGCATTGGTGCCACATCACAAAGAACCTTATCCTTGTAATTGTTAATAGAAAAGGCGATTAAAACTTGCTTGGTTACTTTAATTTCTCCATAATCATTTAACTATTGCAACTTATAAGGCTTAGGATGCTTAAAGATATCTAGATTTAACGTCTCTATCAATAAAGTATTAGCAACATTAGTATAACTTCCACTATCGATAATCATGCTACATACCTTGTCTTTAACGTGGCATCTTATATAGAAAATATGCTCATGTTGCTCCTTATCATTATCATCTTTAGGCTAAATACTTAGTGTATGCCTTGCAACTAGTATATCTCCATAAATAGGTTTTTCAATTTCAACATTAGAACAATCCTTCAATGGTGGCATGTCATTATCACTTGAACTAATGCTTTTTATGTCACTATTCTCTAACATGATCATAACTCTTTTATTTGGACATTGAGAAGTAATATGTTCATGTCCTTGACACTTAAAGCACTTAACATCACAAGATTTAGAAGATTTAATTTTAGTTTTACCTTTAGGAGTAGTAGTTGATTCCTTTGCCCTTACATCATCTTTTGACTTTGAGGCTACTTTGGCATCTTTCCAAGTTACCTTCCATATAGAACTAGAAGCTGAAGTAAATTTGGATCCTTTGGACTTGAATTGTTTCTCCACTTTGATAGCTTTATGTAATAGCTCCTCCATTTCTAAATAGTGTTGCAAATCCATTACATCTGTAATTTCCTTGTTCAAGCCACCAATAAACCTTACTATGGTAGCCTCTCGGTCTTCCTTTACATTAGCTCTCAATCTCCTTGTAATAGTCCTTCACACTCATGGACCCTTGCACTAGCCCCTGAAACTTTCTATGCAAGTTTCTATGATAGTGGCTAGGTATAAATCTCTTGCGCATTACCATTTTCATCACTTCCCATGATTGAATTGGCTTCTCACCATTCCTCCTTCTACTTATTAGCAATTGGTCCCACCAAATACTTGTATAATCGATGAATTTTACAATTACCAATTTTACTTCCTTCTCCTCAGAATAATTATGGTAATCAAATACACGTTCAACTTTTCTTTCCTATTCCAAATAATGTTCTGGATCGTTTTTCCCTTGAAATGTTGGAATCTTCATCTTTATGCTACCCAAATTGCTATCTCTTTGGAAACAGACTTTCTGCCTTTTCTTGAGCTTAATTCTTTATAGTCTGATTCTTCCTCAATCACACACCTTCTAGAGGATTTGAATTTGCTAGGTGATTGGAACTCATCTAGCCTTGCATTTATCAACTTAAATTGCTCGGTGATAGCCTTCATCTAAATCTTCACATTTATATCATGCACTTCTCCTACACAACTCATATGTACAACTTGTAGAAACAAGTTAGTAATTAAAAGAAATTTGTTCCTCACACACTCCTTCACATGTTTGCCCTTAAGTCAGATTGTTATCACTTGTATTTCACTCTATTTTGGCTTTTCTCGATGATGATCTCACCATTCTTGCCTTTTACTACTCAAGTCAGCCCCTTTTATGTTCTTGAAAGACTTAGATTAACAAATTACAAGGAGTAATTTATTAGTGGCAAATTTTAAAATCAGAACCTTTAAAAGAAATTCAAGATATCTTTTTCTAGGCTTTGGAAAAAAAAAATTTGTTACCTTATACACAATAGGTTGAAAGAATCAAGATGCATTACTCAGCTTAAACATAACGTCTTCTTCTCTCTCTTTTTTTTTCATTTTTTTTCTTTTTTTAGCCTTTTTTTAATTAAATCAAACATCCACAAAATTAATACAACTTTAAGAGTAATAAGCTAATTAGTAAGCAAAGAAAGACAAGGAATGAATAAAGTACGAAAAAAAGTACTAAACAAAGATGGAAAAGGGATACACAACTTATTTTTAGATCTAAGGCTCTGATACCAAATGATAAAGAACTTGTTAGGCGACTTGCCCTAGGAATCTTTGAATCAATTTGTTATGCACACCCCAAAAAGTTAGGAAACAAGTTGGGTTGATCAGATTAGAACCTTAAGGAAACCAAGTCCGAAAAAAAGCCTTAATCTTAAGACGTCACAAAGGTTGATCACTTCCTTGATAAGTCAAAACAATGTATTCTTTCAAAAACACGAGAAAGCAAAGCAAAGCTTGTTGAAAAATACCTCAATCTTCATTGTTCCATTTTGCATAGTGGCAGCCTTTATATAGGCATGTAAATATTACAATCTTATAAGAAAAAGGTATTTCTTAACATTCCTATATAAGGAAACCTTAATTACAGGTAATCCCTCTAATTAAGAAATAAAATTCTACCTTAATTAGGATTCCTAACTTGATTAGGAATTCATAAAAACGACTACCACTAATGATATAAAGTCAAAGTAATGTATTCTTTTAATAACACAAAAAAGCAAAGCAAAGCTTGCTAAAAAATACCTCAATCTTATTGATTCCATTTTACATAGTTGTAACCTTTATATAAGCATGTAAATATTACAATCCTAAAAGGAAAAGGTGTTTCTTTAAATACCTCTTTGTCATGTAGCTCAATGATTAAGCCTTGTAAAACCTTTTTCATCCTCTTTGTCCTTTCCCTAGTCATTGCATTACTAATTCCTTGCAAAGGATCTTGGGAATACTTACTTTGTTACATTTAATCAACACCTTGTTCTGTATTAATCCTCCTCTCCTCGAAAGGATTTGTCCTCAAATCAGTTACATCAAACAAAGATAAGTCAGCAATATTAATAGTAGCATTAATATTACCATAATTGCTTGGTAAATCTAACTTGTACACATTGTCATTAATCCTTTCCAAAACTTGAAAAGGTCCTCCTCAAGGTTGTAACGTTGGCTTTCTTTATAGGGGAAATCGTTCCTTCCTCATAGGCACTCACACCCAATTAATAGATTTAAAGACAACCTTTACAAGCTCTTTATTAACTTGTATCATTAAAATAAGCAATCGGTTTGGAATCTTCTATCAAAACAGCCCTTATTCTTATTCTAGATACATCACATTCTACCTCAAAAACTTTATCAAAGTTAGGCAAGAATAACAAAGGTGTATTAGTAAGCTTTTCTTTCAAAGTATTGAAAGCTTGATCATGCACATCACCTACTTGAAAACAACATTCTTTTTAACAAGTTCATTTAAAGGTGTAGTAGTGGAACTAAAATCCTTAACAAACCTTCAATAAAAACTTGATAAACCATGAAAACTTCTTAACAAACCAATTCCTTATCGCTATTACCTTCTTCCCATCCACATTAATACCTTGCAAACTAACAATATAGCCAAAAAACAACGAATTCCATGCAAAATATACACTTTTTGAGATTAGCATATAGTTGGTTATCTTTTAACACATTGAACACAACATGCAAGTGTTTCACATGTTCGTCCAAATTCTTGCTATAAACTAAAATATCATCAAAGTAAACTATTACAAATTTCCCTATAAAAGTACGCAAGACATAATTCATTAACATTATGAATATACTAAATGCATTAGTTAATCCAAAAGGCATTATTAACCACTTATACAATCCATATTTACTTTTAAATATTGTTTTCCATTTATCTCCCTTTTCCATATGAATTTGATAGTAGCCATTCTTTAAATCAATTTTTAAAAACACATACAAATTATGCAACTTATTAAGCATATTATTTATTTAAGGATAGGATGTTTATACTTTAAAGTGATCTTATTAATGGCTTAATAATCTACACATATACGCCATGCTCAATTTTTCTTTGGGACTAAGATAACAGCGATCAAGCATGGGCTAAGACTCTCCCTTACAAATCCCTTTTGCAGTAACTCATTCACTTGTCTCTGTATCTTTGTTGAGCCCATCTTTGATGGCTAATGTTGGATTTGTTGTCAACACTATCTCACATAGTTGTATAAGTTGATTTGATGTTATGAATGCTGTTAAGATGCAGAGAGGTCATTGGGAAAAATCAGTAATGAGAGGTCAACCCTGATTTTGAGAAGTCAATGTTGACCGTGACCTTAAATTTTAGGGGTCAAGATTGATCGTTGACCATTGACCATTGACCCTAAATTTTAGGAAGTCAATGTTAACCATTTACCTTAAATTTTAGGACTTAAATTTGGCTGTTGATTATAAGGCAACCTTTGGGAATCAACGCCGATTATTGATAAACATGTAACCCTAATCTCAAGGCTTTATAAATACCTTTATGTGTCTTGCAGGGTTGTGTGTGTGGGCTGCAAGAGAGAACGATCAGTTGTAGAAAAATAAGAGAGAATGGCCAACCACAAGGAAAGAACGACAAGCTAAAAAGAGAGGGCGGCCAAAGTGAGGTTGAGCAGTAAAGAGAGAGAGGTAGCCACCAAAAAAGAGAGTGACCGGGCAAGGCAAAGGAGGTAGCCACCAAGGGAGGTACAACCAGCCAAGGAAAGTGTAGTAGCCATCCAAGAGAGTTACAGTAGAAGTCGGCCAAGGAGAAGGTGATAACAACCATCAATGAAGGAGGCATCCATACTAAACCAAAGGAGAAAAAATGCAGCAACCACCCCAATGAGGGAGAAACGTGTAGCAGCCACACTAAGGAGAGGTGCAGCAGCCAGCCACATAAAAACCTAATTGTTGTAGCCGACTAAGAAGGAGAGAGAGGCAGCAAGGATTGCAGCACTCAACCATCACAAGCTTGATTATAGCAGCTGGCCATCATAAGGTTACTAGTAGTAGCCATTAGTAGGTCTTGCAACAAAGAAGACAAACTAGTAGGTCTTGTAGCAAAGGAGACAAACCAGGAGGTCCTATAGCAAGGGAGACAAACTAGAAGGTCCTATAGCAAAGGAGACACACCAGAAGGTCCTACAGCAAAAGAGACAAACTTGAAGGTCCCACAATAAAGGAGATAATCGGGGAACCTATACCAGAACCAAGCAAACCAAAAGCAATATGGGAGCTTAAACCAGAACTAGTAGCAATCCGAGAGCCTATATTAGTGCCAGCAACATCAGTAGTCCCTGCACCAATAACACCAGCAAGTGTGCATTAGAAGTAGGAGGCGCTTGTACTAGCAAACAAGGAAGCAGCAGTAGAAAGAAGTGCCTACACCATCAAACTAGAAGACTCTTCAACAATAATAGATGTCCCTACACATCTAGGAGTCTTTCTAGTAGACTAGCAACACCCCAGGAGGCTTCCTAGTAATAGAAACACGCTTAGGAATCAAGTAGAAAATCAGAACGTGCAGCAACAGGTCTAGGAATTAGTAGCCACCTGCAGAAAGTGCAGTAGTAGGTTATGTAACAGCAAGATTAAGTATTAAGCAAAAAATCAAAATGTGTAGCAGCAGGTTGTGCAACAATAGGTTCAGGAATTAGCAGCCACCTGCAGAAAGTGCAGCAATAGGTTTGGGCACCAAGTAGAAAATTAGAACATACAGTAGCAAGTAGTGTAGCAATAGGTTGTGTAATAGCACATCTAAGAGGCATCCTTGCACCACTAGCACATCCAAGAGGGACTGACAGCAGCAGTAGCTCGCGTAAATAGTAGCCACAGTACATGCGGATAGCAACAGCAGTGCAAGTGGATAGTAACAGCAGCACGAGTAGACAGCAATGATAGCAGCACATGTTAATAGCAGCAGAAGAGGAGAAAACCTATCTTAACAGCAAATTTGGCAACTTGCAGTAGCAGAGGAGTAAACATACCCAGCAATATGTTCAACAGCTTGTAGCAGTAAAGGAGGCAACCTACCAAGACTGCAGGGGAGATAGCACTGGAAACAAGGGAAAAAAACCTACCAAGGTTAAAGGAGGTAGCACTGATAACAGGAGGAGTGAACTTGCCAAGGCTATAGGGGAGGCAGCATTGGCAGCAGAGAAGAATTCTTCTTGAGGTAGTAGAGGAGAGATCCTGTTGAGGCAACAAGTGAGGTAACACCGGTAGCATGAGCAAAGATAACCTATAGAGAAAAGACTAGTAAAGCATGAGCAAAGACCGATAGTGAGGAAGGAAAGATCCATATTCTGCACTAGCAATCTGTACACATTGAGTGACATTCTCCAGGAAAGGTTTTACTATAAACTCTTGATAAATTTGTTGAAAAAGGGTGGGATACCCTTGAAGTGATTAGGAGATCGTTGTAAGTGGTTAAGGAGTGATCCTTCTATGACATTATTGTATCCTTTGATAACAAGAGTGGATTGTGTGATTTAAGAGTGATCCTATTACACCGTAGACGTAGCTCACACATTGTAGGTGAACCATGTAAAGATTGTTGTGTGTTCTTAAGTGCTTGCGTATGCGCATTGATTTTTTATTTATATGGTTGCACTCATATAAAGGAGAAAAATAAAAATTAGATCATTGACTCTAACAAGTCATAGAGGTTAAAACTGGATTGATTTGTAAAAAGAGGATATCTCATATTGATTCACCCTTTTCTTAGTATGAGACCTAAAACACTTTTAATCAAATGGTATCATAGCTAGTTCCTATGTTGATCCAATTTTTCTACTTTGAATTGAAGTTGTGCATTGCTGTGTGAGTTTTTATCCTTGTTATTGCTTGAGATCATAGATAACATGAATAGTATTAATAGTAAAGGCAACTTTTGATGGACAGAATTATCAGTTATGGAAGAATAAAATGCTCCCATATCTAATGTCCCTTAGTCTTAATGTATTTGAGTCTGATATTGGTGGCTTCATCCCTATTGCTAAAGGTGATCCTATGATACTGGCTGATAAGAATAAGTTGGAGTGTAATGGAAAGGCAAGAAATGCCCTATATGCCTCTCTGTTAGATAAAGATATCACCAAGGTAATGAGGTGCAACATAGCTAAGCAAATCTGGGACAAACTAAAGAACATTTATAAAGGAGACAAGGTTGTAAAGGAAGCCAAGTTACAAATCTGGAGGAGTAGATTTGAAGACATAAAGATGCAAAATGATGAGATTGTGGATGTATTCTTTACAAAAGTCAACGAAATTATGTGCTCCATCAGAGGTTATGGAGAGGAGATCCATGATGCCACTGTGGTAAGAAAAATACGTAAAACTTTGCTTGAAGCTTACAATGTCAAAGTTTCCTCTATAGAAAATAAAGATCTGGATAGGTTGTCCTTAGATGACTTGTGAAATGAGGATAGCCCCAATAAAGAAAGAAAAGATGTTTAAGGTAGAGAAGAAGCTGGCCTTTAAGGCAATGAAGAAGTTAAGGATTAAAGACCAAGAAGAGGAATTCATTAGCAGCACTAGAGAAAAAGATGGTGATACTGAATTGGATGAGGTCATGACATACATCACCAACAATATGAGGAAAGGAAAAGGCAAATACAAGGGAAAACTACCCTTAAAGTGCTTTAATTGTGGAGCAATTGGGCATTTTGCCGTAGACTGTCCAAAGAGAAGAGAAGCCAGCAGTGATGATGATGATGAGTTAGTCCCAAGGAGGAGGATATAGTAATCCAATTACTCTAAAGTTGGAAATTCAGGTGCCAAAAGGATAAAGAAGTTCTTTAGATCCAAAAGAAGGAATTTTCTTAGCAAGCTAGATGAAGAGGATTCTAAAGAAGAAGTTGATAATGATTTTGATGATAAGGTTGCAAAGGATGTGTTGGTCACTCAAAAAAATGATGATCAAGACTCTTCAAGTGATAAAGAATCAACAGAAGAGGATGAGGATGAGTTGGTGCAACAACTTGAGAATGAATTAAGAGCTTGTTTGCACAACAACAACAAGCTGAAAAAAGAGGTAAAGCATCTTAAAAAGCTGTATGAAAATTCTGTTGATAAATCTAATCTCTAGGTGAAAGAAAATGAGTTTGAAGCAAAATAGGAGGAGTATTTGAAGAGGATTGAGGAGCTGATTGTACTTAAGGCAGAGCAAGATAAGATACATGAAGATCTTGGCACTATGGTGATTACACAAGAGCAAGAGGTGCTTATTTTTCAAGCCAAGCTCCACAAGGCCGAGTTTGAGCTAAAGAAGCATGAAGAAAGCTTTATGCAGGTTATGAAAGTGAAAGGAGAGTCATCATCAACAAATGCCATTAAGGAGGATGCTACCAGAAAGTTGAATGAGTGTCTAAGCAATCAAAGACCTCCTTCCATAGGGAAGAAAGGACTTGGTTACATTGAAAAGTTAAGTGAGAAGGTAGACGAAAAAAAGAAAATTGTGTTTATACCTGAAAGCAAGCACAATGACATGATAGAGAAGAGAGACCAACCCAAGTTAAAATGGGTAATGAAAGATGTGGTGGAGACTCCCATTCACAGGAGATAGACTATCAAAGATAGAAAGAAGGTTGCCACACTAGTTGCTAAAGAAAGAAGACATAAACTTGGTAAAAGAAGTAAATCCAAGTTTGAAGGTTTTTGCTGGAACTGTGGTAAGTATAGGCACAAGGTTAATGTGTGTTGGAATACTTGGCCTATAATGAAGAGGAGTGTGAGACAAAAGTCTAGGGGGAGACTTTATCAAGAAAGAAGGCAGTCTTAGGTGGAAAGAAGTCATATTCCACTTAAAAACAGTTTTGATTTGCTAGGAGAGATCTGTGGAAGATGTGAAAGGGATGGACACACTATTGAGGATTGCTTGACATTGCTGCTCGGTCAAAGAATGCAAAGGAGAACACGCCAACCATTGTTGCCTGGTCAAGGAATGCAAATGAGAACACTTACACATGCTCCCATATTTACCCAAAGAAGAAGAAGAGGAAGAGAAATGACTATGGTTGTGGAAGTAGCCTTAAAAGCTTCCAAGAAAGAAAAGCCACGGGTACTGGATAGTGTCTGCTCTTCACATATGACAGGAAACTCCAAGATGTTTAAGGAAGTAGTAAAACATCATGGAGGATCAGCCATATTTGGCAATAATGGTGCCTTAA
Source organism: Ceriops tagal (assembly GCA_021533255.1). Classification (NCBI taxonomy): domain Eukaryota; kingdom Viridiplantae; phylum Streptophyta; class Magnoliopsida; order Malpighiales; family Rhizophoraceae; genus Ceriops; species Ceriops tagal. The sequence goes on from CM038602.1 coordinate 5,608,734, forward strand.
AGATTAAAGGTATTAATGTTGTTAAAATTGGTGTAGAAAAGCTGAAATCAAAGAAAGTACTTTATGTTAAAGGGCTAAAACACAATCTTATTAGTGTTAGCCAGCTTTGTGATGATAGACATGAAGTTACTTTTGACAAGAGTGGCTGTATGGTGAAAAGATTAAGTGATGGTGATGTTCTTACTAAGGGTGAAAGAACGAAGCAAAAACACATGTTACATAAGCACCAAAGATGAGAATGTGCTGTGGCATAGAAGATTGGGACATCTTGGTCAAAATGGGCTGAACTTATGTATTCAACCACCCCTTAGAGGCTAAGGCATGCCTTCAACCCTTCAACCCTTCTCCCTTTCCCTCTTTTATTATTCTTTGGATTTGTTGTCAAAGGGAGAGATATTTTGCATAAATCTAAAGAAAGTATATACTGATCAAAAGAGAGAGTAGCTTGATGAATCAAAGGGGAGAAATTGTCAAGAGGAAGAAGCAGAAAGGCAGAGTTAAGCCCAATTAAGGGAGATGCATGTTTCAAGGGGAGCTGTGAATGACAATGTGTAGGAAGAGCTGTAAACGTCAATAGTTGTTATAAGTGCATTGTTGGATTTAATGTGTTGCTAACAAATCTAAAGGGAGAAATTGTTAAGCCCATATTTAATGGCTAATGTTGGATTTGTTGTCAACACCATCTTATATGGCATTGAGATACAGAGAGGTCATTGGAAAAAACCAATCATGATAGGTCAATTTTGATGTTGAGAAGTCAATGTTGACTGTGACCTTAAATTTTAGGGGTCAAGATTGATCGTTGACCGTTGACCATCGACCTTAAATTTTAGGACTCAAATCTGGTTGTTGACTGTAGGGTAACCTTTGGAAATCAACAACAACTATTGATGAATGTGTAACCCTAATCTCAAGGCTTTATAAATACTCCTATGTGTCTTGCAAGGTTGCATGTGTGGGTTGTAAGAGAGAATGATCAGTTGTAGAAAAATAAGAGAATGACTAGCCACAAGGAGAGAATGGCAAGTTGAAAAGAGAGGGTGGCTAAAGTGAGGATGAACAGCAAAAAGAGAGAGGTAGCCACCAAAGAAGAGAGTGATCGACCAAGGCAAAGGAGGTAGCCACCAAAGGAGGTACAGTAGGCCAAGGAAAGTGCAGTAAGCATCCAAGGGAGTTACAGCAACAACCAGCCAAGAAGGAGGTGACAACAACCATCAAAGAAGGAGGCAGCCATACTAAACCAAAAAAGAAGACGTGTAGCAGCCACCCCAAAGAGAGTTGTAGTAGCTGACCACACAAAAACCTAATTGCTGCAGCTGGCCAAGAGGGAGAGAGAAGTAACAAGGATTGCAGCAACCAACCATCACAAGCTTGATTGTAGCAATTGGCCCTCACAAGGCTACTAGCAGCAACCACTAGTTGGTCCTGTAACAAGGAAGACAAACCAGTAAGTCTTGCAATAAGGGAGACAAACCAAAAGGTCCTACAACAAGGGAAACAAACCAGGAGGTCTTGTAGCAAGGGAGACATACCATAAGGTCCTGCAACAAGGGAGACAAACCTAAAGGTTTGGCAGCAAGGGAGACAATTCGAGAGCTTATTCCAGAACCAGGCAAACCAAAAGCAATGTAGGAGCCTATACTAGAACCAGCAACAATCTGGGAGCCTATACTAGCACCAGTAGCATTAGTAGGAGGTCCCTGCACTAATAGCACCAACAGACATACACTAGAAGCAAAAGGTGCCTGCACTAGCAAACAAGGAAGCAGTAATAGCAGGAGGTGCCTACACCAGCAAAGAAGGAAGCAGCAGCAGTAGGAGGTGCCTACACTAGCAAACTAGGAGACTCTCCAGCAAATGTCCCTGCACATCCAGGAGGCTTTCCAGTAGACCAGTAGCACTCTAAGAGGCTTTCCAACAGACTAACAACACCCCAGGAGGCTTCCCAGTAGCAGAAGCATGCCCAAAAATCAAGCAAAAAATCAAAATGTCCAGTAACAGGTCTGAGAATTAGTAACCACCTGCAGAAAGTGCAGTAGCAGGTTATGCAATAGCAAGTCTAGGCATCAAGTAGAAAATCAGAACGTACAGCAGCAGGAAGTGCAGTAACAGGTCCAGGAATCAGTAGCCACCTACAGAAAATGCAGTAGCAGGTCAGGCATTAAGTAGAAAATCAGAACGTGCAGCAGCAAGTAGTGCAGTAGCACATCCAGGAGGCGTCTTTGCACTAGTAGTAATGCAGTAGCACATCTAGGAGGGATTGATAACAGCAGTAGTAACGTGTGGACAGTAGCAGCAGCACGAGCGGATAGCAGTAACATGTACGGATAGCAGCAGTAGCGCATGAGGACAACAATAGCAAAATATGCAAGCAACGATAACAATGTGTGTGGATGACAATGGTAACACGTGTAGGCAGCGATAGCAACACGTGTTGGTAGCAGTAAATTTGGCAACTTGTAATAGCAGAGGAGTAAATGTGCCCGATAGCACATTCAACAACTTGTAGCAGCAGAGGAGGTAACATGCCAAGATTACAGGGGAGACAGCATTGGCAGTAAAGGAAGAGAACCTGCCAAGGCCGAAGGAGGTAGCACCGATAGTAGGAGGAAAGAACTTGCCAAGGCTGTAGGGGAAGCAGCACTGGCAACAGAGGAGAGATCTTGCTTAGGCAGTTGGTGAGGCAACACCGGTAGCAAGAGTAGAGATAACTTGCGGAGAAGAGATCGGTAAAGCCTGAGCAAAGACAAGCAGTGAGTAAGGAGAAGATCCATATTCTACACTAATAGTTTGTACACATTAAGTGATCGTTCTCCAGGAAAGGTTTCATTATAAACTCTTGATAAATTTGTTGCAAAAGGGTAGGATACCCTTGGAGTGATCGAGAGATCAACTCCTTGATCGGGAGATCGTTGTAAGTGGTTAAAGAGTAGTCCTTCCACGAGTGGTTAAGGAGTGATCCTTCTACAACATTGTTGTATCCCTTGATAACAAAAGTGGATTGTGTGATTTGGGAGTGATCCTATCACACCATAAACGTAGCTCACACATTGTGGGTGAACCACATAAAAATTTTCCTGTGTTCTTAGGTGCTTACGCATGTGTATTGATTTTTTATTCATACGGTCACTCTCACATAAAGGATAAAAATAAAAAATTGGATAATCGATTCTAACAAGTTACAGAGGTTAAATTTGGATCGATTTGTAAAAGGAGAATATCTCACACTGATTTACTCTCCTTTTAGTGTGAGACCTAAAACGGTCCTCATCAATCTCCTCTATTTCCTTAGGATTAGCTCTATAAGTAGGTCGGTTTGGTATAATAGCACCAGGTATGAAGTTTATTTGGTGCTTAATTCCTTTAAAAGGAGGTAATCCATAAGGAATCTCTTTAAGAAATAAATCTTCAAACTCTTGTAATAATGGAACAATCACATTAAGTAAAGAGGAATTAAAGTCATTAAATAAAAAATAAACATCTTTGTACATAAGTACAAGCAGTTGTTGCCTTACAAACATAGCACTCTTAACCTCACTTTTCCTAGTAAACACACTTACCTGTTTACTTTTCTCTCCTTTTTGCACACTTTTTTCTCTGCCTTACTCTTTTCATTTGAATTTTTCCCCTTAACCTTAATATCTCTCTTTTCCTTTAACCTCTCACTCTCTTTCCTTTTCTTTTCCTCTTGTTCTCTCATCTGTTCTTCTCTTATTTTTCACTCTCATTTAATCTTAATTTGATCTTTATATGCTTGAATAGGTTTGAAAGGAGTTAAGACAATAATTTAATTATTAATTACCTAAGAGTATCTATTCTTATGGCCATTGTGAGTAACCTTTCTATCAAATTGCCATGGTTAACTAAAAAGTATATGACCAGTATGCATTGGTGCCACATCATAAAGAACCTCATCCTTGTAATTATCAATAGAAAAGACAACTAAAACTTACTTGGTTACTTTAATTTTTCCACAATCATTCAACCATTGCAACTTATAATGATTAGGATGCTTCAAGGCATCCAGATTTAGCTTCTCTACCAATAAAGTATTAGCAACATTGGTACAATTTCCACTATCAATAATCATACTCCATATCTTATCTTTAATATGGCATATTGTATGGAAAATTTGCTCACGTTGCTTTTCATCATTATCATCCTTAGGTTGAATACTTAGTGCATGCCTTACAACTAGCATATCTCCATAAACAAGTTCTTTAACTTCAACATCAGAATAATCCTCCAATGGTGGCATGTCATTATCACTTGAACTAATGCTTTCTATGTCATCATTCTTTAATATGACTCTTTTATTTGAACATTGAAAAGCAATATGTCCATGCCCTTGACACCTAAAGTACTTAATATCACCATATTTAGAAAATTTTGTTTTAGTTTTACCTTTAAAAGTAGTAATTAATTCCTTTGGTCTTGTATCTTCTTTTGGCTTTGAGGTTGCTTTAGCATTTTTCCAAATTGGCTTCTATGTAAAACTAGAAGCTAATCCAACTTTGGATCATTTGGACTTGATTTGTTTCTCCACCTTGATAGCCTTATGCAACAGCTCCTCTATTTCTAAATAGTGTTACAAAATCCACTACATTTGTAATTTCTTTGTTCAAACCTGATGAGGACCTTTTTAGGTCTCACACTAAAAGGGGGAAGGGGTGAATCAGTGTGAAATGCTTACTTTTTACAAATTTCTTCAGATTAAACCTTTGTGACCTGTTAAAGTCGATGTTCCAATTTTTATCTTGCTTCTTTATATGAGAATGACTATATGGATATCGAGCATGCACAAGCATCTGAGAACACACAAATGTTTTACATGGTTCACCCATAATGTGTGACTACGTCTACAGTGTGATAAGATCATTCTTAGATCATATAATCTACTCTTATTATTAAGGGATACAACTAATGTTGTGGAAGGATCACTCCTTAACTACTTACAATTATCTCTCAATCACTAAAAGAGTTGATCTCCCGAACACTCTAAAGGTCTCTCACCCTTTTTTAATAAGTACATAAAAAGCTTATGACAAAACTTCCTTGAGAAAGATCACTCAATGTGCATAACCTGCTATTGTAGAAAATGGATCTTCTTCTTCCTCACTGTTGGTTTTTCTCCTCAAGCTTTGTTGGTCTCTCCTCTATAGGTTCTCTCCGCTGCAGGTTCTTTTTGCTGATAAT
>CM038602.1:5614101-5624134 GCA_021533255.1 Ceriops tagal
CTCTCCGCTGATAGTTCTCTCCATTGCAGGTGTTGCCTTATTTTGCCTTGGCAGGTTTTCTCCTCTATTATCGGTGTTACCTCTTTTTGCCTTGGCAGGTTCTCTCCTCTGCTGTGGGTGCTGCCTCCTTTTGCCTTAGTAAGTTTTCTCCTTTACTGCCAATGCTACCTTCTTCTGCCTTAGCAAGTTCTCTCCTCTATTGTCGACGTTGCATCCTTCTGCCTTGGCCGATTCTCTCCTCTGTTGCCAATACTGCCTCCTTCTGCCTTAGCAGGCTCTCTCCTTTACTGTTGGTATTGCCTCTTTTTGCTTTGGCAGGTTTTCTCCTTTGCTATTGGTGCTGCCTCCTCTGCCTTTACAGGTTCTCTCCTCTGCCTTGGCAAGTTCTTTCCTTTGTTGCTGGTACTACCTCCTTTTACCTTGGCAGGTTCTCTTTTTTGTTGGTTATCTTCGCCACAAGTTCTCTCTACTGTAAGTTGGTTCTCCTCCTACCTCTGTAGGTTCCTCCTTTTGCCTATACAAGTTCTCTTCTTTACTAGTTACTACTTCTTGTTGAGCCCATCTTTGATGGCTAATGTTGGATTTGTTGTCAACCCCATCTTACATGGTTATATATGTTGATTTCATATTATAAATGCTGTTGAGATATCGTGAGGTCATTAGAAAAAATCGATGATGACAAGTCAACCTTGATGTTAAGGAGTCAATATTAACCATGACCTTAAATTTTAGAGGTCAAGATTGACCATTGACCCTAAATTTTAGGACTCAAATCTAACCGTTAATTTTAGGGTAACATTTAGAAATTAACCATGACCGTTGATGATCATGTAGCCCTAATTTTAAGGCTCTATAAATATCCTTATGCGTTTTACAAGAAGGGTGTGCTGCAAAATTTTTTAAGAGAATAAAACCTAATTGCAATAGTTAGCCAAGAGGGAAAAAGAGGCAGCAAGGTAGTTGACCAAGAGGGAGAAAGAGAAAGCAAAGCAATCGGCCAAGAGGGAAAGAGAGGTAGTAAGGCAGCCAGCCTCGACACCAGCAAACTTGAAGTAACTGGCCATTCTCACCAGCACTTGTAGCAGTCGGCCCTCAGCAAGTTACAGCAGCCAATCCTCACTAAGTTGCAACAACCAGCCCTGATCAACACCTAAAGCAACCAGCCCTCACCAAAACTTGTAGTAGCCAGCCTTGAACCAACAATCTGACAGCCAAGGAAGACAAATGAGAAGGTGTTGCAGCAACTTGTAAATCTAGCAGCTAAGAGAGACAGACTAAAAGGTGGTGTAGCAACCTGTGAATCTAGCATCAAAGGAAGACAAACAAGAAGGCAGTAACTTCACCAACAAACTAGTAGCCTGCACTAGTAAATAAAGAGGTGGCAGCCTGCACCAGTAAAACCAAGAGGTGGTAGCCTGCACCAACAAACAAGAAGGTAGCAGGTTTGGCAAGAGGTGGTGCAGTAGCAAGAGGTCTCCACACTAGTAAACCAAAACCAATAGCTGTAGCAGCATTATCCAGGATTAAGTAGCAAACCAGTAGTAGGAGATTCCTGCACCAGTAATCCATGAGGCTTTTTAGTAGACCAACAGCACTCCAGGAAGCTTTCCAGCAAACCAGCAGCACTTTGAGAGGCTATACTAGCACTAGTAGCACCCAATGAGGCTTCCTAACAGTGGATGCACATCTAGGAATCAAGCAGAAAATTAAAACGTGCAACAGCAAGTCCAAGAATCAGCAACCACTTGCAGAAATTGCAACAACAAGTCCGAGAATCAGCAACCACTTGCAGAAATTGCAACAACAAGTCCGAGAATCAGCAACCACTTGCAGAAATTGCAATAGTAGGTCCAGGAATCAGCAATACGTACGGATAGCAACAATTACATGCGTGGACAGTAGCAACGCGTGTAGATAGCAGCAGTAGCCCATATGGACAGCAGCAACATGCCTAAGAGGGTATACCAATAAGTGCAATACGCCCAACAACCAAATTAGTGAGAGCAACGCGTGCAAATAGTAGCAGCACATCCAGGAGGCTATACTAGCAAGTGTAGTGCACCCAACAACCAAATCAGCAAAAGCAACATGTGAGGATAGTAGCAACACGGCCAGAAGGTTATAACAGCAAGTACAGCGCACCCAGCAACCAAATTAGTGAGAGCAACACGTGTGGACAGCAGCATGTCACGGACGTACTAGTTTCAGCTTACGACCGTGCAACACTTAGCTTTCCCTATGCCCTTCGTAGAAGCTAAGTCAGCCTTCCCCCTTGGATAGTGAAGAGAGAGTAGAGCACCACAGAAAACATAAGAGAGAATGATGAGAGAAAGGAAACACTATATTATATTTGAGAGAGAGTACAAGTAAATTGGATACCTTCCACCCTTAGGGCTAATCCCCTTTATATGCAACTCTACCTCTTAAATGGATGGCTGGGATTCATCTAATCTAACGGCTACAATCAAGGTTCTAGAGAATTCTATAAAGATCTTTATAAGTCTACATAATCAAGAGAATTCTAGAATAAGGTGGAATGTTCTAGGGTCCTAGTAGTCTCTTCATCCTTCAAGATTTTACTAGGCTCCTCTAGAACATTCCAGGGCGTTTCACTTTCCCCCACCTAATTCTTCGATGCCCTCGTCGAGTCCTCGTATTCTTGAAGTTGTTGTTGAAATTGCCACATATCTTCTTTGCTTTCCCAAGTTGCTTCACTCTTGGGCAATCCCTTCCATTTGATCAAGTATTGAGTGCTTGCTAGTATACTGCATTTTCGAACAATCCATTTGCCAAACACTTCTTCGACCTCTTTGTCATAGGACTTTACCACAATTGAGGGAGCTCTATTGGAGACTCCACGTCTTAGGTCTTCCTGGTCTTCCTTAAATGGTTTGAGCATACTCACAAGGAAGATTGGGTGGATTTTCAAGTTTTTGGGCAGATCCAGTTTGTAAGAGACCTTACCAACCTTCCCAAGGATTGAGTAAGGTCCCTCATACCTCCTTATTAGACCCTTATGGACAAAACAGAAAGCTTTGAATTATTGGGGCAAGATTTTGACCATTACTTTGTCTCTAACAGCAAACTCGACTTGTCGTCTTCTTTTATCTGCCCATTTCTTCATCTTCTTAGCTGCCTTGTCAAGGTAGGAACAGGCTATGTTGGCTTGCTCCTTTCACGACTTAGCTATCTTTAATGCTCTTGAGCTTCTGGTTGATGAATCCGCATCCATGCTGTGGGGCGTTAAAGGTTGTTGCCCAGTCATAAACTTAAAAGGACTCCTTTTGATCGCCTTGCTCTTTTGTAAATTGTAAGAAAATTAAGCCACGTCTAGGAGTTTCCCCCAATCACGTTGGTTGGCACTTACAAAGTGCTTAAGATGCACTCCAAAAGAGCATTCACCCTCTTAGTTTAGTCGTCGGTTTGAGGGTGAAATCTTGTAGAGAAATGCAACTCGATCCCCAAGAGTCAGAACAACTCGTCCTACAGTCGACCAGTGAGACGAGGATCACGATTAGTTATGATGTGGCATGGTAACCCCCAATACTTTACCACATTTTTAAAGAATAGCCGCACTGCCTTTTCAACTGTACAATCAGTTGGGGTAGGGATGAAAGTCTCGTACTTTGAAAAGCAATCCACGACCACTATGATCAACTCTGACCCTTTTGACTTGGGTAATGAAATCCATAGTGATGGTCTCCCAAGGCCTTTGAGGTATTGGTAAAGGCTCTAGTAAGCCTCTAGGTAATTGGTGGTTAACCTTGTCTTATTGGCACACAAGACAGGTTTTAACATACATCTCAACCTTATCCCTCAACTGAGGCCAATAGTATATCGCCTCCAACAATGCCCACGTCCTCTTCATGCTTGGGTGACCTGCCTATTTGGTATCATGACACTCCTTAACGAGGGAACGTCTTATATTCCCCCACTTAGGCACATAGAGTCGCTTACCTCGGGTATAAATTAGGTTATCCTCAACCCAAAACCTTTTTGTGCCCTTCTTGACAACAAGGTCGGTAGTTTGTCTAGCCATGGGATCATGCTTAAGCCCTTCTCAAATTAGGTCTTTGATATCCCCTTTTACTTGAGAGATAACCGCCAGTTCTGCTTTGTAACTTAGAGCATTAGCAATTATATTGGCTTTGCTCAGCTTATATTCCAACATATAGTCGAACTTAGCCAAATAGTCCTACCACCTAGCTTGCTTCGAGGTCAGCTTCTTTTGGGTTTGGAAGTAGCTAGTGGCCACATTGTCCATCTTGATTGCAAATTGAGAACCCAATAGATAATGGCGCCAAGTACAGAGACAATGCACAATGGCGGTCCTCTCCTTCTCATGCACCATGTACTTCCATTCAATGTCATTTAATTTCCTACTTTTATGAGCCACGGGATGCCCTTTTTGTATTAGGACCCCTCCTATAGCAAAGTCAGAAGCATTGGTGTGGACTTCAAACGCCCTTGTAAAGTTAGGGAGAACAAAGATAGGCTTTCTACTTATTATAGCCTTTAACCCTTCAAAGGCCATTTGCTGTTGAGTTGTCCATTCCCATGACTGGTTCTTCTTTAACAAGTTGGTTAGGGCAGCCGTATGTGCTGAGTATCCCTCAATGAACCGCCAGTAGTAGTTGGTTAGATTAAGGAATGATCGCAACTATGACACATTCTTTGGCGGTTCCCAATCTTGGATGGCCCATACCTTCTCCTTATCCATTTGAATTCGTCCATTCCCCACCATATGACCAAGGAAGTGTACTTCCTCCACAAAAGTGCACTTCTCCTTTTTTATGTAAAGCTTATTGTCCCGCAAAAGCCTAAACACAGTTTATAAGTGTTTTACATGGTCTTCAAAAGTCTCACTGTAGATAAGGATGTCATCCAAGTAGACCACTACAAATTGGTCTAAGAATGGCTGAAAAATCTAGTTCATGAGTGTGGAAAAAGTGGCAGGGGCATTGGTTAGCCCAAAGGGCATTACCAACCACTCAAAGGAACCATAACAGGTAACACAGGTGGTCTTTGCCTCGTCTCCTTCTGCGATACGAACTTGATAGTATCCAAAATGAAAGTCCACCTTTGTAATCCATTTGGCTCGTCCTAATCTATCAAACAAATCAGGAATGAAAGGAAGGGGGTATGGATTCTTTACCACAATCTTATTGAGTGCCCTGTAGTTGATACACATACGTAATAAACCATTATGCTTCCTTTGGAACAAGACTAGGGCACTATAGGGAGCCTTTGAAGGTCGAACCTGACCCGCATCCAGTAAACTAACTAGCTGTCTTTTCAACTTTTCGGTCTCGGCGGGTGCCATGCGATAAGGGGTCATAGCGGGTGGCTTAGACCCTTGCTCCAACTTTATTTTGTGGTCAATTTCTCTCCTTGGAGGAAGTTGTTTAAGCAGCTCGGGAGGCATGACATCCTTGTTTTCTTCAAGGACATCTTTAATCTTCTGGGGTAGGTCCACCTCTAGAGGGCTAGAGGGATCATTTATCACCATCGTTACCAAGTATGTGATTTCCCCTCGTTTGAGGCCCTTCTTTGCTTGCATTGCAGATAGGATTTTCTTATCACTCACCTTTGAGGTGGCAGAAACCATGCACGGGGCCTCCTTCTCAAGCACACACACAGAGAGTTTAAATATGGCATAGGAATAATTTGTACCTTATGAAGGAAGTCCATGTCGAGTACAATCTTGAAATCATCCATAGGTGCCACAGAGAAGTCGACTATGCCTTTCCAAGGACCAAGGCTCATTTGTACTCTTGAGCCACACCATTTAAAGGTTTGGCTCCTGTATTAACAATTTTGAGCTAGCCTCCACCATTGGTCATAGTTAGACCAAGTCATTTAGCTTCCTTTTCGGTGATGAAGTTATGAGTGGCGGTGTCAATCATGACTTGGGCGTGCTATCCATTTATCTGCACATCCACAAATATCAGCCCCTTACCTCTCATTGCTTGGAGCTCTTGTTTGACCTTAAGAGCATTGAGCAATTGTAGAGAACCCATTTGCTTTGTTGGAACATCAACTGCTTGCGACTCTTGTTGCTCGATCATAGCTGCCAATGAACCTAGTTTTGGACAATTTTTCATAGGGTGCGATCCCTTGCACACGAAATACCCTCCTTTAGGCGTGAAGGATTGTTTCTTCTCCTCATAGTCCTTTCTAGTAAATGGGTTGTGACTTCCTTGGCCTCTATCTCTTTCTCCCCCACCTTTGTTGAAGTTACTCTTGGAGCTCTTATTTTTAGATGACTCACTCCTTTGATACTTGGTGAGGGACTCCGTAATTGCAATGGCCTTATCAACATCTTTCGCCCCTCGTCGCTGCACTTCTTGCTTGGCCCAATTTTGGAGTCCATCCATGAAATAGAACAGTGCATCTTCTGCCTCTAGGTTAGGTGTTTTCAGCAACAACGTAATGAAATCCCTAACATAGTCAGGGATAGAAGACTTGTGTCTCAGCTCCCCCAGTTGCTTGCGTGCCTTATATACCATTTTCTCAGGGAAGAACTGCCTTTTGAGTTCCCTTTTGAAGGCCTCCCATGTTTCTATGGTGTAAAGGCCTTTTTGCATATCCGCATGCTTCCTCCGCCACTACAAAGTTGCTGTATCCACAAGGTAGAGAGTCACTGTGTTCACTTTGTCTCTCTCATTTACCATCTTTAGACACTTAAAGTATCTCTCCATTTGCCATAGGAAATTCTCAATCTCCTGGGCATCCCTCTTGCCTGAGAACTTTTTGGGATTGGGAGCCTCCACCTTAAGAGCTCCCCTAAAGCCGCCATCGTTAGCCACGACCCTCTTGCACATGGCTATATCTTGGTGTATCTCCTCCAGAATGGTTTTTAAAGAGGTTACTTGAGTTTGCAAGCTTTTGACGGTCTGCATGACTATCGCCTTGAAGGCTTACTCACTCCTATAACACCCTTCATTGTTGAAAAGACACTCTTGGATGTCCCCTTTAACTTTGTCAAGCTCTTCCAATGTGTGGGACTCCAAAGCCTCAAAATTATGTTCAATATGTTTAGTAAGTACTCCCATTTCAGACATTACTTGTTCAAGGATGTTGGATTTCTCTTCCAAAGTGGCAAGAGTTATGGCAGAACAAGTTTTGCTACGTCCACACTCCTTCTTGTTCCCACCTTGAGTGGCAGAGGGATTACGTCCCCTCTCCATCATTTGGAAAGCAACATGTACGGACAACAGCAGCACGTCTAAGAGGCTATACCAGCAAGTGCAGCATGTCCAGCAATTAAATCAGTGACAACAATGGCGCGAGTGGACAGCAGCAGCACAAGCGGACAGTAATAGTAACGCGTGCGCACAGCAGCATCATTGTGAATGAATAGTAGCAGCGTGAACGAAAAGCAACAGCGTGAGTGAACAATAGCAATGTGAGCGAATAGTAGAACTACGCGTGCAGACAGCAGAAGTAGCACGTGGGGACAGAAACAGTGTGTATGGACATCAGAAGCAGGGCGTAAATAGAAGCAGCAGCATGTGCAGACAGCAGTAATAGCTCGTGTGGAAATAAGTGGTAGTAGGCGCAAACAACAGCAACAGCGCATGCAAACAGTAGCCACAGTGCATGCAGACAATAGCAGTAGTGCAAGCAGATAGCAGTAGTAGCACAGACAATAGCAGCAGTACGTGCGGACAACAATAACAACATATGCAGGTAGCACTGGTAGCGAGTGAGACAACACCGATAGCAAAGGAAGGAGAAGATCTATATTCAGCATTAACAATTTGTACACATTGAGTGATCATTCTCTAGGAAAGTTTTTACTATAAACTTTTGATAAACTTACTGAAAAAGGGTGGGATACCCTTGGAGTGATCGGGAGATCATTGTAAGTGGTTAAGGAGTGATCCTTCCACAACCAAACTATATCCCTTGATAATATGAGTGGATTGTGTGATTTAGGAAGAATCTCGTCACACCATGGATGTAGCTTACATATTGTGGATGAACCACATAAAAATTGTTGTGTGTTCTTAGGTGCTCGTGTTTGATCAATATCCGTACAACCAGTCTCACATAAAGGAGAAATAAATAATTAGATTATTTGCTCTAACAAGTCAAAGGTTAAATTCAGATAGGTTTGTAAAAACAAATATCTCACACTAATTCACCCCCCTTTCAGTGTGAGACCTAAAAAGGTCCTCATCATTTTTGCTGCTGCAATCTTTCTTCTAGCTTTGGCTGCTATAAGCTGCTTCCTTTTGTCGTGCACTCTCTCTTTCTCTTCTGTTGCTGGAGGCTTTCTCCTTCTTGCTGCCTCCTCCTTTTTGCCGCTACTGCCTTTTTCCTTGCTGCAACTGATGACTTTTCCTTGTTGCTGTTACTACCTTCTTCATACTACTGTTACACTCTTTTTCTTCCTTTGGTGGTGCTGCTACTGTTTTCTCCTTCTGGATACCACTACAGTCTCTCCTCCTAGATGTTGCTACACTTTTTCCTCCTAGATGCTACTGTTGTCTTTCCTCTTGGATGTTACTGCACTCTTTTTTCTGCAACTCACATTTTTATAGCTCTTGTTTCTTTTCTGTAGGACAGGTTTTTGCATTTCTCTTTTCTCTTTTACAAGACAAGTTTTTGCAACTCCCGTTTCTACAGCTCATGTTTTTGCAACTTTCTTTTTTATAGCTCTCTTACCGTTCTCTCTTATGGTCTGCAGCACTCTCTTCTATTTTTGCAGCACTCTTTCTTTGCATTCTCTCTCTAATTTTTTGCAGAGCACACACCTCTTTGTAGCTACATTGGTATATTTATAAGCCTTGAGTTTAGGGTTGCCCTATCATCAACTGTTAGCATTAATTCCCAAAAGTTGCCCTATAATTAACGGTCAGTATTGATTCCTAAAATTTAAGGTCAATGGTTAGCATTGACTCCTAAAATTTAGGGTTAATGATCAACATTAACTTATTGAATTTAGGGATGACCTGCCATCAATGATTTTGACCAATGATCTTTTTGCATCTCAAGCTCTTTGATGAATACAAAATGCACCTATGGGAAGTAAACACATCTTGACAAATCTATGAGATGCTGTTGACAACAAATTTAACATTAACCATTAAAGATGAGCTCAACATTCTCCCCTTTTGGATTTGTTGGCAACACATTAAATCCAAAAAATCAGCAATTAAGTACAAGTAGCAACTTTTAACATTCATAACTCCCCTTGAAACATGCATATCCTTTTTGTATGTAAGCATGATACTAATTGGAAACAACCTTTAACTCCCCTTTTTTTCTACTTTTCCCCCTTGACAATTTCTCCCCCTTTATTTGATTTCCCCCTTTGGATTTATCAAGTTACTCCCCCATTTGATTAATATGCACTCTCTTTGAATTTATGCAAAATATCTCCATTTTTGACAACAAATCCAAAGAATAATAAAAGAGGAAAGGGGAGAGGGGTTAAAGGCATACCTCAACCTCTAGGGACTGGTTAAACACATAAGGTTAGCCTTAACTTCTGGTACATCTCTTTTGATAGAGGTTTGGTAGATATATCTGCAACTTATTCCACAGTAAGCACATATTCCAGCTTTACTTCATTTTTGGACAATTTGTTCAGCCTCTTTTGTCTAAGATGTCCCAATCTCTTATGCCACAATAAATTCTCATCTCTGGTGCCATATAGCATGTGTTTTTGCTATTAGAAACTTGGTATAAATTTCCATTTGTTCTTTCTCCCTTTGTAAGAACAGCACCATCATTTAATCTCTTTATCGTGCAGTCACTCTTACTAAAAGTAACTTCATGCCTATCATCACAAAGTTGGTTAACATTAATTAGATTGTGTTTTAACCCTTCAACATAAAGCACTTCCTCTAATTTTAGCTTTTCTACACCAATTTTAGCAACACCAACACCTTTAATCTTTAAAGCACCATCATTGCCAAATGTGATTGACCCTCTATTATATTTTTCTACTTCCTTCAGCACCTCAAAGTCTCCTATCATGTGTTAAGAACAGCCACTATCTAGGATGCATAGCCTTTTTTTT
>CM038602.1:5624234-5663637 GCA_021533255.1 Ceriops tagal
TTTTTTTTATTTTGGAAGCTTTTAAGGCTACTTCTACAACCATAGCCATTTCCCTTCCTTTTCTTCT
This sequence comes from Ceriops tagal, assembly GCA_021533255.1. Lineage (NCBI taxonomy): Eukaryota > Viridiplantae > Streptophyta > Magnoliopsida > Malpighiales > Rhizophoraceae > Ceriops > Ceriops tagal. The sequence goes on from CM038602.1 coordinate 5,624,302, forward strand.
TCTTCGACCAAACATAGGGGCATATGTAGGTGTTCTCCTTAGTACTTTTTAACCGGGTAGCAATGTCAAGCTTTCCTTAACAATATGTCCAACCTTTTCGCATCTTTCACAAATTTTTTCCAACATATCAAATCTATTTCTTAGTCGAACATAGCTTTTTTTCACTTGAGGTTGTCTTCTTTCTTGATAGAGTCTTCCCTTAGACTCTTGCCTCACATTTCTCTTTATTATAAGCCCATTACTCCAACACACACTAACCTTATACCCATACTTACTACAACTCTAGCAAAATCTTTCAAATCTGAATTTTCTTCTTTCATAAGTGCATATCTCTTATCTTCAATAAATGTTATGGCAACCTTCTTTCTGTTTTTGACAACTTATATCCTTTGGATAGGAGTTTTCATCACATTTTTTCTAACCCATTTTAGCTCGGGTTGGTTTCTCTTTACCATAACGTGTTTGCTTTCAAGTACAAACATAATTTTCTTCTTCTTTACTACCTTTTTATTTGGCTTTTCAAGATAGCCAAGTCCTTTCTTCCCCATGGAATGAGGTTTTTGTTTGCTTAGACACTCATTTAACTTTTTGGTAGCATCCACCTTGATAGCATTTATTGAAAAGGACTCTCTTCTCACTTCCACGACTTGCATAAAGCTTTCTTCATACTTTTTCAATTCAGACTCAGCCTTGTGGAGCTTGGCTTACAAAATCAGCACTTCTTGCTCCTGTGTAATCATTTTAGCGCCAAGATCTTCGTATATCTTACCTTGCTCTGCCTCAAGTACATTCATCTCCTTAATTCTTTTTAAGTACTCTTTCTCTTTCGCTTCAAACTCCTTTTCTTTCATTTGGAGATTAGATTTATTAACAATAGAATTTTTATTCAGCTTCTTAAGATGCTTTACCTCCTTTTCTAACTTGCTATTTTTGTGCAAACAAGCTCTCAATTCATTCTCAAATTACTGCACCACTCATTCTCTTCCTCTTTAGCTGATTCCATATAACTTGAGGATTCTTGTTCAATATCTACCCATGCAACTAACATATTTTTTGCAGTATCATTATCGGAATCATCGTTCTTCTTCTTCAAAATCTTCTTTATCCAATTTGCTTAAGAAATTTCTCCTTTTAAATCTGTAAGAGTTTCTTTTTCCCTTCTTCTTCTTCTTCCTCTTGTTCTTTAATCTTTAATTTCTTCATTGCCTTGAAGGTCAACTCCTTCTATGCCTTAGACTTCTTTTCTTTCTTCATTAGGGCTATTCTCATTTCATAAGTCACTAATATGTTATGTAAATCATCCAGAGGCAGCCTATCCAAATCTCTATCTTCTATGGAGGAGACTTTGGCATTAAAAGCTTTCGATAAGGTTTTAAGTATCTTCCTTACCATAATAGCATTGTTGATCTCCTTTTCATAGCCTCTAATAGTGCATAAAATTTCATTTATTCTTATAAAGAAGGCATCCACAGATCCATCATTTAGCATATTTATGTGTTCAAATTTGCTCCTCCAGATTTGTAGCTTGGCTTCCTTCACAACCTTGTCTCATTTATAAATATTTTTCAATTTGCCTAAATTTGTTTGGCTGTGTTACACCCTATCACTTTGGTAAATTCTTTGTCAAATAAAGAGGCATATAAGGCATTTCTAGCCTTTCTTTCATATTCTAAATTCTTCTTATCAGTAAGCGTCATAGTAGCACCTTCAACAACAGGGGTGAAGCCACTAGCAGCAGATTTAAACACATTTAGACCAAGTGATAACAGATATGGGAGCATTCTATTCTTCCATAACTAATAATTTTGTCCATCAAAAGTGTGAATGCCCTTGCCGTTAACACTGTTTATGCTCTCTATGATATTAAATAGCAGTAAATGTAAAGATTCACAATAATAACAAATAATTTCAAATCAAAGCAGACAGAATGGATCAACAGAGGAATTAGGCTTTAATATCACTTGATGAGGACCTTCTTAGGTTTCACATTGAGAGGAGAAGGGGGTGAATCAATGTGAGATGCTTACTTTTTACAAATCTATTCGGATTAAACCTCTATGGTCTGTTAAAGTTGATGATCCAATTTTTATCTTACTTCTTTATGTGAGAATGACTGTATGGATATCAAGCATGCACAAGCACCTAAAAACACACAGACTTTTTTACGTGGTTCACCCACAATGTGTGAGCTATGTCTATGGTGTGATAAGATTACTCCTAGATCACACAATCCACTCTTATTATCAAGGGATATAGCTGATGTTGTGGAAGGATCACTCTTTAACCACTTACAATGATCTCCTAATCACTTTAAAGGACTTCCACCCTTTTTTAAGTACATAAAAAGTTTATGACAAAACTTCCCTGAGAAAACTCACTCAATGTGCACAAGCTGTTGTTGTAGAAAATAAATATTTTCCTTCTTCATTGCCAATTTCTCTCCTCAAGCTTAACCGGTCTCTCCTTTTCAAGTTCTCTCCACTGTAGATTATCTCTACTGCAAGCTCTCTTTACTTGCAAGTTATCTCCACTGACAGTTCTCTCTATTATAGGTGCTGCCTCCTTCTGCCTTGGTAGGTTTTCTCCTCTACTGTCAGTGCTGCCTTCTTTTGCCTTGGTAGGTTCTCTCCTTTACTGCTGGTGCTACCTTCTTTTGTCTTGGTAGGTTCTCTCCTCTATTGTCACTAGTGTTACCTCCTTCTACCTTGGTAGGTTCTCTCCTCTGTTGGTTATCTCTACTGTAAGTTCTCTCCACTATAGGCCAATTCTCTCCACTGATGCTGGTTCTCCTCTTGCCTCTGTAGGTTCCTCCTTTTGCCTCTAAAGGTTCCTTCTTTTGCCTCTATAGGTTCTCTTCTTTGTTGGTTGTTACTTATGCTACTACAATCTTTCTTCCTACTTTTGCTGCTGCAAACTACTTTTACTGCTGTAAGGTGCTTCCTTCTGCTGTGCACTTGCTCTTTCTCTTCTGCTTCTGGATGCTTTCTCCTTCTTGCTGCCACTACTGCCTCCTTTTTACTATCGCTATTGCCTTCTCCTTGCTACCACTGCACTCTTCTTCTTCCTCTAGTACTGCTGCTGTTGTTTCTCCTCTTAGATATCGCTATAATCTCCTCTTGGATGTTGTTGCACTCTTTCCTCTTGGATGTTGTTACTGTCTTTCTTTTTGGATGCTACTGCACTCTCTCCTCTTGCATGCTGCTGCTATCTTTCCTTCTAGATGCTGCTACACTTTTTTTTTTACGGCTCATATTTTTGTAGCTCCCATTTCTTTTCTATAGGACATGTTTTTGCAACTCTCTTTTCTCTTTTACAGGACACATTTTTACAGCTCTCTTTTCTGTAACTCACATTTTTACAACTCATGTTTTTGTAGCTTTTTTTTTTTTCTGTAGAACACATTTTTGCAACTCTCTTATTGTTCTTTTTTATGGTCTACAACACTTTTTCTTGCTGAGCTCTTTCTTCTATTTTTGCAACATTCTCTCTTTGCGTTCTCTCTCTAATTTTTTGTAGGGCACACACCTTTTAGCAGTTGCATGGATATATTTATGAGCCTTAAATTTAGGGTTGCCCTATCATCAACAATCAGCATTGATTCCCAAGAGTTGCCCTACAATTAATAGTCAGCATTGATTCCTAAAATTTAGGGTCAACGAATAGCAATAACTCCTAAAATTTAGGGTTAACAATCAATATTGACTCATTGAATTTAGGGTTAACCTACCATCAACGATTTTAACCAATGATCTCTCTGCATCTCAAGCTCCTTGATGAATACAAAATGCACCTGTGGGTAGCAAACACATCTCGACAAATCTATGAGATACTGTTGACAACAAATCCAATATTAGTCATAAAAAATGGGCTCAACAAAATCGCTAATAAACCTTGCTATGGTATCCTTACGGTCTTCCTTTATATTAGCTTTAATCATGACTATCTCTATCTCCTTGTAATAGTCCTCTACATTTATAGACCTTGAACTCCTTGTAATAGTCCTCCACATTTATAGACCTTGAACCAGCCTTTGCAACTTTTTATGCAAGTCTCTATGGTAGTGGCTAGGTATAAATCTCTTGCTTATTACCAATTTCATCACTTGCCATGACTGAATTGGCCTCTCACCATTCCTCTTTTTAGTTATCACCAATTAGTCCCACCAAATACTTGCATAATCAATGAATTCTAGGGCTACGAACTTTACTTCTCGTAGAAATAATTATGGCAATCAAATATATACTCAACCTTTCTTTCCCACTCTAAATAAAGTTCAGGATCATTTTTTCCTTAAAATGCTAGAATCTTTATCTTTATACCACCCAAATTGCTATCTCTTTTAGAAATAGCCTTTCTATTATTTCTTGAGCTTGATTTTTTATAGTCTAATTCTTCCTCATCTTTTTCCTTAATCATACACCTTCTAAATGATTTGAATTTGCTAAGTGATTGTAACTCAGCTAATCTTATATTTATCATCTTAAATTGCTCAATAACTGTTGTTCCCACAGCCTTGTATGGGTTGTAATTGTTGTCAACTAGATTTAAGTGTGCGAGTAATTTGAAGCTACATGGAAGGGTAAGAAAGTAAAGCCACATAGAGGGGCAAGAAAGTAAATTCACATGGAGGGGTAAGAAAGTAAATCACAATATAATAAGCCTTACTAGGGTTTTCATGGAAGAGAGTATATAAACCAAGACCTTAGAAGACATAAGTGTGGGTGGATAGCAAAACACTAGAACTCTCGGTAAAACAAGTACAAACAGCAAAAATACAACTTTGCAAGAGAGAAAACCCTACATGGCAACACACACTACTGGTTGAAAGAGAGAAGACCCTAAACAGCAAAACCGAACCTTGGAAGAGAGAAAACAGGTGAATGGCCAAATAGGTGTGGACGACAAAGAGGTGAACGGCCAAATAGGTGTGGATGGAAAAGAGGGTACACGGCCAAACAACCTACATGGAAAAAGGGTGTGAATGGCAAAACCTTGTTCGGCCAACCAAGTGAGCATGACAAGGAGACAACACGGCAAAGAGAGCTTGGACAGCAATGGAGACCTTGGCTGGCTGAAGGAAAACCGTGTGACCAACGACAAGAGAGAGGACACCACCGACTGAAAGGAAACCGTGTGACTCACGGTAAGAGAAGAGACTGTATGCCATCGGGAGAGCAAAGGCGACACACGCCCACCGTAAGGTAAAGAAGAAATCAAAAACTCACACACCAAAAAAAGGTGAAAAACAGCCCACACAAACCAGAAATACACCACCGGGAGAGAGAGAGAGAGCCCATCGGAAGAGTAGAGCAAAGCAGACATACACCACCGGGAGAGAGAGAGAGAGAGAGACTCCATCGGAAGAGCAGAAACACACACATACACACCAGAAAAGGGGACACGGATACAGACCAGAAGAGGGACAAAACATGGAAAACTAGAACTGGAAGAGCCAACATGAAAACCATAACCGGGAGAGCCAACGTGAAAAACAGAACTGGGAGCGCCAACATTGGAGAGAAACGGGAGAGCAAAGGTGAAGACAGACTTGTTGGAGAGAAATGGGAAAAAGCAAACCAAAACACACACACCACCGGAAAGAAGGCAAAACCAGAAACACACTACCCCTGAAGAGAAGAAAACTAGAAAAGTGAGGTGAGGGCAAAAACCAGAAACAGGAGACCAGCGGAATCGTGAAACGGACAAGGAGAGCAAACTTGGTATGCATGAGGCTTGAGAACAGCGAAGCAGGTGTAGACCTGAAATGTGAGACTAGGACGTGCGTCGGCATGAGACTAAAACGTGCGACGGCATGAGACTAGAACGTGCAACAGCGTGACTGATCAGAAGCATGGGGCAGGCCGTGAGATGTGAAACGGCAGACCAGAAGCGTGAGTGCAAGCCGTGAAACCGTAACACGGTGAAAGCAGGAGTTGTGTGAAACAACTTAGAGAAGGAATTCGCTGAAGCATTGGAAAGAACTCAATGTATTTTCAAATTTCTTTAAGAGAAGTTAGAGAGTATTGTGGTGGACTTTTAAGCGGCAGTGAAGCAGCCTATTCAATTCAACAGAGGCAAGACAAGCTAGAAGAAGGGTAGATACAGTAAGTGACACTCTTGTAAGGGCATTGGAAATACGTTGAGTTCTTTCAATGCTTCGCTGAAGTTCTTCTCTACATTGTATCACGCAACTCCTGCTTTCACCGTCTCACGATCTTACCCGTCTCCTTGTCTCACGGCTCACCTCATGTTTCTGGTTTGCCGTTCTACGTCTCATGGCCTGCCTCACATTTCTGGTTTGGCATTACACGTCTCATGCATGTTTCTGGTTTGCACCCTGGTTTCACGCCTCATGTACGTTTCTGGTTTGCATGCCTTTCTGGTCACACGCCTCACATACGTTTCTGGTTTGCACGCCCTGTTGGTCACACGCCTCACGCATGTTTCTGGTTTTCACTTATCCGTTTAACACCTTCAGACAGCTTGGTTCAAGTCACACGGCCTGCCTCACTGTCGTTGCACGTCTGCTAGCCTGCACCACTCTTCTGATTTTTCTGGTTTAAGTCACACGGCCTGTCCATTTCTGGTTTTAGCCGTCGCACATTCCTGTTTGTTTCTCTCCAAGTGGTGTTTACGTTTTCTCTTCCAGGATGTATTGTCTCTCACGGGTTGTCTCTCTTACCGTCCAGCCGGGTGCTCTATTTTTTGTGTTTTTCCGTTTTGCTGGTTTTTGCGGAGAGATCGTTTGGCTAGATATCCCCTGTTTTGTCGTTTACTACTTTGGCCGGTTCCTTTGTTCCGTGTTCTCTCTTGTCATCTACTCTTTGTTTTGCCGTTCTGTTTTGGACGTATGTCTCCTTTAGCTAGTCACTCTCCTTTGCTGTCCACTATGTGTTCTTCCATACTGGTTTTGCCGTCCAGCCTTTGTGTTTTGCCAGTTGTCTCTTGTGTTGGATGGACTCTCTCTTCCTTTTCGGTGGTGTTCTTCGTCTTGTAGGGTTTTGCCGAGTGATCACCTTGGTTGGCCGGTTGCTCTAGGTTTGTCGTTCCAAAGCTCAATTTCCGACTCGCCCTTCTTCTTCCCGTCGATGGCTACCCTATTTGCTCTCTCTTTCTAGACTATATATTTTGTTGCTGTCTGTTCCTTTTTACTCGGCCATTCTCCACTTTCTCTCTCTCCCAAGGTTGGGTTTTTCTTTTTCTCCACCCTTTACTTGACCGTATATGGTTTTTCTCTCCTTTTCTTATTTGGCCGTTAGATTTTTCTTTGCCGTGCTCCTCTTCTTTTTGCCGTGTGGTTGCCGAATGCTCAATTGTCGTGCTCCTCTTCTTTTTGCCATGTATTTAATTGTGTTGAACTTACCCCAATTTTGTCTTCCAAGGTCTTTATATACTCTCTTCATGAAACCTTAATAGGGCTTACGCAGCAGATTTATGTTCTTGCCCTTCTATGTGGATTTACCTTCTTGCCCTTCCATGTGGCTTTACTTTCTTGCACATTTAAATCTAGTTGACAACAATTATAACCCATACAAGGTTGTGGGAACAACAATCTCCCCCTTTGTAATTGTTGGCAACACTCATAACAAAAGTCACTATGCAGCAGTTTCAACTCCCCCTAAATATACACTCCTCCTTTCTTAACAGCTCCCCCTGTACTGTTGCTTCTCTCCCCCTTTGCCAACCAATTACAAATCAAAAAAACTCGCAAAGTAAAGATGGAGGATTTACCTAATTTTCAGGCTTGAGGAGGCATTTGCACAAATAGACTCAATCTGTGCTTTTCAAACAGCTCTGTGGATAGAGATTTAGTTAGATCTTGTGTAGCCTCTTCAACAAATTTAGGTTCAACTTGTGAGAGTAAATTAGTAGCTCCCACAATTCTTCTTCTTATTGTAACTCCTGCTAATGGGTCACCTATGATCTAATTTTCTTGATGAGCACTAGTCCACTTTTTCTTTGGATTTCTTTCTTGCACAGTCTTAGTTGCAAGAGGATCTTTTTCTTCATCAATCATATACAAGTTTTTAGCTGTTCTCTTCCCTGCTACAATAGTATTGCCTTTTTTACTCTTTATCTGGTAACCTATTTTTGTGAATATTACCTTATGGTCTTCATTGCATAGTTTGCTGACAGATGCTAGATTATGTCTGAGTCCTTCAATGTGCAGAACATCTTTCAGCTTTCCTTTTCCAATAATCACTGACCCCTGACCATTGATATTAAGTGCATCATCATTGCCAAACTTGACTCTGCCTTCTCTTGATTTGTTTAGTTTTGATAATTTACTCTTGTCTCCCGTCATATGCGAAGTGCATCCACTATCAAGGATCCACTGCTTATCCTTGCAGTCAGCCTTTAGTGCAATTTTAGCTATATTAGCCACCTCCCTTTTTGTTCTATATTCCTTCTTTTGAACTGGCTGTAAGATAGCTTTCTCCTTTTTCTCAACTTTGACTGCACCGCTTGTTTTCATTGTGCCATTGAATGCCTTCTCTTGCTCAGGGAGAAGTGTCATGCATCTCTTGGCATTGTGGTCATCCTGCTTGCACTTTACACACTATTCCAAGTCTACTAATACAGCAAACTTGTTCTTTGAAACCATTGGTTTGGGCTTCCACCAACACTCCTTGTCAATGTGTCCTTGCCTTTTACAGTATGTGCAAGAACTCATGATAGGTGTTCTCCTTTGAATTTTGTATTGTCTCCCCCTGTATGCAAAATTGTATCTTCTCAAGTTGGAGACATATACTGGCCTTCTCCACCAGTAGTTAATTACCTTATGACCCCAAACTCCATAATAAAGGCAATGACCTTGAAACTGCCTCTTCTTGGGTCTGATCACAGCTTGTCTTCTTCTGTTCATTACTTGCTGTGTAGGCAAAATAGCTAGCTTCTTTGCTTGTGTGACTTTCATTTCAGTCACCTTCTTCTCCTTCTTCTGTTCAGTCGTAGCCCTCTACTGGCTGACTTTCTTTTCTTTTTGAGACGTAGCAGCTATGGGCTGCTGCTCTGTAACTACATCCATCATTTTGGCCTTGGCTTTGGTTTGATAACTGTCTTCTCTTCTTCAGTTATATTCACCTGAGTCACAGCCTTCTCTTTCAACTTCTGTGGCAAAGTCTCATTCTTCTTTTCTTTTGCAGAGCTTATTTCTCCTACCACTTCAAACTTCTGCAAGTTTTTCTCACTCTTTTTGAGTTATTACTGAAGTCTCAACAACTCTATCTCCATTTCTTCAATTGTTGATGTCCTTGAGCCAAGCTCTATAGTAAGGTCTTCACATATTTTGATCTGTTCTTCAAATCATCTATTCAAGTCAATATGTTTAGCCCTTATTTCATCCTTTTGACTTTTAACTTCCTCATACTTTGCTTCAACTTGTTTTATATGGGCCTCCAACCTTCTTATGGTTCTGCCCCTTCTGATTATCTCCTTTGAAGCTACTTCCAGCTCAGCTTCAAAATCTGGCTCTTCTTCATCAACCTCCTCTTCCTCTTCAAAGGTTGAGCTACCACCTTGTGTTGATGCCATAAAGACATGCTCATTTGATGAGTCTTCATCTTCCTCCTCATCAGCTTCTTTTATTTGACTTACATAGCTCTTGAATAAGGCTCTCTTCTTCTTTTGTGGGTTGGCAGTCTTCTTACTGAACTTCTTTGATTTAAATGATGATCTTTTCCATCTTGAACTTTGCTCATCATCACCATCCTCATCTTCATCATCAAGTTTCACTTTGCACTGAGAAGCAAAGTGTCTAGTCTGCCCACAACGATAACATCTTAAGGCCAATTGTCCTTTTCCCTTCTTAGACCCCTTTTTGAATTTCCTTGTGAAATAAGCCAATACTTCACCTTCACTTTCTTCCTCATCCTCATCATCATCCTCCTCACTGGATGATTCTTTCTCTTCTTTTATCTTCAAGTGCTTCATAGTTTTGAAAGCTGCCTCCTTTGATACCTTTGTTGTTGTAGAGCTTTCAGCTGACTTTATCATGCAATGAGATTGCACTGGAAATCATGTAGAGACATAGAATTGAGATCTCTACTCTCTTCTATGGCTGCTACCTTTGAGGCAAACCTCTCAGGCAGAATTTTCTTCACAATAGATGAGTCCTTCTTGTTCTTCCCATGACTTCTTAGATCGTTTACAACATCAATAACCCTGGTGAAGAACTCTTGGACTGTCTCATTTTTCTGCATTTTGAGAGATTTATATCTCTCTTTGAACACTTGAAGCTTAGCCTCCTTCATTCTGCCATCACCTTCATATATTTTCTGCAATCTGTCCTATATCTCCTTGGCAAATTTGCAGTCTATAACTTTAGCATACTCAGCATCTGTCAATGCCGAAATGATGACATTTGAGACCTTCCCATTTATCTCAAAATGCCTTAACTCCTCTGGGGTTAGGTTTTTACTTTCTTCTAGAGCCACAAAACCCTCCTATACGCATTTCACCACGTTCATGCCCATGGTTGCAAATACCACTTGCATTCTTGCTTTCCATATATGGTAGTTGGTTCCGTTGAAGATTGGAACCTTCTTGCTGTAAGTAATGCTAGTGCTGGTACCGGCTTCCATTTCTCAGTATGCTGAACAAGTCAAACTTCTAGATCCCTTCAAACTAGTACACCAAGCTGTTAAGCTTCAAACTGGTGAACTTGTGCTCTGATACCAATTGAAGTTCCCGACTTCTCCCTAGGATCTACTAGTTTGTGATACTGAGAGGGGGGTTGAATCAGTATCACCACAATTCCCAATTCGTAGGTAAGTGAACAACTTCAATCTCTTCTTAAAAGCGAACTCTTTCTCAGACTCGACTAAGGTAGATCTATTGCTACCTACTAATCACAATAGTCCCCAAAGTCACCTTTTAGACACCTTGCCTAATAGACAATATGGATGTTCTTGTTTAGGTTTTCGTTAGGTTATTGGTTGGCCGATACTTTAGCTGCGTTCACAACTCAATTCAAAACATAGAACGTAAAGCAAATTAAGGACACACGAGATTTACGTGGTTTCGTCAACGTGACGTACATCCACGATGGTAGGGACTCTCCCTCTACCAAGACCATCCACTATACTTGTGAATACAGGTTACAATGGATGTCTTTAATTCTCTACTCCTTTCAATATTGCAATTACTAAGCAAGTACAATACAAAGAGTGTCACTTACTGTGTCTACCTTTCTTCTAGCTTGTCTTGCCTCTGTTGAATTGAAAGGCTGCTCCACTGCTGCTTAGAAGTTCATCGCAACGCTCTCTAACCTCTCTTGAAGAAGTCTGAAAATACGTTGAGTTCTTTTAATGCTTCGCCGAAGTTCTTCTCTACGTTATATCACGCAACTCCTGCTTTCACCGTCTCATAGTCTCACCCATCTCCTTGTCTCACGGCTCGCCTCACGTTTCTGGTTTGTCGTTCTACGTCTCACGGTTTGCCTTACGTTTCTGGTTTGGCATTACACGTCTTATTCACGTTTCTAGTTTGCACCCTGGTTTCACGCCTCATGTACGTTTCTGGTTTGCACGCCTTTCTGGTCACACGCCTCATGTACGTTTCTGGTTTGGCGTTACACGTCTCATGCATGTTTCTGGTTTGCACCCTAGTTTCACGCCTCATGTACGTTTCTGGTTTACACGCCTTTCTGGTCACACGCCTCACATACGTTTCTGGTTTGCACGTCTTATTGGTCACACGCCTCACGCACGTTTCTGGTTTGCACTTGTCCGTTTAACACCACTAGACAACTTGGTTCAAGTCACACGGCCTGCCTCACTGCCATTGCATGTCTGCTGCCCTGCACCACTCTTCTGATTTTTCTGGTTTAATTCACACGGCCTATCCGTTTCTGGTTTCAGTCGTCGCATGTTCCTGTCTGTTTCTCTCCAGGTGGTGTTTACGTTTTCTCTTCTAGGATGTATCATCTCTTATGGGTTGTCTCTCTCACCATCCAGCCGGGTGCTCTGTGTTTTGTGTTTTTTCATTTTGCTGGTTTTTGCGGAGAGATCGTTTGGCTGGATATCCCCTGTTTTGCCGTTTACTACTTTGGCTGGTTCCTTTGTTCCGTGTTCTCTCTTGTCGTCCGCTCTTTGTTTTGTTGTGCTATTTTGGATGTATGTCTCCTTTGGCCGGTCACTCTCCTTTGTCGTCCACTATGTGTTCTGTCGTGCTGGTTTTGCCGTCCAGCCTTTGTGTTTTGCTGGTTGTCTCTTGCGTTGGATGGACTCTCTCTTCCTTTTCGGTGGTGTTCTTCATCTTGTAGGGTTTTGCCGAGTGATCACCTTGGTTGGTCAGTTGCTCTAGGTTTGTTGTTCCAAAGCTCAATTTCCGACTCATCCTTCTTCTTTTCCCGTCGACGGCTACCCTATTTGCTTTCTCTTTCTAGACTATATATTTTGTTGTCGTTTGTTCCTTTTTACTCGGTCGTTCTCCACTTTCTCTCTCTCCCAAGGTTGGGTTTTTCTTTTTCTCCACCCTTTACTTAACCTTATATGGTTTTTCTTTCCTTCTCTTATTTGGCCGTTAGATTTTTCTTTGTCGTGCTCCTCTTCTTTTTGCCGTGTGGTTGTCGAATGCTTAATTGTCGTGCTCCTCTTCTTTTTTCCATATATTCAATTATGTTGGCCTTACCCTAATTTTGTCTTCCAAGGTCTTTATATACTCTCTTCATGAAACCCTAATAGGGCTTACGCGGAGGATTTACGTTCTTGCCCCTCCAAGACTTACGCGGCAGATTTACGTTCTTGCCCTTCTATGTGGATTTACCTTCTTGCCTTCCATGTGGCTTTACTTTCTTGCACACTTAAACCTAGTTGATAACAATTACAACTCATACAAAGTTGTGGGAACAACAGAAAGTAATTGGATGTATGCTTCCTTCAAGTGGCAAGCTATCTAAAATGGGTAGCCAACATTGTATTGCTATTAAAAAAGGATGACAAGGTCTACATATGCCTAGACTACAAGAATTTAAATAAGGTGAGCCCTAAAGATAACCTCTTTCTACCATATATTGATATCCTGATGGATAATAAAAGTTTGTCTAAGTAGATCTTTTACAAGGTAGGGTCAAAATTATTTTTAATAATGTCAAAAATAAATTCCTATCCCTTATTAATCATATCAATTTACTTTGATTTTGATTCATTTTTTGATAAAAAGGTTTGAAGTTCATTTATTTGAAATGACTCTGTATCTGAAAGTTCAAAAAAGCTAGATAAAAAATTAAAGGTTTAGAGAAAAAGGACTTCTAATTTTGTAACGATTTCTTTTTTTAACTATAGTTCTTGTGTCCTACGATTAATTTTGCAATATTTGAAAATGCATCCTTTCTTTCTACATTAGTAACAGGTGATATCCTTTTGTTGTTTTTTAGTGGAAAGAGTTTTCTACTTAGCCAATTTAAATTGGGATTTTTTTATTTGCTATAAGAAAATTTTTTGTTTGATTTGTAAGGTTTCTTATAATTGGTAGATTTTCTAATGTGGGGCTTTTTAGTTTTGTTTGTAAAATCCTAAGTTTTCAAAAACCAAGGTCAAACTATTAACAAAAAATTCATACCTTAAAACAGGACTATTTCATTTCCCATTTAAGATGTTTTTAGAGCTTTGTGTCTTAATAGATTTTGAATCATTCTTTCTAAGTAAAACTAATTAGTTCTTCATAAGTTAATTGATTATAAAAGATAAGGTTTTTATATGTAATTTTTAAGGTGTGTTTAACTTTCTCATAAAAGTGTTAGAAGTCCTACAAAGAATTTTTCTTTCCAAAAGGCTTGAATTGAATCTTCTTTAAGTATAATTCTAGTATGAAAGATAGTTTTATAGTTTGGAAAATCACTAAATTTTTTACACTTGAGGTTATATGGCAATTTAACATTTTTATCTTTAAGGTCAAAAAGATCTCTTATGAAATGTAAGGAGATTGTTAAAATGAAATGTATTATAGCACCTTTGATAAGGTTTCTTAAGGAATCAAGGATAAGAACCTTATCGTGTGTAATTTTGATGGATTCCATAATTTGTGATAATTATTTATGTGTAAAGTGGTAATTTCACCATCCTTTCAACTGTCTTAAAAATTTTACTATTAGGATTTTAACAATAGTTTTGTCAAATGTTTAGTGTTGTATTTTGTATGCATTTGTGGCTATGATTATTTGTTGTAATAGGCTGAAAAAGTTCTATTTAGACATGTCATTTATTTTCCATTTATAAAATGGAAGAGGTATTAAATTTTTATTGAGTTAGGATATTTAGTTTGTTTTCAACATTTAAGTCTAAAACTATAAGTCCAAATATAGGTTTGGGTCAAAATAGATGATTTATTTAAAGTTTAACTATTTTGAAGATTGCTTTATCCTAATTTTGTCCTATCACCTTGATACTTTTTGTATTTAATTTTAAAGATGATGGTTATAGCCTTGTAAGATAACTTTTAAGGTCTAAGTTAATTGTTTCTTATCTAACTTGTTTTAAGATGACTTTAAGAATTAGTATAGTTTGAGAAAAAAGTTTTTATGAGTATCAAAACTTATTAAAGAATATGGAAGATTAGTTGTTTTTTTTGTACGTACTTGTTTATTCTAGTCAACTGTGTTCCTATGCAATGAAGATAAGCATTGATATAGTTATTTTGTTCAATAATCACTTTAAAAAGTTTTCTAAGGTCATCATTTTTCTTTTTTTGAGGAATTTTATTGATGGGTCAATTCAAATTGTCTAAGAGGTAGGGTTTTTACTTCTATAGCTTTGTCATTAAAAGTCATTAATTCCTTAACTTTGTTTCTGGTAATGACAAAATTTATAGAATTTTAAAAAAGGTGTGAAATATTGTTTAGAGATGCATATATTTCATACTCATACAAAAAAAATATGTACTTTTTGTTCAAAAATAAAATTATAAAAATAAGTTTGGATATTATGACTATTTTGTAAAATATTTTTAAAAAACTATATCCTTTGCCTAGTGTTGTAAGATGTATAAAAATTAATATGTAAATATTCTTTGTTAACTTGAAATTCTTTTTCTAAAATGTGTAATTCATTTGGATTTTTTTTTGTAAAAACTAATGATGTGGATGATGTTGGAAGAGATTAAGATGTAGGGTTAACATACATTAGATAGGGAATGATTGTGTTATAGTTTACATTTTGTAAGGAGGTATTTGGTAAATTTGAGGTAAAAAAACCAAGGTGACTATTTGTAGGAAAGGTTTACTATAGAAGAAAGATTAAAGAGTTGTCCTAAGTCAATCACAAATATTTTAAAGGCTTTTTCTAAAAATTTGGCACTTTTAAATGTTTTATTAAAGGTTAAGATGACATCATGATGTTGGTTTATTTTGAAAATTTTCTATACTTGGTTCAATTTGATTTTAAAATTAAGGTTTTACTAGTCTTTTTAAAATTCATTTTTTTTAAAAAAGTAATATCTTTCCATTAAATAGATTTTGGAATAACACTATTTGATCAAGTGAGATTAGTTTGAAAAAAAGAAGGTTTCACCCTTTTAAGATTAGAAATGATGTTTAGATACAAAATAGAAATCATGACTTTATAATGTATTTTGAAATTTAATGAAATTTGAATAAAACCTTCAAGTGTGTTATAATAATGAATTTTGATTTGTAAAACCATACGTTACAAAATGTTCCTATAACTTAAAGAAATAGTTAACATCTTTAAGGACAGTAAAGATAGATGTGTTCAAACCTTTCTTAGTAAGAAATTTGACTTTTACTTGTACAATTTCTACATATATATATATATTTGTAGTGTTTGTTTTTGTGGTATTACAAAGATTTTTAGAAAAAAAGATAAATGATTTCAAAAAGTTTTAGAAGTTGTATGTCTTGTTTTTTAGTTTTAATGGTAATATCTATTTTTAAAAAATTTGTATTTTGAAAGTTTGTAATTTCTTAGTCATTAATTCCTTTAAGAAATCTTCTATAGTAATCTCTTCACTATTTACTATCCTATGCATTTTTTAGTTTTTAAAAATAAATGCAATGAAATAAAAGATAGTTTTATACAATATCAAGTTCATGCTTATATGTTTAAAGGTTAAAATAAGATATCTCCTATAATTTAAGAGTCCTATATGATTTCTATTGCCCATATCAATACAAAAAATATTCTATCAAAGCACCTCAAGACAATAAAACTTAAAAACATATCATCTTGATGTGATAAAATTGGAAATTGGATGATAATATGTAGAAATATTGGATACAATATATAATGGAAGAGACTCTTATACCATAAAAGAATTGTTAAAAAAAAAAAATAATTTTACTAAACATAAAATTTAAATTTTATTAAAAAAATTTATCAATCTAAAATACTTATAAGAATTTGTAGGAAATATAAAGGAAAGGATATAAAAAAATAGAGTATATAAAAGAGGTTTTCCTATAGAATAGAGTACAATATTTGAAAGAGAGATTTTATGAGAGAATGTAGGGTTTTTCAATTAATGCCTTTTTAGTCCTTTTACCCATATTTATAACTACAAGATGTCTCCTGTAGTTGTTCATGGGCAGCTTATAATTAGCCATGGGTAGGAAATTTTTGAAAAAAGAAATCTCTAAAAAGTAATTTATTACTAGTCATAGGTATAATATCTCCAAAAGTGGTTTTATCTTGTAATGAAGTCATTAATTATTGAAAGTAATTTTGTTGTTTTGTGAAGATAGTAATAGCCCTCTTTTCTTTTCTTATTTTTACATAATCAAAAAGAAGATACTGATATAATCATCCTCATTTTTATTTTAAAAATTAATTATTAGTTCATTTGACTTAAAGATAACATAAAATGATGTTATTTTATTTTGTAACAATTGTTACATTATTGTGTAATATTCTTTTTCAATATAAATTGCTACCAAAAGATAGAAGTAGAAGATTTTAAGGCCAAAAGGTTAGTATTTTGGGATTGACTTGTGAGGGTTGTTAAATCTCCAGAAGTCATTTTTAAACAGTAAATTCGAAAAGCTTGATAAGGATTTTGAATGGATTTATTGTTTTACCTTGAATTTTTTAGTGATATGAAGGCAAAAAAAGGAGTGAGAAAAATTATTTTTCTTTGTTTATGGGATCATATTATTATTTAAATAAGATATAACAATTTCAAATTTCAAAAAGAGAATATATGATATAAATTCAAAATAATTTCACTATTATTTAAATCAGTTGAGAATCTTTTTAAAGTTAATTTTAATGTTAAAATAAAATTTAAAAAAAAAACTATTACTCTTATAACTTTGAAAAAAAATATTTAACTACAACAATTGATAATGCCAATACGAAGAGAAAAAAAGTAATTATTTTAAATTTTAAACTAACATAAAAGAATTTTAATATTGTAAGGTCTTAATTGAAAATGAATAATTATTTATATATAACATATAAATTAGATAAAATTTAAATAAATTTTGTCTAAATAAAAATATATAAATTTTACAATGTTTAAATTTTGTCTAAATAAAAATATATAAATTTTACAATGTTAATTAGTTTTAAAATCATGGATACAATCTTAAGTAGCATTTAAAACTTAAAAGAAAAAAAAAGGAAAAAAAAATAAGGGAAAAGAAACACCTCAAAACTCGGAGAAGTAGCCCAAACAGCGAGGGGAAAGGAGCCTCAAAACAACAAAGGGTTCCTGGCCTTGCTACGCGCTCCTGCGCTGTGCCCATTATCCTCTCTCTCTCCCTCCCTCCCTCCCTCTCTCACACACGCACTCTCATGGGCATATAGACGTTGTACAGGAGGTATTCACTGGTCAATGCCATCAACATCCACATGGAGTAGGACTCCACAGCATATTTATTTTTCTTTGTATTGCTATGTTTTAGTTGAACATATGAACTCCAACAAGCAGTGTTTCAAAAATTATCGTTTCCCTGCTTTTGTTTTAATTTCTATTTGTTAAACCAAACAGTCATATTACTTATGAATTGAGTTTTTTTTTTTTTTTGGGTATTTGTTTGGTCTGTACTTGGTTTGTCATTCGCAGTTTTTTTGGGCCGTCAGATGGAACCAGTAATTACTCCAGCGGCGGATTTTGGGAATATCCCAATTTCTAATTATAATTCGCAAGGTAACGCCACGGAGATTGAGGGTTTCAAGCGTAGAGTTGATGAAATATTCCAGCAGGTTGATAAGGTATAAGATTAAATTGAATGTTCAGAATCTGATCTTTCCTTTCGCTAGTAAAATTGTATTTATTGTATGTTATTGAGCAGAGTTTTTTTTTTTTGTTTTTTTTTGTGACCTTGCAGCTGGAGGAAAGAGTGAATGAAGTTGAACAATTCTACTTGAATGATTCGAATAAAAAGCAGCAACAGACTGGTTCTAAAGGTGGATCTGTTGTGAAAGACAGAGAGAGAGAGAGAGAGAAAGAGAGGCAAGTCCCCAGCATTAAGAAGCAGCAGCAAGAGGCCTCCAGGCGTGATGCTGCTGCTGCTAAGAGAATGCAGGAGCTTATGCGCCAGTTCGGGACAATTTTGCGCCAGGCAATCTCTGTTTGCCCCTTTGTGACTTGCCTGTTCTGTTATTTATCTATTTCGCTTTTGGTTTTGGTAGCTTAGGACATGGCTTGATTCATTTTGCCTGTTCCCCTCTACTTTACATGCCTTATATTTGCTGTAGAAACTCATTTTTGTGATTTCAAGCTGTGACTTGGAGAAATGATTAGTCTCATCCTTTCTTTCAGTATCCTTTTTTTTTCAAAGTTTCTTCTAAATACTCAATTATTTTGCCTCTATACCTGATGGCTGTGCTTGACAGTTGCCTCTTTGTTGTAATTTTATAACTGATTCTAATGTTAGGACAATGAGATATAATGTTCAACCTTCTTGGCCATCATCTTTTTCAAATTTGTACTGCTAAGGAATAATGATTCAATCATTTTCATTTATCTTTTCTTTGAAATGAACCTACACACTGAAATCCCAACAACCACATCACTGTATGCTTGAACATTAGAAAACAGTTTTTTACTAGCTAAATTTCAAAATTCATTGATTTCAGATCACTCAGCATAAGTGGGCCTGGCCTTTCATGCAACCTGTTGATGTCAAGGGTCTTGGGTTACATGACTATTATGAGGTAAATGAAATATTCATCTATCTGACTAACTCAGGAAAATGCATGTGCTGTTGTACTCTAGAAATTGTTTCACAATTTCTTTTCTACACTTTGCCATTCCAATTATTTCAATGGCTGATTACACTACCTATAATTTTCAAAGCAATTTATGTCTGCCATCAGCGCACAACCTTTAATTGCAATTACAGTGTTCCCTTGATTGTATTTGACAAGGTTATTGACAAGCCAATGGACTTCAGTACAATAAAAAATCAAATGGAGGCAAAGGATGGCACAGGATATAAGAATGTCAGGGAGATATGTGCTGATGTGAGGTTGGTCTTTAAGAATGCTATGAAATATAATGATGAACGAAGTGATGTTCATGTTATGGCCAAAACTCTGCTGGGAAAATTTGAGGAGAAGTGGCTGCAACTTCTGCCCAAAGTAACTGAAGAGGTAACCTGTTTACGAGCTGTCTTAGTTCATAATGTTGTTGGCTTGACTCCATTTTGCTGAAAAAGAGATGTCAAAGCACATTGAATTTTGATTTATTTATCCATTTTAAACTCTTTGAAATGAGGATATTCCTAGCAAAGTAGGTGTAGCACCCATCAGAGATAAATTGAGGGAGTGACATTTGCATTGGTTTGGACATTTTCAATATCCATTTTAAACTCTTTATTTGATGCATCCACAGGAGAAAAAGCGAGAAGAGGAAGAAGCTGAGGCCCAGTTGGATATGCAGCTTGCTCAAGAGGCTGCTCATGCTAAAATGGCTAGAGATTTAAGTAATGAGGTATATCAGATAAAGTTCTTTTTTTTTAAAAAAAAAAATTAAAACCTTATATTATTGATTGAAAATCTGTTAATGTAACATAGAATTCATAGACATTTTGAAAAGGTAGTCGTATTGGCACGCTTTTTTGTGAACATTCTTTTACTGTAATTTGTATAGAACTCTCATATGTTTTGAAATTGGTATTAGTATTGGCATGCTCTATGGTGTGAGAGCCTCATACAGTGAGCCACCACTTTTGTCAGTGTGCTCTAATTGAATAAGTGCATTTTCACCTTGTAATATGATTGTGACATGCATTTGGATGATATGCATTGCTTAACATGTTTACGATAACTATTTTCAGCTATATGAGATTGATATGCATTTGGATGAACTCAGAGAAATGGTTGTTCAAAGATGCAGGTTTGTCCCATCGATGTTGTATTTCCTATTTGAATATATTGAGATGATTAATTAATGTGTGAATCTTCTGATGCTTCCTAATGCCATCTTGAATGATTAAATTTCACATTTTAGGTGTATATGATTCCCTGGTCTTTACTATGTAATGTAGCAAATTCATTGCCATGCTAACAACTGAAATCTTTGAGATAGGGCTCCCTCTGAACAAGGTGTTATACTTCTACTTTGTGGTTCTATAGCACATCTTGTGACAATTTTAAAGTTATGTTCTAGGAAAATGTCAACTGAAGAGAAGAGAAAGCTGGGTGCAGCTCTTACTAGATTATCTCCTGAAGATTTAACGAAAGCATTGGAGATTGTTGCCCAAAATAATCCAGGCTTCCAAACAACAGCTGAGGAGGTGGACCTGGATATTGATGCTCAGGTGATCTGCATGATTGCAATTCTGTATCTTAGTGTTCTGTATTATCAAATAGTCTGCTCGGTAAAGAAACAGATTCTCAAGACTCTTGTCTGTTACCCCATGCAGAGTGAATCAACACTATGGAGGTTGAAATTTTTTGTGAAAGATGCACTCGAAGCTCAAGTCAAAGCTGTGGCAAGCACAGGCGTGAATAACAACAACAATAATAACAATAACATCAGCAATAACTGCAATAGCAACAATAAACGGAAAAAAGAGATATGTGATGCCATTGCTAAGAGTGCCAAGAAGAAGAGTAAAAAGTCCCCATCTTGATCATAAGGTGCAGTGGTGAACCTTGCACTTTCTTGTATTTCCATATGGAAGAGATATGGGGCTGCAAGTAATTGGAAAATGAACCTGACTTGCTGGAGCAAAGCAGGAGGAATGCCAATATTCTCTATTTCTCCTGGACCATATGTGTTACTTTGCAGGGCTCTTTTTGACATCTTAGTCATTGTTAGATTCCATAATTAAGTTTCAACACTTTTATTATTATTATTATTATTATTATGAAATCTATTATCAATCTTTACATTTGGCGGCGTTAAATTAACGTATTGGGTTTCTTCAGATCTGCTGAAGTGCAAATTAACATCAGCGTATAACTCGTAAAGTTGTGATGTTTTGAAGCATGTTTGGGAAGGAGATGTCAAAGAGTCGGACATAATGCATAGCTATGTCATATATGATGTAATTTAATGTCTTCATTGCCTACCGGCAATGTGATTTAGAGAGATGGAATGTTACGGAACTCTCAGTTGTAATAAACAAAACAAGGTTGGAATCTCTCTCTATCTTTTTTGTCTTTTTTACACCAAATAAAAAAAACGGTATATTGTATGTATGTTATTGAGTCGGTAGGTTAAAGGTCACAAGTTGTGCCTAGGTATTTTTATTTAATTTTTTGTAAAAAAATGTATTATTTGAGTATCATTAAATTAAATTTAAATGAAATTTTCACATTTAATTCATGATATTAATAAATTTAAAATTTAAAATTTAATATCACACTTTTAATAAAATTTTTTGTTATCAAAAAATTAATAAAAAATGTATTAAATTATCAATTAGATAACTACCTCAAATGATAGAACAATGCTGCAAACTTTGGGGGGGGGGGGGAAATAGTTTGAATGTTGGAGATTGAGACTCTTCGAAACAACTAAACTCACCTTTATAGTAACCACTAATCGATCATCACCTGCCGTATAGTTATTAGGCTACATGCTCCGATGCAAATTCTTAAAAATTTGGGAGCTGCTGACGCACGTAATTGAGATGGGTATGAGCAGGGCTCCACCTTCTTAAATAAGGAGGGGGGGGGGAATCTGAACGTCCGTAATTTGGTGCACTCCATAAATAAAAATAAATAAATAAATAAATAAAAAAGAGAGAGAAGGGTAAACGATAAAAGGGACAATTTGGGATCCTTTTACCAAATGACATCAACACTACATTACAAATTATAATGATAGTGTTGATGTCATTAGACAATGTGAGATAAATTAAGTTTTAGCTTGAGTTGTCTTTAATTATTAAGTGAGATAAATTATAATTTTTTTTTGTAATTATTTAAAATTAAAAATTCTTTATTTAATTTCTATATATTGCGAGATACCCTTTATTTGAATTATAATAATTGTTATTCATAAAGATTATATATTCAATCATTCATTCATGTATAGAAAGGACGTTTATAGAATTTATAAGATATACAATTTCTTTTTTTCAAAAGCATCTTCCATTATTCTGTCAAAATATCATGATATTATAGTAGAGTCCTTGCAACTTTGTGAACTTATCTTACAAAATTATCTTCCATAATATCATAAATATTGAATCACACGTCAATTATAGTGGGTCATGATTTTGGCTCAATAAATATCTACATATAGTTGAATGTTTCTAATTATGAACTCTAGTTTAAGGTTGTCGAGATGTATATTTCTAGCAAAAACAAATTGAGATATATCAATGAAGATCTTTCTTAATCAGAGGGGTGATGTATCTTATGAGAAATGGAAGACTGAAAATGTGATTATCAAAGGTTGGTTAATTAATTCTATGGACTCAAAATTGATTAGCAATTATATTCAATTTCTAACAATGAAAGTAGTGTGGGATGTGGTTTCCAGCACTTATTTTAATGGCACTCACATCTAACAAGTCTATAATTTGAAGAAAAAAGTGATGCAACCTAGGTAAGGAAGAGGATCACTTAAAATAGGGGATTACTTAAAACATACTACAATAACTTTTAAAGTCTCTAAAAGAAAATTGATTTTCTATACCTTAATCCAAAGAAGTTTGATATTGACATAAAATAATATAATCTTATGATACAAAAGAATTAGGTCTGCACTTTCTTGGACGAGCTCGATAATAAGCTAAACAAAATTTAAGGGGATGTACTACAAATGAAGTCATTCTTGTTTGTTAAGTAGACTTATGCTTTTTTTTTTTTTTGTAGAGAAAGTGTTCAATAAGTAGTAATGCTAACAAAAGGTAAAGGAGATATAACATATAATGGAGCCATGTTGACAAAAGGGGGACAAAAGCAATCGATCCTACAATTAATGCTTGATGGAAAATCTACTACCACAACAAAGATAAAATCTAAAAGAGATGTTAGAGGTTACACCCATTGTAGAAATCCAAAGCACACCAAAGAAACATGTTTTAAGTCACATAAATATATGGAGCAGTGGCATAAACTTAAAGCCAAAAAGAAACGTGATGCTAGCATAAGTGCTAGTGTAAGAGGGAATGTAGGCCTAGTAGCCTTCATGAATATAGGATCTCAACTACTTTTGCACAATTAGAAGACTTTAAACCAATTATAAGTTCTTGGTCATAAGATGGTACCACTCTTTTTTTACTCAAGCAAATTAGCAGTTTTAAGTAATCCAAGCAATAATGATTGGATTATTAACTTATGGGCAACTAACCATATGAGTTATAGCCCACAAAATTTTATTATGATTACTCATCCAAAATAAACATGTGTTTCTAATACTAATGGAATACCATACCTGATTACTATAGTGGGAAAAGTGACATTCTTGCCTTCTTTTAATATATCTAATACATTCCATCTCTTATAAACAAGTCACTATTCATTGGCTAGGTTACTGAGGAATTAAATTGTATTAATTTATCCAAAATTTTGTTTATTTTTAGATATTCTCACTAAGGAGATCATTAGTTGTCTTACTAAACGAAGGGGACTATATTACTTAGATGATTTTAATTTTGGACAAACAAATTCTATAGATGGACCTAGTGTTAGAAATGATAAATTTGGTAATGGCATTGATGATTAAGCATCATTTTTTTTTTCCATATTTAAAGCATTTATTTTCAAATTTTTTTTTAATTTGAATGACTTTATTTTGAATTATGAGACATACATTTTAACAAAAAGTCATATATATATGTATGTATGTATGTACGTACGTATGTATGTATGTATGTATGTATTCATCATATATAATTTAAAGGAGACTAGAAAATGCTTAAAATGATTTATAAGTGGTTTTTGCTATTATGATTATAAAATGTTATTTCAAAAAAATGAGAAATTGGCCAAGAAATTCAAAAATTTATTGCCTAAATACTTTTTCAAATATGGTTAGTCATGACCACCAAAATATTAGTCATAGTTTGATATCAATAGTCAATGACAATAGTTATCAGTGTCATGGCCTAGGTGATGATTAAATTAAGTAAATTTGTATACCAAGATATGAATGTTGCATGCAAGGTTGAAGAATCAAATAGGGAAGGTAATTATGTATGTGTTTCCACTTTACACTTGGACACCAAAATTATTTTCTTTCATTAATAAATGAATGTCACCTTAGTAGTCATGGCAAAGAAAGTTTAGCAATTTAAGAATCAAAATGACTAAAAAAAAATATAATTAAAAATTCTTAACCACTTCTTGCTTAAAACATAGAAAGACTAGTGGGATAATTTTTTATACTTATTATGTTACTATTACAATATCTTTTTCATATGAATTGAAACTAATGTAGGGATAACTATTAGCTCCCTAAGTCCCTTAATATGGAAATTAAAGTATTTAATGGCATTTTGCACCAATGCCTGACATTGAGTTAGTGTGAGATGGATATGTTAAAGGAAATAAGGTGAATATGCATGATAGAAAGTTGGGGGAGGTTACATATAGGTTATGGCATTGGCGACAATGAGCAAAAAGGTGGGATTTAAAACATAGGTGGCATTATGGCAATATGTCATGGTATTGGCATTTAGAGGAAGGGTTTTTGGGTGGTAGGTTAGTGTAGTAATAGGTGCTAATGACACAACATGTTGTTAGTTGTGAATGATTATTTAGACATATCAATATGTCCTTTTACCCAATGACTAGATTCCCTTATACTCTTTAAGGGGGTTATGCATGCCTCATTAAGCAAATTAGTTAACAAGGGGTCTCAATGATCAGCTACTCATCATAAGACATTGGTGTATGGGTCGAGTGTGTTATAGAGCATACATTCATAAGTTGGGCATAGGTGTGTAGGAGACCAAACAACTTAGAAAGTGCACCAAGCTTGCTTGACCTTAAGTCCTATAACAATAGGGAGATCATAGGTAATGCTTCTTAATAAGGTGGGCAATGTGTTAAACAAAATTTGACTCCTTAAAGATAACAAGATAATGGTTGCTATTAGCCAAAAATGTGGGAGCTTTTATGAGTTGGTAGATTATGCCATTGATGAAGACCTTTTAAGGTCTCACATTGAGAGAAGAAGCAGGTGAATCAGTGTAAGATGTTTACTATTTACAAATCTGTTTGCATTAACCTCTATGACTTGTTAGAGTCGATGATCCAATTTTTATCTTACTTCTTTATGTGAGAGTAGCCATATGGATATTAATCAAGCATAAGCACCCGAGAACATACAGAATTTTTACGTGTATCACCTACAATGTGTAAGTTACGTCCATAGTGTAATAGGATCACTCCTAAATCACACAATCCACTCTTATTATCAAGAGATACAACTATGTTGTGGAAGGATCACTCCTTAACCACTTACAATGATCTCCCGATCTCGATCACTTTAAGAGTTGATCTCTCGATCACTCAAAGGATTGATCTCCTGATCACTAAAAGAGTTGATTTCCTGATCACTCCAAAGGTCTCTTACCCTTTTTCAAGAAGTTTATAAAAAGATTATGACTAAGACTTCCCTGAGAAATATCACTTAATATGCATAGGTTGCTATTACAGAAAGTGAATCTTCTCCTTCCTCACTATTGGTCTTTGCTTAAACTTGTCTCTTCTCTACAGGTTCTCTACGTTTGCAGTTTATCTCTACTGCAAGTTCTTTTCCTTTATTACCGTTGTTGCCTCACTTGCTACCTTGGTAAGTTCTTTTCCTTTGCTGCTAGTGCTGCCTCACCTGCTGCCTTGGCAGGTTTCTTCCCCTGCTACCAGTGCTACTTCACCTGTTGCCTTGGCAGGTTTCTTACCTCATTGCCAATGCAACCTACCCTGCTACCTTGGCAGGTTCTCTTCCCTGCTTCTAGTGTTGCTTGACCTGCTACCGGGTCACATTTTCTCCTCTGCTACTTGCCCTACTGTTAAGGCAAGTTTTCTCCTCCTACTGCTAGTGCTTACACTTTTTGCCTGCTACTAGTTATGCCTACACTTGTTGCCTACTACTGGTAGTGCCTGCACTTATTGTTTGCTACTGGTTGTGCTTGCACTTGCTGCCTGCTGTTACAAATTACTAGTTGTGTTGCCGTAAGCAATTGGTTGTGCTGCTGCAATCTGCTGGTTGTGCTATTACAATCTGCTGGTTATACTGCTTGCCCTTGCTAAGATTGTTTCTTACCCTTACTGCTATTGCTGGTTTCCTTACTACAATTATTGGTTTCCTCTTGCTGCAGACCTTTCTTTGATTGGTTACTACAACTTCTTCCTTGGGTGGTTATTGTAACTTCTTCCTTTGGTTTGGTAGGCTGCTATATTCTTCTTCTCCCTTTAGTTTGGCCAACTGTTGCCTCATTCTTCTCCTTTTGGTTTGGCCAGCTACTGCCTCTTTCTTCTCTATTTGTTTTGGCTGGCTGCTACCTTCTTCTCCCTTTGGTGTGGTTGTTGCACATCTCCTCTGGTTTGGTATGGCTGTTGCACCTTCTTCTTTGGTTTGGTGTGGTTGTTGGTTGTTGCACGTTCTCCTTTGGTTTGGTGTGGCTGCTACACATTTTTTTCTTTTGTTTGGTGTGGCTGCTACATGTTTTTCTGTCCTTAGTGTGCCTATCGGTTATTACACCTTGTTCTCCCTTTAGTAGGGCTGCTAGCGACTACACCTCTTCTTGGTGCTATAACTCTCTTGGCTGACTACACCTTTCCTTGGTGGCTACCTTCTTTGCCTTGGCCAATCACTCTCTTTTTATGTTCTCTCTCAATTTTTTGCAGTACATATGTCATTTTCTTTTTGCAGCCTTTGCTATTGTTCTCTTAATTTTTTTGTAACCCACACATTGATCTTGCAAGATACATGAAGGTATTTATAGAGCCTTGAGATTAGGGTTGCACACTTATCAATAGTTAGCATTGATTCCTAAGGGTTGCCTTACAATCAATGGCCAGATTTGATTCTTAAAATTTAGGGTCAATGTTCAAGGGTTAACAGTCAGCCTTGACCCAAAAAATTTAAGGTCAACAGTCAACATTGACTTATCGACTTTAGAGTTGACCTACCATCAACGATTTTGCCCAATGACTTCTCTACATCTCAACGGCATTCATAACATCAAATTAACAAGAACAACTATGTGTGATATTATTAACAACAAATCCAACATTAACCATTAAAGATAGGCTCAACAATCTCCCCTTTTGGATTTGTTGGCAACACATTAAATCCACAAATCAACAATTAAGCATAAATAGCAACTTTAGCACAAATAGCAACCTTTAACGTACACGGTTGCCCTTAAAACATGCATCTCCCTTTTTACATATACTTGTACCTTTAACTCCCCTTTTTTTTTTCTTCTCCCCTTTAACAATTCCCCCCCCCCCCCCTCTTTATGTATCAAGCTACTCCCCCTTTTGATCAATACATACTCTCTTTGGATTTATGCAAAATATCTCCCATTCTGACAACAAATCCAAAGAATAATAAAAGACGGAAAAAGAGAGGGGATAGAGGCATACTTTAGCCTCTAGGGGGTGGCTGAATACATAAACTCAATCTTAACTTCGTAAACATCTCTTTTGACAGATGTTTGGTGAATATTTTTGAATGAGTGAGCTCCAATGACTTTTTTGTTTAAGTCTCAACATTTTTGTAAGTAGCATTCACCATTTTCCCTTTTTGACAAATGCTACAAATTGCATTTCTTTTTCTCCTCAGCTTGAGTACATCTTTTACAACTTTATTTTTGGATAATTTATTCAGTCCTTTTTGTCCAAGATGTCTCAATCTTTTATGCCACAATAAGTTTTCATCTTTGGTGCTTATGTAGCATGTATTTTTGCTTTTGGAAACTTGGTATAAGTTTCCTCACATTCCTTTTTCATTATAGACTTATTACTCTAACACACATTAGCCATATGTCCATACTTACCATAGCTCCAACAAAATCCTTCAAATCTAGATTTTCTTCTTTCACCAAGTTAATGTCTCCTTTCTTTAGCAACTATTATGGCACCCTTCTTTCCATTTTTGACAACTTGTCTCCTTTGGATGAGAGTCTTTACCACATCTTTCCTAACCCATTTTAGCTTAGGTTGGTTTCTCTTCTCCATCATGTCATTATGCTTGCTTTCAGGCACAAACACAATTTTCTTCTTTTCTACTACCTTTTCATTTGGTTTTTCGATATAGCTAAGGCCTTTTTTCCCTATGGAAATAGGTCTTTGTTCACTTAGACACTTATCCAATTTTTTAATAGCATCCTCTTTGATGGCATTTGCTAAAGTCAACTCTCCTTTCATTTCCATAGCCTGCATAAAGCTTTCTTCATGTTTCTTTAATTTGAACTCAGTCTTGTAGAGCTTGGTTTGCAAAATTAGCACCTCTTCTCTTTTACAATCACCTTAGCACTAAGATTTTAATGTATCTTACCTTGCTCTACCTCAAGTACAATCAGCTCCTTAATTCTCTTCAAGTACTCCTTCTTTTTTGCTTCAAACTCTTTTTCTTTCACCTAGAGATCAGATTCATCAACAACAAAATTTTCATATAGCTTTTTGAGATACTTTACCTCTTTTTCCAGCTTGCTATTTTTGTGCAAACAGGCTCTCAACTCATTCTCAAATTGCTACACCAACTCATCCTCTTCCTTTTCGGTTGATTCCTTATCACTTAAAGATTCTTGATCATCGTTTACTTTAGCAACCAGCATATTCTTTGCATCATCATCAAAATTATCATCAACTTCTTCTTCAAAATCCTTATTATCCAACTTGCTCAAATAATTTCTTCTTTTGGATCTGAAGAGTTGTTTTTTTTCCTTTAATACTTAAATTTTTAGGTTTAAAATAGCTGGATTTCTTTGTTCTCCTCCTTAGGACTGGCTCATCATCATCATCACTATTTGCTTCTATTCTCTTTAGGCAGTCCATGGTAAAGTGCCCTATGTCTCCACAGTTAAAGCATTTCAAGGGTAATTTTCCTTTGTACTTCCCTTTTCCTTTCCTCATATTTTTGATGATGTATGCCATGACTTTATCGAGTTGAGTATTACCATCTTCTTCCTTAGAGTTGCTGTCAAATTCTTCTTCTTGGTCTTTAATCTTTAATTTCTTCATTACCTTGAAGGCCAACTCCTTCTCCTCCTTAAATACCTTTTCTTTCTTCATTGGGGCTATTCTCATTTCATAAGCCACTAATATGCTATACAAATCATTTAGGGGTAGCCTATCTAAATTTCTATCTTCTATAAAGGAAACTTTGGCATTGTAAGCTTCTTGTAAGGTTCGAAGTATCTTCCTTACCACAATAGCATCATTGATCTCCTCTCTATAGCCTCTAATGAAGCACACAATTTTGTTTACTCTTGTAAAAAAGGCATCCACAGATTCATCATCCTGCATCATTTATGTTTTTAAATCTACTCCTCTAGATTTATAACTTGACTTCCTGCATAACTTTGTCTCCTTCATAAATATTCTTTAGTTTGTCCCAAATTTGTTTGGCTGTGTTGCACTTCATCACTTTGGTGAATTCTTTGTCTGATAAAGAGGTATACATTGATGGAAGCCATATTGTACCAACTTAAATCAACAAGGGAGTTGATACTTTGCATAACCTTGGAGGACCAATGACAAGGGCAAGGTCAAAGAAAATAAAGGAAGCTCTCAACAACTTGTTATGCAACATTTACTATCAAGAAGTTGGTAGGTACGAGTTAAAGATGATGGAGGCTTTACCAGGGCTTGCAAATGTGTCATTTGTGGAGGAATTTGAGAACCATGGCCTTGGGAAGGAAGTTGGATTTGGGAGCCCATGTTTGGGCATTTGAATGGATTAATTTCATGAGATATATTGTTATGTAGTGGGTTGAACAAATTTCAGCATCTTAATGGGTTATTTTCATAGGGTTTTATTATTATTTAGTGGGTTGGATGAATTTCCTTAATAAGCCTATGTTATTAGTTAGGGTTTTGGGGTTTAGCATATAAAAAGGGCAAAAAGGGTGGTTGGAGGAGGCAGACCCATTTTCATGAGTGTATGAGCTATTTCTCTGGTTCTTTGAGAACTAATTCTGAACTTTCATACTTGAGTGTGTTGGTTCAATAGACTTATCTTTTTCAACGTTGTTGTTGTTAGGAGTGGCATCTAAATCTTATAGTTTTGGTTCTTGGTTGTTTATAATCATTGGGTCAGAACTCCAAATCCCTTAACCTTTGTTAGAACGATCCTATACCAACATTAGTATTAGGTTCCATTTACATATAATCGGAGTTTGTATCATTTGGTATTAGAGCCTTGTGTCACGGGGCCATTACCCTCTCCCCAAAAGATTAACCTGTTGGGGTGTGCAGCGCCCACGCTTATATGGCTCAAGGATCCCCTTCTCCTTTCTGATGTGGGACTTCGTCACATTCTTCCCCACCGAATCCATCGACGTCCTCGTCATGGACCGGCCCCCCCTGCCTACTCCCCCTACCCTTGGGTCTAGAGCGCTCAGTGGCGGACATCGGATTCGGGATGGGCCGGCTCTGATACCACTTGTCACGGGGCCGTTACCCTCTCCCCAAAAGATTAACCTGTTGGGGCGTGCAGCACCCACGCTTATATGGCCCAAGGATCTCCTTTTCCTTTCCGATGTGGGACTCCGTCACACTTGGCTCTAACTCAGGTTAGTTATACTTTTCTTATCATTTCTTTCGTGTATTCTTCATTGTTGGTTGAATAATCACAAAAAAAAAATCTTGTATTTCTTGGGTTTCTTTTCTGATATTTGTTTCTTCTACAGAAATACCCATTAGTTATCCAAAAAATAAAAAAAAATAAATAGATAAATCGTGTGTTTCTTGGGTTGCCTTTTCACTATTCATTCCTTATATAGAAATACCCATTAGTTAAACAAAAAAAAAAATGGCTTCATTGCTCAATTGGTCATTTACTCAAATATATTTGATAATTAATTGTTGTTCGATTGCACTGCTCATATCATTGAATTCCTTGTCATTCTGTTTGCTTTATTGCCCATCTTCTTGATTGTGTCACTTCTTTGAAAAGGTAGGTCTAGGATTGATATATTCAAGTTTTGTTTGTTCTGAATTTAGTTTGCTTAGAACTATTGAAAGAGCTCTTAGAATCTTGCAATTCATTATGTAATACACGAGACTTGAGGACTACTATAATTGAGTAGAGAGCAAACACACAAGGGAGTGAGTTTTGTGAGGTATATTCTTTATTTACTAACAATCTTGCATATTCAATGCCTAATGCTAAAGAAGGCAGTTTCCTACACGAAGAGGAGGAAGTAGTTGTTCCAGATTTCAAATTGTTTGTGAAATCCTTAGAGTAGAAGTTTGATAGGATTGACCAAATTTTTTGGGAAGTTCAAGATAAGATGGATAAAATAAAAGGGGAATCGAGTGTCAATCCTAAGAGGCTAGCTGGTAGGGTCATGAAGGAGCAATTTGAACATGACTTTGGTGAAGATGGTGATGATTATTATGATGACAGTGATAATGCTAGTAGAAACTTTAGAGGTGGATTTAGAGGAGGACGTGGTAATAGGAATGGTAGAGGAGTAAGTGTTAATGGAAATGTTTATGATAGGTATAATAGAGGTTGGGACAACAGAAATAGAGTGGAGGAAGGAGTAAACAAAAATCTTAGTAGTATTAAAATGAAAATACCTTTTTTCCAAGGGAAAGCTGACCTTGATGTTTATTTAGATTGGGAACGAAGGGTAGAATTAATATATAAGTGCCACAACTTCTCTGAGGAGAAGAAAGTGAAGTTAGCTGTGGCGGAGTTCACTAATTATGTTGTAGTATGGTGGGACTAGCAAGTTACCACTAGGAGAAGAAATTTTGAGAGAACCATAGAAACATGGAATGAATTGACGACTGTGATGAGAAGGAGATTTGTTCCCAGCTCTTATTATAAGGATTTGTATAACAAGTTGTAAAGCCTTATGTAAGGTTCCAAGAGTGTGGAAGAGTACCATAAGGAGATGGAAATTGTTATGGTTAGGGCAAATGTAATGGAGGATAGGGAGGCAACCATGGCTAAGTTCCTCCAAGGGTTGAATAGAAGCATAGCTGTTGTGGTAGAATTGCAATACTATGTAGAGCTTGAAGACATGGTACACATTGCCATGAAAGTTGAGAGGCAACTTAAGGGAGCACTTCTAGATATAATCAGAACTTAGGTTTATCTTTTTGGAAGTCAAACTGGGGGAAAAAAGGAAGAGAAGATGACTTCTAAGCTTAAAACCAATTCAAATAGACCAAGACTAGTAGGGGCAACCTGGAAAGGGGCAAATTTGAAGAAAAACTTGAGGGCACCCAAGCAAAAACTAGAGACATTAAATGCTTTAGATGTCTGGGTAGGGGTCATGTGGCTTCACAATGTCCTAACAAGAGAACCATGTACCTTAAGGAGAATGGTGACTATGTGTCTGGCAGTGATGCTAGTGATGAAGACCATATGCCGCCATTAGAGGATGCTAGTGATGTTGATGAAAGGATAGAGTATCTAGAGCATGGTGGAAGGCTTTTAGTAGCAAGGAGAGCCCTTAGTGTGCAGGTTAAGGAGGATGATGATGTTGAGATGCAGCGGGAAAATATTTTCCATACTCGATGTTTGGTTTAAAATAGACTCTATTGCTTGATCATTGATGGAGGTAGTTGCACTAATGTAGCAAGTACAGAGTTGGTGAAAAAATTGAACTTACCTACAACCAAACATCCTAGGCCATATAATTTGCAATGGTTAAATGACAGTGGAGTGGTGAAAGTGACTAAACAAGTTGTGGTTCCATTTTCTATTGGTAGATATAAGGATGAGTTGTTTTGTAATGTTGTACCTATGTAGGCTGGGCATTTGTTTTTGGGTTGTCCTTGGCAATTTGATAGAAAAGTTTTGCATGATGGTTATAAGAACTGCTATTTTTTCACCATGGATGGAAAACCATTTACACTTGTTCCATTGACTCCAAAATAGGTGTATGAAGATCAAGTGAGACTTTATGAAAATAAGCAAAAGAGGAGGAGCAAAAAGAAAGAGAGAGTCGAGAGAAAAGAAAGTGAAGGAGAGAAAAAGAAAGTGAAAGCATGTGAGAGTGCTAAGTACAAAAGTGGTCAAGTTTACAAAAGTGAAGATGAAAGAAAACAAGTGAGTGTGTTTACAAAAGAAGTAGATGTTAGGGTTGCCTTCCAAGCTAGGCAACAAATGATCTTGATCCTTTACAAGGATTCTTATTTCTCTAACACTAACCTTGATTCATCTTTGCCTAGTGCTATTTCATCTTCATTGTAGGATTATAATGATGTATTCCCTAAGGAGATCCCAAATGGTTTACCACCAAGGAGAGGGATTGAACATCACATTGATCTTATTCTTGGAACTCCCATTCCCAATAGCCAGCATATAGAAGTAATCCTGAGGAGACAAAGGTGCTTCGGAGACAAGTTGATGAGTTGATGAAGAAGGGACATATAAGGGAGAGCATGAGTCCATGTGCAGTGCCAGTGTTGATTGTGCTAAAGAAAGATGGATCTTGGAGGATGTGTGTCGATTGTATAGCTATCAACAAAATAACAGTTAAGTATCGACATCTTATACCCAGGCTTGATGATATGCTAGATGAATTACATGGTGCTTGTTACTTCTCTAAAATTGACCTTAAGAGTGGGTATCATTAAATTAGGATGAAGGAAGGAGATGAATGGAAAACTGCATTCAAGACCAAGCATGGTTTGTATGAATGGTTAGTTATGCCCTTTGGTTTAACTAATGCACGTAGTACTTTTATGAGATTAATGAATCATGTTTTGAGACCTTTCTTAGGAAAGTTTGTTGTGACTTATTTTGATGACATATTAGTATACAGCAGGAATTTGAAAGATCATGTTGAACATTTACATTGTGTGCTTAATGTTTTGAGGAAAGAGAGATTGTATACCAATTTGAAGAAATGTGATTTTTGCAAGGATCATGTCATTTTCTTGGGTTATGTTGTGTCTGCTCATGGCATAGAGGTTGATAAAAAGAAGATTAAGGTAGTTCAAGAATGGCTTACACCTAAGAGTGTGAGTGATGTGAGGAGTTTCCATGGTTTGGCTAGCTTTTATAGGAGGTTTATTAAGGATTTTAGTACTATAGCTGCATTATTGATTGAGGTGATTAAAAAGAGTGTGAGTTTCAAGTAGAGTAAGGAACAACAAGATGCCTATAATTTGCTTAAGTCTAAGTCATGTAATGCACCACTTCTTGCTTTGCCTGATTTTTCTAAGATCTTTGAAATTGAATGTGATGCATCGGGCATTGGGATTGGGGGAGTTCTCATGCAAGAGAAACGACCTATTGCATTTTTTAGTGAGAAGTTGGGTGGGGCAACATTGAATTATCCAACTTATGATAAAGAAATGTATGCACTTGTTAAGACTTTAGAAATGTGGCAGCATTACCTTTAGCCCAAGGAGTTTGTAATTTATACTAATCATGAGTCTTTAAAATACTTGAAGGGGCAAGGTAAGTTGAATAGGAGACATGCAAAATGGGTTGAGTTTATTGAAACTTTTCCTTATGTAATTCAATACAAATCAAGTAAGGAAAATGTTGTTGTTGATACATTGTCACGTAAGTACACATTGATTAGCACTTTAAGCGTTAAGTTGCTGGGGTTTGAGCACATTATTGATTTGTATACTAATGATGCTGACTTTAGTAACGTATATGCTGCATGTGAGAAAGCTGCCTTTGGAAAGTTCTATAGACATGAGGGGTATTTGTTTAGAGTAAATAAGCTTTGTATTCCTCAAGGGTCTATGAGAGCATTACTTGTGAGAGAAGCTCATGGGGGTGGTTTAATGAGACACTTTAGTATTCAAAAGACTTTTGATGTTTTAAATGAACATTTCTTTTGGTCATATATGAAAAGGGATGTTGAAAGATTCTGTGCCAAGTGTATTACCTATAAACAAGCTAAGTCTAGGGTTTTGCCCTATGGAAAGTATATGCCCTTAGAAATTCCTTGTGAACCTTAGACCAACATTTCTATGGATTTTATTCTTGGGTTACCTAAGTCCAGGAAAGGTCGAGATTGTATTCTTGTTGTAGTTGATAGGTTTTCAAAGATGGTGCATTTCATTGCTTGCACCAAAATGGACGATGCCACACACATTGCAAACTTATTTTTTTAGAGAGATTATTCGCCTACATGGAGTGCTGATGAGTATTGTGTCAGACTATGATGCAAAATTTTTGAGCCATTTTTGGAAGACATTGTGGGGTGCTGATTTAAGGACAAATCATTTTAAGGAGAGCGGGAATGATGGAAGCCATATTGTACCAACTCAAATCAACAAGGGAGTTGATACTTTGTAAAACCTTAGAGGACCAATGACAAGGGCAAGGTCAAAGAAAATAAAGGAAGTTTTCAACAATTTGTTATGCGACATTTACTATCAAAAAGTTGTTAAGTACGAGTTAAGGATGATGGAGGCTTCACCAGGGCTTGCAAATGTGTCATCTGTGGAGGAATTTGAGAACCATGGCCTTGAGAGCCCATGTTTGGGCATTTAAATGGATTATTTTCATAGGATATATTATTATGTAGTGAGTTGAATGAATTTCAGCATCTTAATGGGTTATTTTCATGGGTTTTTATTATTATTTAGTGGGTTGGACAAATTTCCTTAATAAGCCCATCTTATTAGCTAGGGTTTTGGGGTTTAGCATATAAAAAGGGAAAAAGGGTGGCTGGAGGAGGCAGACCCATTTTAATGAGTGTATGAACTATTTCTTTGGTTTTTTAAGAACTAATTCTGAACTTTCATACTTGAATGTATTGGTTTAATAGACTTATCTTTTTCAACGTTGTTATTGTTAGGACTGGCGTCTGAATCTTATAGTTCTAGTTCTTGGTTGTTTATAATCATTAGGTCAGAACTCCATATTCCTTAACCTTTGTTAGAACGATCCTATACCAACATTGGTGTTGGGTTCCGTTTACATATAATCAGAGTCCATATCATACATGGCATTTCTTGTCTTTCCATCACACACCAAATTCTTCTTATTAATAAGTGTCATAGTGAAACCTTCAGCAATAGGGATGATGCCAGTAACAGCAGATTCAAACATATCCAAACTAAGTGACATCAGATATGAGAACATTCTATTTATGCATAACCATGTCCATAAAAATTGGGAATGCCCTTACTATTAACACTATTCCTGCTATCCATGATATCAACCAGCAGTAGAGATAAAAATTCACAATAGTAACAAATAACTTTAGATCAAAGCAGACAAATTGGATCAACAGAGGAAACCAAGCTTTAATACCATTTAATGAGGACCTTTTTAGGTCTCATATTGAGAGGGGGAGGGGGTGAATCAGTGTAAGATGTGTTGTTTCCACAGCCTTGTATGGGTTGTAATTGTTGTCGACTAGATTTAATTGTGCAAGTAATTTGACATGGAGGGGCAAGAAAGTAAAGTCACATGGAGGGGCAAGAGAGTAATTTGAAGCTACAAGGCAAGAGAGTAATTTGAAGCTACATGGAGGGGCAAGGAAGTAAAACCACACGACAACCCTACACCATCGGTAGAAAAGAGAGAAAATAAAAAAAAACGACTGGATGTGAGTGGACGGCAAAAAGGATATATAACCAAGTAAAGGGTGGATGAAAAAAACAGATCGTCGGCAGAAAAGAGAGAGAAAACTAGAGACGGCTGAAGAGGAGAGTGGATGGAAAAGAAATGCACAGCGAAACACTAGAACTCTCGGTAAAGAGGTGAACGGCCAAATAGAGTGGATGGCAAAGGAGAGAAAACACGACTTGACGGTGAGAGAGAAAACTCGTGAGAGACATATAACCATCGGGAGAGAAACGGACGACACGACAAGGAGAAAACAGTGTGACGGCCAGAGAGAGAAACCTGTGAGAAACGCATAACCACCAGCAAGAGAAAGGATGAGTTGACGACAAAACAAAGTGGACGAAAAATAGGGACGACGGCAAAACAAAGTGGATGGAAAAACTGGGTGGACGGCAGAACAAGGGTGAACAACAGTAAGAGAGAGGACACCACCGGCTGAAGGAGAGCAGATCTGGTATCCGTGAGGCTTGAGAACAGTGAAACGGGTGCAGATTTGAAGCATGAGACCAGAACGTGCATCGACGTGAGACCAGAATGTGCGATGGTGTAAGACTAGGACGTGAAACAGCAAACCAGAAGTGTGAGTGCAAGCCGTGAAGCCGTGAGACGGTGAAAGCAGGAGTTGTGTGAAACAAACTAGAGAAGGAATTCAGTTAAGCATTAGAAAGAACTCAACGTATTTTCAGATTCCTTCAAGAGAGGTTAGAGAGTGTTGTGGTGGACTTCTTAGCGGCAGTGAAGCAGCCTATTCAATTCAACAGAGGCAAGACAAGCTAGAAGAAGGGTAGACACAGTAAGTGACACTCTTCGTATTATACTTGCTTTATATTTGCAATAGTGAAAGGAACAGAAGATTAAGACATCCATTGTAACTACATTGTGAACATCGGGAGTACCACACTGGTATTCTTAAGTATAATGGATTGTCTCGATAGAGGAAGAGTCCCTACCACCGTGGACATATGTCACATTGACGGAACCACATAAATCTCTTGTGTCCTTACTTTGATTTACATTTTGTGTTTTGAATTGAGTTGTGAACGCAGCTAAAGTATCATCGAACCCATAACCTAAAAAAGACCTAATCAAGAACATCTGATCTATCTAGTAGGTAAGGTGTCTGAATGGTGACTTTGGGGACTATTGTGATTAGTAGGTAACAATAGATCTACCTTAGTCGAATATGAGAAAGAGTTCGCTTTTAAGCAGAGTTTGAAGTTGTTCACATACTTGCATATTGATGAAAGCTAGAGTATTAAATAAGTAGAATACTTTGGCTTAAATTATCAGAGTGTGTTTTTAAGGGGTGTGATACTGATTCACCCCCCCTTTCAGTATCACATACTAGTAGATCCTAGGGTGAAGTCAAAAACTTCAATTGGTATCAGAGCACAGGTTCACCAGTTTGAAGCTTAACAGCTTGGTGTACTAGTTTGAAGGGTTTCAAAAGTTTTAACTTGTTCAGCATACTGAGAAATAAATGTCGGTACCAGCACCAGCACTACTTTGCCAAGTGTTTTGAATTGAGTCTATGAAGGTGATGGCAAAATGAAGGAGGCCAAGTTTCAAATTTTCAAGGAGAGATATGAATCTCTTAGAATACAGAAAAATGAGACAGTCCAAGAGTTCTTCACCAGGGTTATTAATGTTGTAAACGATCTTAGAAGTCATGGGAAGAATAAGAAGGACTTATCTTTTGTGAAGAAAATTCTGAGAATTCTACCTGAAAGGTTTGTCTCGATGGTGGCAGCCATAGAGGAGAGTAGAGATCTCAATTCTATGTCACTGCATGATCTCCAATGCAATCTCATGACATATGAGATGAGAATAAAGTTAACTGAGAGCCCCTTAACGTCAAAGGTATCAAAGGAGGCAGCTTTCAAAGTTATGAAACACTTGAAGATAAAGGAAGAGGAAGAATCATCTAGTGAGGATGATGATGATGATGAGGAAGAAAATGAAGGGAAAGTGTTGGCATACTTCACAAGGAAGTTCAAAAAGGGGTCTAAGAAGGGAAAAGGATAGTTGTCCTTGAGATATTATCGTTGTGGGCAAATTGGACACTTTGCTTCTCAGTGCAAAGTGAAATTTGATGATGAAGATGAGGATGGTAATGATGAGCCAAATTCAAAATGGAGAAGACCATCATTCAAATCAAAGAAGTCCAGCAAGAAGACTGCCAACCCATAGAAGAAGAAGAGAGGCTCATTCAAGACTTATGTGAGCCAGATAAAA
>CM038602.1:5663737-5700803 GCA_021533255.1 Ceriops tagal
TTTTTTTTTTCAGTCGAGGTTACTGTTCACGACGGCAACTGTGCGGCTACGATCTCCTCAATTTTTGACCTCCGTTTTCTATTTGGCCGTCCCTTATTCTCTCGTTCTCTTGCCGTCGGTGTGCTTTAGCTGTGTGTTGTGTTTTTCTGTTTTCTCTAATTGGCCGTCCACATGCTTTTTGTATTTTGCTGTGTATTGAATTGTGTTGGCCCTTCTTGTCTCCTTGGTTGAACGGTTTCTCTTGTGTTTTCTGAAATCACTTTTTGTGTTTATGTCGTTCACCCTCTCTTCTTGTCGTGTATGCAATTGTGTTGGCCTTTCCTCTTGTGTTTTGCCATGTATTCAATTGTGTTGGCCTTGTCCTATTTTTGTCTTCCAAGGTTTTTATATATCTCTTCCATGAAACCCTAATAGGGCTTATATGGCAGATTTACGTTCTTGCCCTTATGCGACGGATTTACTTTCTTACCCCTCCATGCAGATTTACGTTCTTGCCCTTCCATGTGGATTTACCTTCTTACCTTTCCATGTGGCTTTACTTTCTTACACACTTAAACCTAGTTGACAACAATTACAACCCATACAAGGCCGTGGGAACAACAGACTCCATATGAGCTATAGAGTGGGAAGAAAACAATAACCAAGTATCTCAGAATCTTTGGCAGCCCATGTTTTGTGAAGAACAAGGAACAAAACTTGGGAAAATTCAATGCTAGGTTTGATGAAGGCATCTTTGTGGGATACTCAACAAAAACAAAGGGTTACAGAGTTTTCCTACATAAGCTGGGAAAAGTGATCACATCCAGTGATGTGAGAATAGATGAGAACTGGAAAACAATACAGAATGGAGAAACTAAGGACAATGAAGAAGATGACTTCAAGATAGATGAAGAATCAGACCAACCTAAAGAAAAGGAACAAGAAGTAAGTTCAGACTTGGAGAAGAGTGAGTTTGAAGATGAAGAAAAAGATCCTCTTGTAACTAAGACTGTGCAAGAAAGAAGGACAAAGAAAATGTGGACCAGTACTCATCAAGGAAATCAGATCATAGGTGACCTATCAGCAGGAGTTACAACAAGAAGAAGAATTGTGGGAGCTATTGCTTTACTCTCACAAGTTGAACCTAAATTTGTTGAAGAGACTACACAAGATAAAGCCTGGGTCAAAGCTATTAATGAGGAGCTGGATCAAATCGAGAAGAATGATACATGGGAACTGGTTCCAAGACCCACTAACATGAATGTCATAAGAACAAAATGGGTGTTTAGGAATAAACACAATGAAGATGGCAAGGTGGTGAGGAACAAGGCCAAGCTGGTTTGCAAAGGCTACACTTAGATAGAAGGAGTAGATGTTGATGAAACTTTTGCACCAGTGGCAAGGTTAGAAACTATTAGAATGTTCCTAGCTTTGGCAACACATAAGAGGTATAAAGTTTATCAGATGGATGTGAAATCAGCCTTTCTGAATGGGCTCCTGAAAGAAGAAGTGTATATTGAACAACCCGATGGAGTACAAATCAGTGAGGATGAGACACACGTGTGCAAGCTGAAGAAAGCCTTGTATGGCCTTAAACAAGCCCCAAGAGCATGTTACAGCAAGCTGGATGCGTATTTGAGAAGGTTGAACTTCAGAAGACGAACAGTTAATAATAACCTATATGTGTTCAACTCAGAGAAAGGCCAACTGATAACCATAGTACATGTAAACGACATCATCTTTGGAGGGGATCACTCTGAGTTATGCCAAGATTTTGCACAAAAGATGAGTGATGAATTTGAGATGTCATTGATTGGAGACTTTCTTGGATTACAGATAAAACAGTGTAAAGAAGGTATTTTTATTTCTCAGATGACATATGCCAAAGAATGCTGAAATAGTTTGGCATGAACGATAGCAGACCTATCAGTACCCTTATGTCAATAGGCTGCAAGTTAACAAAAGATTAGGAAGGAAGGAGTACAAGCCCTACAGAATACAAGAAGATGATAGGGAGCCTTTTGTACCTTACAACATCAAGGCTTGATCTTATGCAAGCTGTGTGCATTGCCAATATATTCCAAGTTGATCCTAAGGAATCCCATGTGCTGGCAGTGAAAAGAATCCTAAAATACCTCAAAGGGACAATCGAAATGGGTTTGTGGTATCCTGCCATGGATTCTATAAAACTACAAGCATATACTGATGCAGATTGGGCAGGAAGTATAGATGACAGAAAATCAACCAGCAGCTGCAGCTTCTACTTGGGTTTAAAGTGTGCTGCATGGTTAAGTAGAAAGCAAAATAGTGTTGCTTTGAGCACAGCTGAGGCTGAGTATATGGCTGCTTGTGCAGCATGTACTGAGGTGATATTGATGTAAAGACAATTGGTAGACTTGGGTGTTGAAGTGAAGTTACCAATGAGTGTACTTTGTGATAATCAAAGTGCTATTGATCTCAATAAGAATCCAGTTCAACATTCAAGGAGCAAGCATATTAACATCCAGTATCACTTTATTAAAGATCAAATGGAATAGGGTACAATTCTGTTAGAGTATGTTGGCACTAAAGATCAAATTTCAGATATTCTAACTAAACCTCTGTCCACAGAGTTGTTTAAGAAGCACAGAATGAGTCTGTCTGTGCAAATGCCTCCTTAAGCCTAAAGTTCAAGTGAATCCTCCATCTTTACTTTGCAAGTTTTTTTCGTAATTGGTTGGCAAAGGGGGAGAGAAGCAACAATGCAAGGGGAGTTGTTAAGAAAGAAGGAGTGCATACTTAGGGGGAGTTGTAATTGCTGCATAATGGCTTTTGTTATGAGTGTTGCCAACAATTACAAAGGGGGAGATTGTTGTTCCCACAGCCTTATATGGGTTGTAATTGTTGTCAGCTAGATTTAAGTGTGCAAGTAATTTGACATAGAGGGATAAGAAAGTAAAGCCACTGTTGTTCCCACAGCCTTGTATGGGTTGTAATTGTTGTCAACTAGGTCTAAGTGTGCAAGAAAGTAAAGCCACATGGAAGGGTAAGAAGGTAAACCCACATGTAAAGGCAAGACAGTAAATTCGCCGCAAGTAAGCCTTATGAGGGTTTCATAGAAGAGAGTATATAAAGGCCTTGGAAGACAAAATTAAGGTAAGGCCAACACAATTGAATACACGACAAAAAGAAGAGGGTCGGCAATATTGAGCATTCAACAAAACCTAGACAATCGACCAACCAAAGAGAACACCAAACCCTACATAGAAGAACATCACCTACAAAAGAAAAGAGTAGTCGTAATGAACAGTTTCATCGGAATTGAATAGTATTGTCGGAATTGAACAGTGTCGCCAAAAAATCGAGCAAAAAGGCAAATACGTTGAGAGAGAAGGAGGCGGCCGAAGGGGGGCTGAACGTTGAACGTAAGACGGCCAAAAGGCGGCTAAGGAAGGTGACGAGAGAGTGAAAAACTAGACCATCGGAGTGAGAAACCCGACACGGCTGGACGGCCGAAGGTGAGAGGATGGCAAAGACCTATACGGCCAGAACGAGAAGAGAGAGAAACCCGACGGTGAACAAAAAAGTAAAATCCGGTGAAGAGAGAGAAATCCAGCGAGAAGAGAGAGATATTTGGCTGGAGAGCAAGAGAGAGAGAAACGGACAGGTAAGCCGTGAGACAGAGAGATCGTGAGACAAGGAGACGGGTGAGACCGTAAGACGGTGAAAGTAGGAATTGTGTGAGACAACCTACAAAAGGAATTCGGCAAAGCACGAAAAAAACTCAATGTATTTCCAGACTTCTTCAAGAGAGGTTAGAGAGCGTTGCGGTGAACTTCTAAGCAGCAGTGGAGTAGCCTTTCAATTCAACAGAGGCAAGACAAGATAGAAGAAGTGTAGACATAGTAAGTGACACTCTTTCTATTGTACTTGCTTAGTAATTGCAATAGTGAAAGGAGCAGAGAATTAAAGACATCCATTGTAACCTGAATTCTTAAGTATAGTGGATAGTCTTGGTAAGGGAGAGTCCCTACCACCGTGAATATACGTCACGTTGACGGAACCATGTAAATCTCGTGTGTCCTTAATTCGCTTTACGTTCTGTGTTTTGAATTGAGTTGTGAATGCAGCTAAAGTATCAGCCAACCCATAACCTAACGAAGACCTAAACAAGAACATCTGTATTGTCTATTAGGTAAGGTGTCTGAAAGGTGACTTTAAGGACTATTATGATTAGTAGGTAGCAATAGATCTACCTTAGTCAAGTCTGAGAAAGAGTTTGCTTTTAAGAAGTGATTGAAGTTGTTCACTTACCTGCGAATTGTGAATTATGGTGATACTGATACACCCCCTCTCTCAGTATCACAAACTAGTAGATCCTAGGGAGAAGTCGGGAACTTCAATTGGTATCAGAGCACAGGTTCACCAATTTGAAGTTTAACAGCTTGGTGTACTAGTTTAAAGGGATCTAGAAGTTTGACTTGTTCAGCATACTGAGAAATGGAAGCCGGTACCAGCACTAGCACCACTTACAACAAGAAGGTTCCAATCTTCAATTGAACCAATTACCATATATGGAAAGCAAGAATGCAAGCAGTATTTGCAACCATAGGTATAAACGTGGTGAAATGCGTACAGGAGGGTTTTGTGCCTGCAGAAGAAGGTAAAGACCCAACCCCAAAGGAGTTAAGGCAGTTTGAGATAAATAGGAAGGCCTCAAATGTCATCATTTTAGCATTGACAGATGCTGAGTATGCTAAAGTGATGGACTGCAAATCTGCTAAGGAGATATGGGACAGATTGCAGAAGGTCAATGAAGGTGATGGTAGAATGAAGGAGGCTAAGCTCCAAGTGTTCAAGGAGAGATTTGAATCTCTCAGAATGCAGAAGAATGAGATAGTCCAAGAGTTCTTCACTAGGGTTATTGATGCTGTAAACGATCTAAGAAGTCATGGGAAGAACAAGAAGGACTCATCTGTTGTGAAGAAGATTCTGAGAATTCTACCCGAGAGGTTTGCCTCAAAGGTAGTAGCTATAGAGGAGAGCAGAGATCTTAATTCTATGTCTCTGCATGATCTCCAGTGCAATCTCATTGCATATGAGATGAAGATAAAGTCAGCTAAAAGCTCTGTAACAACGAAGGTATCAAAGGAGGCAGCTTTCAAAGCTATGAGACACTTGAAGATAAACGAAAAGGAAGAATCATCCAGCGAGGAGGATAATGATGAGGATGAGGAAGAAAGTGAAGGTGAAGTATTGGCTTATTTCACAAGGAAATTCAAAAAGGGGTCTAAGAAGGGAAAAGGACAACTGGCCTTAAGATGTTATCGTTATGGGTAGACTGGACACTTTGCTTCTCAGTGCAAAGTGAAACTTGATGATGAAGATGAGGATGGTGATGATGAGCAGAATTCAAGATGGAGAAGATCATCATTCAAATCAAAGAAGTCCAGCAAGTAGACTGCCAACCCACAGAAGAAGAAGAGAGGCTTATTCAAAAGTTATGTGAGTCAGACAAAAGAAGCTGATGAGGAGGAAGATGAAGACTCATCAGATGAGTATGTCTT
This sequence comes from Ceriops tagal, assembly GCA_021533255.1. Lineage (NCBI taxonomy): Eukaryota > Viridiplantae > Streptophyta > Magnoliopsida > Malpighiales > Rhizophoraceae > Ceriops > Ceriops tagal. The sequence goes on from CM038602.1 coordinate 5,669,263, forward strand.
TATGGCATTAGCACAAGGTGGTAGCTCAACCTTTGAAGAGGAAGAAGAGGTTGATAAAGAAGAGCCAGATCTTAAAGCTGAGCTGGAAGCAACTTCAAAAAAGATAATCAAAAGGGGCAAAACCATAAAAAGGTTGGAGGCTCATATAAAACAAGTTAAAGCAAAGTTTGAGGAAGCTGAATGTCAAAAGGATGAAATAAGGACTGAACATATTGACTTGAAGGGAAGATTTGAAGAACAGATCAAAATATGTGAAGACCTTACTATAGAGCTTGGCTCAAGGACTTCAACAATTGATGAAATGGAGATAGAGTTGCTGAGACTCCAACAACAACTCAAAAAGAGTGAGAAGAACTTGCAGAAGTTTGAAGTGGTAGGAGAAACAAGCTCTGCAAGAGAAAAGAAGAATGAGACTTTGCCACAGAAGTTGAAAGAGAAGGCTATGACTCAGGTAAAGATAACTAAAGAAGAAAAGACAGTTATCAAACCAAAGCCAAGGCAAAAAATGATGGATGTGATTAAAGAGCAGCAGCCCATAGCTACTACGTCTCAGAAAAAGAAGAAAGTTAGCTAGCAAAGGGCTACAATTGAACAGAAGAAGGACAAAGAAGCTAGCTACGTTGCCTACACAGCAAGTGATGAAGAAAAGAAGACAAGCTGTGATCAGACCCAAGAAGAAGCAGTTTCAAGGTCTTTGCCTTTATTGTGGAGTTTAGGGTCATAAGGCAATTAACTGCTGGTGGAGAAGGCTAGTATATGTCTCCAACTTGAGAAGATACGATGCTGCATATAGGGGCAGATAATACAAAATCCAGAAAAGAACACCTGTCGTGAGTTCTTGCATATACTGTAAAAGGCAAGGACATACTAACAAAGATTGTTGGTGGAGGCCCAAACCAGTAATTTCAAAGAACAAGTTTGCTATATTGGCAGACTTGGAGCAGTGTGAAAGGTGCGGGCAAGATGGCCATAATGCCAAGAGATGCATGACACTTCTCCCTGAGCAAGAGAAGGCACTCGATGGCACAATAAAGACAAGTGGTGCAGTCAAAGCTGTGAAAAAGGAGAAAGCTATCTTTCAGCCAGTTCAGAAGAAGGAATACAGAGCAAAAAAGGAGGTAGCTAATATAGCTGAAATTGCACAAAAGGCTGATTGCAAGGATAAGCAGTGGATCCTTGATAGTGGATGCACTTCGCACATGACGGGAGCAAGAGTAAATTATCAAAGCTAAACAAATCAAAAGAAGGCAGAGTCAACTTTGGCAATGATGATTCACTCAACATCAGTTGTCAGGGGTCAGTAAATATTGGAAAAGGAAAGCTGAAAGATGTTCTGCACGTTGAAGGACTCAGATATAATCTAGCATCTGTCAGCCAACTATGCAACGACGACCACAAAGTGATATTCATAAAAATAGGTTGCCAAGTAAAGAGTAAAGAAGGCAATACTGTTGCAGCCGGGAAGAGAACAGCTGGAAATTTGGATGTGATTGATGAGGACAAGATGAACAGCTGTTTACTTACAAAAGAAGAAGAAAATCAACGATGGCATAGGAGGCTAGGACACTTATCACAGAAGAACATGAGGAAGCTGACTACTACTCATGCAATCAAAGACATTCCCGACCTTAGGAGAGAGAGAGAGTATGTTTGCTCAGCATGCTTTAAAGGAAAACATGCCAAAAAGCAGTATAAGACCAAAGAGTTCAGTTCTAAAGCAATGCTTGACATTGTACATACTGATTTGTGTAGACCGATGAGGACAAAAAGGTTAAAAGGTGAGAGGTACTTCATTTTGTTTGTTGATGATTATTCAAGAAGGACCTGCCTCATGCACCTCAAACACAAGTTAGAAGTTTTGAATTGCTTCAAGAGATACAGAAGATTGGCTGAAAATGAAAGTAAAAGGAAGATCAAAGTATTGAGGTCAGATCAAGGCATTGAATTTACAAATAAAGCTTTGGAAGATTATCTTGAGAAGCATGGAATTCATCACCAATTAGTAGCAGCAAGAACACCTCAACAGAACGGGGTGGTAGAAAGGAAAAACAGAGCTGTGGTCGAAATGCTGAGAACTCTACTACTGGAATCCAAACTTCACACAAGATTTTGGATAGAAGCAACATTTACAGCCGTGCATCTACTAAACAAAGTATTACTAAGGCCCAATACTGATAAGACTCCATATGAGCTATGGAGTGGGAAGAAGACAACGACCAAGTATCTCAGAGTCTTTGGCAACATATGTTTAGTGAAGAATAAGGAGCAAAACTTGGGAAAATTCAATGCTAGGTCTGATGAAGGCATCTTTGTGGGATACTCAGAAAAGACAAAAGGTTACAGAGTTTTCCTGCATAAGCTGCGAAAAGTGATCACTTCCAGTGATGTGAGAATAGATGAGAACTGGAAAACAATGTAGAATGGAGAAGCTGAGGACAAAGGAGAAGATGACTTCAATGTAGATGAAAAATCAGACTAACCTGAAGAAAAGGAACAAGAAGTAAGTTCAGACTCAGAGAAGAGTGAGTCTGAAAATGAAGAAAGAGATCCTCTTGCATCTAAGACGGTGCAAGGAAGAAGGACAAAGAAAACATGGATCAGTGCTCATCAAGGAGATCAGATCATAGGTGACCCATCAGTAGGAGTTACAACAAGAAGAAGCATTCTGGGAGCACTGCTTTACTCTCACAAGTTGAACCTAAATCTGTTGAAGAGGCTATTCAAGACAAAGCCTGGGTCAACGCTATTAATGAGGAGCTAGATCAAATTGAGAAGAATGATACATGGGAACTGGTTCCAAGACCCACTAATAAGAATGTCATAGGAACAAAATGGGTGTTTAGGAATAAACACAATGAAGATGGCAAGGTGGTGAGGAACAAGGCCAGGTTGGTTTGCAAAGTCTCCACTTAGATAGAAGGGGTAGATGTTGATGAAACTTTTGCACCAGTAGCAAGGTTAGAAACTATCAGAATGTTCTTAGCTTTGGCAGCACATAAGAGGTATAAAGTCTATCAAATGGATGTGAAATCTGCCTTTTTGAATGGGCTCCTGAAAGAAAAAGTGTATTTTGAACAACCCGATGGAGTACAAATCAGTGAGGATGAGACACATGTTTGCAAACTGAAGAAAGCCTTGTATGGTCTTAAGCAAGTTCCAAGAGTATGGTATAGTAGGCTGGATGCGTACTTGAGAAGGTTGAACTTCAGAAGAGGAACGGTTGATAATAACCTATATGTGTTCAACTCAGAGAAAGGCCAGCTGATAACCATAGTATATGTAGATGACATCATCTTTAGAGGGGATCACTCTGAGTTATGCCAAGATTTTGCATAGAAGATGAGTGAGGAATTTGAGATGTCATTGATTGGAGAAATGACGTACTTTCTTGGATTACAGATAAAGCAGTGTGAAGAAGGTATCTTTATTTCTCAGACAAAATATGCCAAAGAGATGCTAAAAAGGTTTGGCATGGAGGATAGCACACCTGTCAGTACTCCTATGACAGTGGGCTGCAAGTTAACAAAAGATCAAGAGGGAAGGAGTACAAGCCCTATAGAGTACAAGAAGATGATAGGGAGCCTTCTGTACCTTACAACATCAAGGCCTGATCTTATGCAAGCTGTGTGCGCTGCCAGCAGATTCCAAGCTGCTCTTAAGGAGTCTCATGTATTGGCAGTGAAAAGAATCCTAAGGTACCTCAAAGGAACATTGGAAATGGGTTTGTGGTATCCAGCCATGGATTTTGTTAAACTACAAGCATACACTGATGCAGACTGGGCAGGAAGTATAAATGATAGAAAATCAACCAGCAACTGCAGCTTCTACTTGAGTTCAAAGTGTGTTGCATGGTTAAGTAGAAAACAAAACAGTGTTGCTTTAAGCACAGCTGAGGCTGAGTATATGGCTACTTGTGCAACATGTACTTAGGTGATATGGATGCAAAGACAATTGGCAGACTTGGGTGTTGAAGTGAAGTTACCAGTGAGTGTACTTTGTGATAATCAAAGTGCTATTGATCTCAACAAGAATCCAGTTCAACATTCAAGGAACAAGCATATTGACATTCGGTATCACTTCATTAAAGATCAAGTGGAATAGGGTACAATTCAGTTAGAGTATGTTGGCACTAAAGATCAAATTTCAAATATTCTAACTAAACCTCTGTCCACATAGCTGTTTGAGAAGCACAGATTGAGTTTATCTGTGCACATGCCTCCTCAAGCTTGAAGTTCAGGTGAATCCTCCATCTCTACTTTGCGATTTTTTCAGATTTGTAATTGGTTGGCAAAGGGGGAGAGAAGCAACAGTGCAAGGGGAGCTATTTAGAAAAGGGGACTGCATATTTAGGGGGAGTTGAAACTGCTACATAGTGGCTTTTGTTATAAGTGTTGCCAACAATTACAAAGGGGGAGATTGTTGTTCCCACAGCCTTGTATGGGTTGTAATTGTTGTCAACTAGGTTTAAGTGTGCAAGAAAGTAAAGCCACATGGAAGAGTAAGAAGGTAAATCCACATGTAAGGGCAAGACAGTAAATTCACCGCAAGTAAGCCTTATGAGGGTTTCATGGAAGAGTGTATATAAAGGCCTTGGAAGACAATATTAGGGTAAGGTCAACACAATGAATACACGGCAAAAAGAAGAGGGTCAGCTATATTGAGCATTCAGCAAAACCTAGACAACCGACCAACCAAAGAGAACACAGAAGAACACCACCTGCAAAAGAAAAGAGTAGCCGTAGTGAACAGTGTTGTCGAAAATTGAACAGTGTATCCGGCAAGGCAAAACCTAGAGAGAGAAACTGTTAAACACTTGGAAGAGAGAGAGAAAACGATAGCAGGTGGGTGGACGGCAAAGACCCATACGGCCAAATCGGGAAGAGAGAGAAACCCGACGACCAAATCGGAGCAGACCGGCGGGAAGAGAGAGAAACCTGATGGTGAATGGAAAAGTGAAATCTGGCGAGAAGAGAGAGAAATTCAGCTGGACAGCAAGAGAGAGAGAAATGGACAGGCGAGTCGTAAGATAGTGAGATCGTGAGACAAGGAGATGGGTGAGATCGTAAGACAGTGAAAGCAGGAATTGTGTGAGACAACCTACAGAAGGAATTCGGCAACGCACGAAAAGAACTCAATGTATTTCCAGACTTCTTCAAGAGAGGTTAGAGAGCATTGCAGTGAACTTCAATTCAATAGAGGCAAGACAAGCTAGAAGAAGGGTAGACACAGTAAGTGACACTCTTTGTATTGTACTTGCTTAGTAATTGCAATAGTGAAAGGAGTAGAGAATTAAAGACATCCATTGTAACCTGAATTCTCAATTATAGTGGATAGTCTCGGTAAGGGAGAGTCCCTACCATCGTGTTGACGGAACCACGTAAATCTCGTGTGTCCTTAATTTGCTTTACGTTCTGTGCCTTGAATTAAGTTGTGAACGCAACTAAAGTATCAGCCAACCCATAACCTAACGAAGACCTAAACAAGAACATCCATATTGTCTATTAGGCAAGGTGTCTGAAAGGTGACTTTGGGGACTATTGTGATTAGTAGGTAGCAATAGATCTACCTTAGTCGAGTCTGAGAAAGAGTTCGCTTTTAAGAAGAGATTGAAGTTGTTCACTTACCTGCGAATTGCGAATTGTGGATACTGATTCACCCCCCCCTCTTAGTATCACAAACTAATAGATCCTAGGGAGAAGTCGGGAACTTCAGCCACATGAAGGGGCAAGAGAGTTATTTGAAGCTACATGGCAAGAGAGCAATTTGAAGCTACATGGAGGGGCAAAGAAGTAAAACCATATGGCAACCCTACACCATTGGTAAGAAAAAGAGAAAATAAAAAAAATGGCTGGATATGAGTGGATGGCAAAAAGGATATACAGCCAAGTAAAGGGTAGACAAAAAAAACAAATCGTCGACAGAAAAAAGAGAGAAAACCGAAGACGGCCGAAGAGGAGAGTGGACGGAAAAGGAACACACAGCGAAACACTAGAACTCTCGGCAAAGAGGTGAACCGCTAAATAGAGTGGACGACAAAGGAGAGAAAACACGGTTGGACGATGAGAGAGAAAACCCCTGAGAGACGTACAACCACCGGGAGAGAAACAAACAACACGGCAAGGAGAAAACCGTGTGACAACAGGAGAGGGAAACCCATGAGAAACACATAACCACCGACAAGAGAAAGGACGAGTCGATGGCAAAATAAAGTGGACGAAAAACAGGGACGACGGTAAAACAGAGTGGACGGAAAAACAGGGTGGACAGCAGAACAAGGGTGAACAATGACAAGAGAGAGGACACCACCGGCTGAAGGAGAGCAGATCTGGTATCCGTGAGGCTTGAGAACAGCGAAGAGGGTGCAGATTTGAAGTGTGAGACTAGAACGTGTGTCAGCGTGAGACTAGAATGTGCATCGGCGTAAGACCAGAACGCGTAACGATGTGAGACTAAAGCATGCGATGGCGTGAGACCAGGACGTGAAACGGCAGAACAAAAGCGTGAGTGCAAGCCGTGAAGCCGTGAGACGGTGAAAGAAGGAGTTGTGTGAAACAACCTAGAGAAGGAATTCGGTTAAGCATTGGAAAGAACTCAACGTATTTTCAGATTCCTTCAAGAGAGGTTAGAGAGTGTTGTGGTGGACTTCTCAGCGGCAGTGAAGCAGCTTATTCAATTCAACAGAGGTAAGACAAGCTAGAAGAATGGTAGACACAGTAAGTGACACTCTTCGTATTGTACTTGCTTTGTATTTGCAATAGTAAAAGGAATAGAGGATTAAGACATCCATTGTAACTACATTGTGAACATCGGGAGTACCACACTGGTATTCTCAAGTATAGTGGATTGTCTCGGTAGAGGAAGAGTCCCTACCACCGTGGACGTACGTCACATTGACAGAACCACGTAAATCTCTTGTGTCCTTACTTTGATTTACATTCTATGTTTTGAATTGAGTTGTGAACGCAATTAAAGTATCATCGAACCCATAACCTAAAGAAGACCTAATCAAGAACACCTAATCTATCTAGTAGGCAAAGTGTCTGAAAGGTGACTTTGGGGACTATTGTGATTAGCAGGTAACAATAGATCTACCTTAGTCGAATCTGAGAAAGAGTTTGCTTTTGAGAAGAGTTTAAAGTTGTTCACATACCTGCGTATTGATGTGAGCTAGAGTATTAAATAAGTAGAATACTTTGGCTTAAATTATCAGAGTGTGTTTTTAAGGGGTGTGATACTGATTCACCCCCCTTTAGTATCACAGACTAGTAGATCCTAAGGTGAAGTCAAAAACTTAAAGATGTTTACTTTTTACAAATCTATTTGGATTAACCTCTGTTACTTGTTAAAGTCAATGATCCAATTTTTATCTTGTTTCTTTATGTGAGAGTGGCCGTATAGATATCAATTAAGTGTGAGCACCTGAGAACACACAAAATTTTTACGTAGTTCACCCATAATGTGTGAGCTACATCCACGGTGTGATAGGATCACTCCCAAATCACACAATGCACTCTTATTATAAAGGGATACAACTATGTTATGGAAGGATCACTCCCTAACTACTTATGGAAGGATCACCCCTTAACCATTTACAATGATCTCCCAAACACTCAAAGGATTGATCTCTCAATCATTAAAAAAGTTGATCTCCCGATCACTCAAAAGATTGATCTCCTAATCACTCCAAGGGTCTTCCAACCTTTTTCATAAAGTTTATAAAAAGGTTATGACTAAGACTTCCTTGAGAAAGATCACTCAATATGCATAGGCTGCTATTGTAGAAAGCAGATCTTCTCTTTCCTCACTGTTGATCTTTGCTCAAGCTTTGTTAGTCTCTTCTTTGCAAGTTCTTTACATCTACATGTTATCTCTGTTGCAAGTTCTCCTCCTCTACTACCGATGTTGCCTTAGCAGGTTCTTTTCCTCTACTGTCGGTGCTACCTTACCCGTTGCCTAGGCAGGTTTCTTCCCCTACTGTTGGTGCTACTTCACCTGTTGCCTTGGTAGGTTTCTTCCCTGCTGTTGATGCTGTCTCACCTACTGCCTTGGCAGGTTATCTTCCTTGCTACTAATGCTGCCTAACTTGTTGCCAGGGCATGTTTTCCCCTCTACTGCCTACCTTGCTATCGAGGCAAGTTTTCTCCACCTGCTGCTGGTGCTGCCTGCCTTGCTACCGGGGCAAGTTTTCTCCTTTTGTTATTGGTGCTTGCACTTGCTGCTTGCTACTATAAGCTGCTGGTTATGCCTACACTTGCTGCCTACTACTACAAGTTACTAGTTATGCTATTGTAAGCTATTGGTTATGCTACTACAATCTACTGGTTATGCTGCTGTAATCTGATGGTTGTGCTGCCTGCCCTTGCTATTATTATTGGTTTCCTTACTACTATAATTATTGGTTTCCTCTTACTACACACCTCTCCTTGATTGGTTATTGCAACTTCTTCCTTTGGTTTGGCTAGCTGCTGCCTTATTCTCCCTTTGGTATGGCTGCTAGCTGTTACAACTCTCTTCTACCTTTGGTAGGGCTGTTACACATCTCTTGTAGTTTGGTGTGGCTGTTATATGTTCTTCTTTGGTTTGGTGTGGTTGCTGATTCCTACACGTTCTCCTTTGGTTTGGTATGGCTGCTGCACGTTTTTCTTCCTTTGTTTGGTGTGGCTGCTACACATTTTTCTTTCTTGTTTGGTATGGCTACGACACATTTTTCTTTCTTGTTTGGTGTGGCTGTTGTACGTTTTTCTCTCTTGTTTGGTATGGTTGTTACATGTTTTTCTCTCTTGTTTGATGTGGCTATTACACGTTTTTCTCTCCTTGGTGTGGCTATCAACTACTGCACCTTGTTCTCCCATTGGTAAGGTTGTCAGTAGCTACAACTCTCTTAGTCGGCTATACCTCTCCTTGGTGGCTGCCTCCTTTGCCTTGACTGGTCACTCTCTCCTTGGTGGCTACCTCCTTTGCCTTGGCCGGTCACTCTCTCTTTACATTCTTTCTCAATTTTCTACAACACATATGTTATTCTCTCTTTGCAGCCTTTGTTGTTGTTCTCTCAATTTTTCTACAACCCACACGTCGATCTTGCAAGATGCATAGAGGTATTTATAGAGCCTTAAGATTAGGGTTACACGCTCATCAATAGTCAGGATTAATTCCCAATGGTTGCCCTACAATTAACGACCAAATTTGATTTTTAAAATTTAGGGTCAATGGTCAACATTGACTTATCGACTTCAAGGTTGACCTGCCATTAATGGTTTTGCCTAACAATCTCTGTGCATCTTAATGGCATTCATAATATCAAATTAACAAGAACAACTACATGAAATGTTGTTGACAACAAATCCAACATCAGACATCAAAGATGGGTTCAACAACCATATAAGTAGTAAAAAGTGGGGATAAGTGTGATGCTCAAGACACTTGAACATAGAATACAAAATTAAGAAGCAAGGGCACTTTACAAGGCCATTAACTCATCAAACCATGTAATCGTCTAAGGCATTATTGGCTTGGTAGATAAGTCATGCAAGTCTAAGTAGTTAGAAGTGTTAACTATAAGTTTTATAAATACATGTAAGTAACCAAGGGCTCACAACAACAATAAAGAAAGGTATTTGACATTGTATCGTATGTATGCTTTTATGAAAAGTAATAAAAAGATTGGGAAGGTTCCCATACGTACTATGCCTATCTCATTACTTGTGTGCAATTAAGGGAAAACAATTTGCTTGCATTCTTATGTGCGGGTTTAGCTAACACCAAAAGGCATTTTGGAGCTATCACAAGACCAAAAATTTGAGTGTGAAAGATTGGTTATATGACAATTGGTATTATAGAACTAAGGTTTATTTGATGGATGATGGATTAGGTTTTAATATGGTGCAAAGCAGGTGATCAATATAAAAAAAGGTTCTTAGTGATGTCACTAAGGAAATGACCTTTTCAATTTTAGCAAGGCCCAAAGAATTGGAAATTTTAGTACATCTTTTGCAACTTAATTATGATAGTTTTGATGTTGCATGGTTCACTCACTTTGGCAATGCAAAATAAGATATTGCTATTGTCAAAAAAGCAATAGGCAACCTATTTAACAAAAGGGCAAAGGGTTCACAGATGATGAAAGTGCCTAAACCCAAGGCTTTTAATGGTGAAAGTGATGCAAAATCAATTGAAAACTTCTTTTGATATGTGGAATAATACTTCTAAGTTGCTTATGTGCTGGATATAGAGAAGGTGATGCTTACAAACACGTATCTTGCCAAGAATGTCAAGTTGTGGTGGCAAACTAGCTTGAAGACAATGCAAGTTTGTACAGACCTTAGATTGAGTCTTAAGACATCCTAAAAAAGGAATTGAAGGATTAGTTCCTACCTTATAATACATCATAAGTTACAAGGAATCATTAAAGAGATTGAAGCATAATGGCACAGTGCATAACTATGTCAAGGAGTTTAACTCCTTAATGCTTGGCATTCGCAATATGGTAGGTAAGAATAAGCTCTTTAATTTCATTTTAGGGCTTTAACCTTGGGCATAAATCAAACTAAGGAGACAAGGTGTGAAGGAATTGAAGGATTAGTTCTTACCTTATAATATATTATAAGTTATAAGGCGTCACTAAAGAGATGGAAGCATAATGGCATATTGCACAACCATGTTAAGGAGTTTAACTCTTTAATGCTTGGCATTCACAATTTGGTAGGTAAGGATAAGTTCTTTAATTTCATGTTAGGACTCTAACCTTGGTCATAAATCAAGCTAAAGAGATAAGGTATAAAGGATTTACCCTTTGTATATACTACTACTAATGTCTTGGTTAATTTTTAAATCAAAACTTCTAATTCTTCTAGTGGCAAATAGCCTAAAGACAAGGCAAGAAGAAGAAAGAGGACTCTTAGAAAAGCAAGCAAGGGGAAAGGTAAAGCTATTGCTTTGGACCAAGGTAAAAGCAAATCAAATTTTGATTGTCTTATTTGCAATGATCCATTTAGGGTAAGGAAGTGTCCAAAAAGGGATAAATTAAGCACTATAGTGGTTAAAAAGGGTAATAGTGATGCTAGTTCAAATGATAGCAGCCTCCATAGGGTCAATCCTATACAATTGATTAATACTGTGTGAGACTTATAACCCAACTTAATTTATATGAGAATCAAGCTAAGTAAGTAAATGCTATTGGCAGTGTTAGATTGTAGTGTCACTTTTAGCTTTATAGTTAAGCAAGTGAGTAGCTTAATTAGCTTGAAGGTGAGTAAAAGTAACAGTCATGTGAAAGTAGTCAACTCCGTGGCATATGACATTTTAAGAATGGAAAAGGGAGGTAAGGTAACCCTTGGTTAATGGATTAGAAAATTTGATTTCTCTATACTATTGTTGGATGATTTTGATGTGTTTTTAAGATAGGATTCATTTATCCAAGCAAAAATTGTATTAATGCCTTATTTATGTGGCTTAATGATTATGGTTGAGAGTCAACCATGTTTTGTTGCTGGTAAAAAGCATGCTTTTACTAGCAAAAATGGGAAATCTTGTGTTGTGCTTTTTACATTATAGGTGTAGTAAGGACTAAAAGAAAGAGATGTGAAATACTTGGCGACATTGAAAGTAATCAAGTCTAGGGCAATGAGGACGCTAGCCAAACCTCCTTTTAAAAAGCATGTCACACATCATAAGTTGATTTTATGTAATTGATCATGGAGAAATGAGTAGGTAATGATGAGAAGTCATGCTAGTTTGATATAAGTACGATTTGATGAGGCCCAAAATGATAAGAATATGGCATGGTGGATTGATGAAGAAAGAAAGATGCATTATAGTTTTCCTTCAAGGTATGACTTTAAACTTGGAAATGTTTATGATATGTGTAACATTGCTTATAAGTGGTAGCAAAAGTAAGAAGGTTAGTCTACCCTACCAATAAGGACATTGGCTTCAACAAGTGAGGCTAGTTTGTTAGCCCTTTAAGTCTTTTAACATGGAAATGTAAGCATTTTATGGTACCATACACCAATGCTTGACATTAAGCTGGTGTGAAGCTGGTGTGAAATAAGCATGTCAAAGGAAACAAGGTGAATATAAAAGTTAATGTGTATAGCAACAAGCCAAGGGAGTCTAGATGGAGGTTATAACATTGGTGGCAAATGGGAAAAAAGGTGGAACCTAAAGCATAAGTGGATTATAACAATGTGTCATGGCATTAATGTCTAAAGGAAGGGTGTTTGGGTCATAGGTTGGTGTTGTAATGTGTGTTAGCAATGAGGCAACATGCTATTGGCTATGAGTGATTGCTTAGGCACATCAATATGTCCTCTAACGAAACAACCAAATTCCTTAATGCTCTTTAAGGGGTTATGCATGCCTCACTTGAAAATGAGCTAAATTGGCACACAAACAGAGGTTTAGATCAATGTTTCATAGGTATTATACAAATTAGTTAACAAGGGATCTTTAAGGATTAATTACTCATCACAAGACATTGGCACATAAGCCAAGTGTTAGGCCAACAATGTACTACATAATTTACACACATAAGCTGGCGTGTATGTGTGGGAGACCAAACAACTTAAAAGGTGCACCAAGTTAGCATGACCTTAAGCCCCACGAAAATAGGGATATTATGGGTAGTGCTTTCTAATAAGGTAGTAAATGTACTAATTAAAGTTTGACTCAAAGATAGCAATATAAAACATGTTGTTAGAAAAAATTGTGGGAGCTTTGATAATTTAATAGATTATGCTACTCATGTAACAAAATTTAGGGAGAAGCATGATGTTTTAGGTATTAAACATAGAGCATAAAATTGGGAAGTGGAGGTACTTTCCAAGGCTACTAACCTATAAAACCATGTAATCCACTAATACATGATTGACTCAGTAGTTAAGTTATGTAAGTCTAAATAGTTGGGGGTATCCACTACAAATTCTATAAATAAAAGTAAGTAGCCAAAGGTTCACAACAATAATAAAGAGAGGTGTTTGGCATTGTATCCTGTGTATGCTTTTGTGACAAGAAATAAAAGGTTAGGAAAGTTCCTATACATGTTATGCCTATCACTTTACTTGTGTGCAATTAAGTAAAAACAATTTGCTTGTGTTCTTTTGTGAGAGTTTGGCTAAGACCAAGAGACATCTTAATGTCATCACAAGATTAAGAATTTGACTATGAAAGATTGGTCATGTGACAAGAGCCATACATGTATGAGCATGAGTTAGGCAAAATTGTCATTGTTGAAGTGGTTTACCTAGGCAAATCTTTATTTAATCAATGGATCCTATGTATGTTAAGCCTTTATGGTTAAATATAAAAGTAATTATTTGTTTACTTATTTGTTCATTAAGCAATCAAGTATTTTCCACATTAACGAGTTTATAATCTAATAACTTGTGTTTTCCTTCACTTTTTAATAAATTCATATTGTATTGTAACATGGAAGATAAAGGAGTCATATTTGCTTTAATCTTTGAACCATTCTTTTCAAGCTCAACAATTATTTTGTAATAATTATATTAATGCAAATTTAATAGGTTTAAATGTGTTAGAATATAGTGTGATGAAATGACTAAAGAGAGGTAATTTAAGATGTATGACGAATGTCAACATGGTAAAATGGCATATGAAGCCAAGATTTGTAAATTCCTATAAAGGCTAGTCAAGAGCCAAGCTACAAAACGAACCCATTTCATTATATTTGCATATAATGATCTCCTCCTCAATTTTTTCCTCCTATAAGGATTAATGAAGAATGATGTTAAAATGATGTAGGCAACTATACAACCACTATTGTGAATGCAATCCCTAACTAAAGTACTTGCCCAACAATGTCATCTTCAAGGAGACGATGACTTAAGCCAACCAAATATTCCTCATACTCACTTAAAAAGTGTGATGTATTCGATGATATCTATAGATGATAGTAACCCCTTTTAATGCTTCCTTTTTTAATGTGTTTTTGTTATGATGTTTTTTCTTTTTTTAATGTCAAGAGTTATATTTAAATGGTCTTAGTAAGATCAAAAGCAAGAACAAAGAAACATTTCCCATGTACAAGTAATAACAAAGCCCTATATTAAAAATTGATGGCCCTCTACATCATAATAAAAAAATTGTAAATTACTAAATCACTTGATGGCCTTAGATAAAAAGAAAGACAAACTCTTGGCATTATGGCCATCTTGCCCGCACCTTTCACATTGTTCCATGTCTGCCAATACAACAAACTTGTTCTTTGAAACCACTGGTTTGGGCTTCCACCAACACTTCTTGTCAATATGTCCTTGCCTTTTACAGTATGTGCAAGAACTCACGATAGGTGTTCTCCTCTGAATTTTGTATTGTCTCCCCTTATATGTAGCATCATATCTTCTCAAGTTGAAGACATATACTGGCCTTCTCCACCAACAGTTACTCGCCTTATGACCCCAAACTCCACAATAAAGGTAATGACCTTGAAACTGCCTCTTTTTGGATCTGATCACAGCTTGTCTTCTTTTGTTCATCACTTGCTGTGTAGGCAAAGTAGCTGGCTTCTTTGCTTGTATGACTTTCATTTCAGTCACCTTCTTCTCCTTCTTCTGTTCAGCTGTAGCCCTCAGCTAGCTGACTTTCTTTTCTTTCTAAGACGTAGCAGCTATGGGCTGCTACTATTTAACCACATCCATCATTTTTGGAACTGGCTTTGGTTTGATAACTGTCTTCTCTTCTTCAGTTATCTTCACTTAAGTCACAACCTTCTCTTTCAACTTCTGTGGCAAAGTCTCATACTTCTTTTCTCTTGTAGAGCTTGTTTCTCTTACCACTTCAAACTTCTGCAAGTTCTTATCACTCTTTTTGAGTTGTTGCTGAAGTCTCAGCAACTCTATCTCCATTTCTTCAATTGTTGAAGTCCTTGAGCCAAGCTCTATTGTAAGGTCTTCACATATTTTGATTTGTTCTTCAAATCTTCTCTTCAAGTCAATATGTTCAGTCCTTATTTCATCCTTTTGACTTTCAGCTTCTTCAGACTTTGCTTCAACTTGTTTTATGTGAGCCTCCAACCTTTTTATGGTTCTACCCCTTCTAATTATCTCCTTTGAAGCTGCTTCCAGCTCAGCTTAAAGATCTGGCTCTTCTTCATCAACCTCCTCTTCCTCTTCAGAGGTTGAGCTACCACCTTGTGCTGATGCCATAAAGACATGCTCATCTAATGAGTCTTCATCTTCCTCCTCATTAGCTTCTTTTATCTGACTCACATAGCTCTTGAATGAGGTTCTTTTCTTCTTCTGTGGGTTGGCAGTCCTCTTGCTGGACTTCTTTGATTTGAATGACGATCTTCTCCATCTTGAATTTTGCTCATCATCACCATCCTTATCTCCATCATCAAGTTTTACTTTGCACTTAGAAGCAAAGTGTCCAGTCTGCCCACAATGATAACATCTCAAGGCCAGTTGTCCTTTTTCCTTTCTTAGACCCCTTTTTGAATTTCCTTGTGAAATAAGCCAATACTTCACCTTCACTTTCTTCCTCATCCTTATTATCATCCTCCTCACTAGATGATTCTTTCTCTTCTTTTATCTTCAAGTGCTTCATAGCTTCGAAAGCTACCTCCTTTGATACCTTCGTTGTTGCAGAGCTTTCAGCTGACTTTATCCTCATCACATATGTAATGAGATTGCATTGGAGATCATGGAGAGACATAGAATTGAGATCTCTACTCTTCTCTATGGCTACTAACTTTGAGGCAAACCTCTCAGGTAGAATTCTCAGAATCTTCTTCACAATAGATGAGTCCTTCTTGTTCTTCCAATGACTTCTCAGGTCGTTCACAGCATCAATAACCCTGGTGAAGAACTCTTGGACTATCTCATTCTTCTGCATTCTAAGAGATTTATATCTCTCCTTGAACACTTGAAGCTTAGCCTCCTTCATTCTGCCATCACCTTCATAGACCTTCTGCAATCTGTCCCATATCTCCTTAGCAGATTTGCAGTCCATCACTTTAGCATACTCAGCATCTGTCAATGCTAAAATGATGATGTTTAAGGCCTTCCCATTTATCTCAAACTGCCTTAACTCCTCTGGGGTTGGGTCTTTACCTTCTTCCAGAGCCACAAAACCCTCTTCTATGCATTTCACCACGTTCATGCCCATGGTCGCAAATACCACTTGCATTCTCACTCTCTACATATGGTAGTTGGTTCCGTTGAAGATTAGAACCTTCTTGCTGTATGTAGTGCTGGTGCTGGTACTGGCTTCCATTTCTCAATATGCTGAACAAGTCAAAACTTCTGTAACTCTTTAAACTAGTACACCAAGCTGTTAAGCTTCAAACTGGTGAACCTATGCTCTAATACCAATTGAAGTTCCCGACTTCTCCCTAGGATTTACTAATTTATGATACTGAGAGGGGGGTGAATCAGTATCACCACAAATCGCAATTCGCAGGTAAGTGAACAACTTCAACCTCTTCTTAAAAGCAAACTCTTTCTCAGACTCGACTAAGGTAGATCTATTGCTACCTACTAATCACAATAGTCCCCAAAGTCACCTTTCAGACACCTTGCCTAATAGACAATACGGATGTTCTTGTTTAGGTCTTCGTTAGGTTATGGGTTGGCTGATACTTTAGCTGCGTTCACAACTCAATTCAAAGCACAGAACGTAAAGCAAATTAAGGACACATGAGATTTACGTGGTTCCGTCAACATGACATACATCCACGGTGGTAAGGACTTTCCCTTACCGAGACTATCCACTATTCTTGTGAATACAGGTTACAATGGATGTCTTTAATTCTCTGCTCCTTTCATTATTGCAATTACTAAGCAAGTACAATACAAAGAGTGTCACTTACTGTGTCTACCCTTCTTCTAACTTATCTTGCCTCTGTTGAATTGAAAGGATGCTCCACTGCTGCTTAGAAGTTCACCTCAACGCTCTCTAACCTCTCTTGAAGAAATCTGGAAATACGTTGAGTTCTTTTCGATGCTTTGCCGAATTCCTTTTGTAGGTTGTCTCACACAACTTCTGCTTTCACTGTCTTACGGTCTCACTCGTCTCCTATTTCACAGTCTCACTGTTTCATAGCTCGCCTCACATTTCTGGTTAGTTGTCTTCTCTTCTCGGTGGTCTCACGGATACCAGGTCTGGTCTCACCTGATCTGGTTTCTAGGTCTGGTCTACTCTAACATCTCACCTTCTCCAGGTCTCACATCCTCTTTTTCTCCAGGTCTGGTCTGCTCTCCCGATGGTGTGTTCTAGTTTGCTCTCCCAGTGGTGTTTTCTGGTTTGCTCTCCCGGTGGTGTGTGTTTCTCTCTTACGGTGGTGGATTTCTCTCTTATGGTGGTGTGTATCACTTTTACGGTGGTGGCTGTCTCTTTTACAGTGGTGGCTATTTCTATCTTTCAGTGGTGTGCTCTCCCGTTTCTCTCCAATGTTGTCTCTTTCACGTTTTGCTCTCCCAGTTGTGTCTTTCCCCACTTTTTCTCTTGCTCTACCAATTTATATACTCCCTTCTATAAAAACCCTAGTAGGGCTTACTGGAGCCGCGACAAAATTCCTTTCTTACCCCTCCATGTGGCTTCATATTACTGTTCCATTCAAAATTCAGCATTATCCTCCTTCTTAATTTATTTTTCTTGCTCTTTTCTTTCTATTGAAAAACTCATCCCTTGAATGCTTGAATGAGCCACTTCTGCTTGCACACTTAAATCTAGTTGACAACAATTACAACCTATACAAGGCTGTGGGAACAACAATCTCTCCCTTTGTAATTGTTGGCAACACTCACAACAAAAGTCATTATGCAGCAGTCCTTCATAATCTTCTTAGAGTAATAATTCAAAAGCAGATGGATTACAACTCCCCCTAAATATGCATTCCCTCTTTCTTAATAGCTCGCCCTGTACTGTTGCTTCTCTCCCCCTTTGCCAACCAATTACAAATTTGAAAAACCTGCAAAGTAGAGATGGAGGATTCACCTAAACATCAGGCTTGAGGAGCCATTTGCACAGACAAACTCATTCTGTGCTTTTCAAACAGCTCTGTGGACAAAGGTTTAGTTAGAATATCAGAGATTTGATCTTTAATACTGACATACTCCAACTGAATTATGCCCTCTTCCACTTGATCCTTGATAAAGTGATACCGGATGTCAATATGCTTGCTCCTTGAATGTTGAACTGGATGCTTGCTGAGATCAATTGCACTTTGATTATCATAAAGTAACTGGTAACTTCACTTCAACACCCAAATCTACCAATTGTCTTTGCATCCATATCACCTGAGTACACACTGCACAAGTAGCCATATACTCAGCTTCAGCTGTGCTCAAAGTAACACTGTTTTGCTTTCTACTTAGCCATGCAACACACTTTGAACCCAAGTAGAAGCTGTAGCCACTGGTTGATTTTCTGTCATCTGTACTTCCTACCCAATCTACATTAGTGTATGCTTGTAGTTTTACAGAATTCATGGCAGGATACCACAAACCCATTTCCAGTGTCCCATTGAGGTATCTTAGGATTCTTTTTACTGCCAACACATGATATTCCTTAGGATCAGCTTGGAATCTACTAACAATGCACACAGCTTGCATGACATCAGGCCTTGATGCTGTAAGGTACAGAAGGCTCCCTATCATCTTCCTGTATTCTGTAGGGCTTGTACTCCTTCCTTCCTGATCTTTTGTTAACTTGCAGCCTACTGTCGTAGGGGTACTGACAGGTCTGCTATCCTCAATGCCAAACTTTTTCAGCATCTCTTTGGCATATTTTGTCTGAGAAATAAAAATACCTTCTTCACACTATTTTATCTGTAATCCAAGAAAGTAAGTCATTTCTCTAATCAATGACATCTCAAATTCCTCACTCATCTTCTATGCAAATTCTTGGCATAGCTCAAAGTGATCCCCTCCAAAGATAATGTCATCTACATATACTATGGTTATCAGCTAGCCTTTCTCTAAGTTGAACACATATAGGTTATTATCAACTGTTCCTCTTCTCAAGTTCAACCTTCTCAAATACGCGTCCAGGTTACTGTACCATGCTCTTGGGGCTTGTTTAAGGCCATACAAGGCTTTCTTCAGCTTGCACATGTGTGTCTTATCCTCATTGATTTGTACTCCATCGGGTTGTTCAATATACACTTCTTCTTTCAGGAGCCCATTCAAAAAGGCTGATTTCACATCCATCTGGTAAACTTTATACCTCTTATGTGCTGCAAAAGCTAAAAACATTCTGATAATTTCTAACCTTGCTACTGGTGTAAAAGTTTCATCAACATCTACTCCTTCTATCTGAGTGTAGCCCTTACAAACCAGCCTAGCCTTGTTCCTCACCACCTTGCCATCTTCATTGTGTTTATTTTTAAACACCCATTTTGTTCCTATGACATTCTTGTTAGTGGGTCTTAGAACTAGCTCCCATGTTTCATTCTTCTCGATTTGATCCAGCTCCTCATTAATAGCTTTGACCCAGGCTTTATCTTGTGTAGCCTCTTCAACAAATTTAGGTTCAACTTGTCAGAGTAAAGCAATAGCTCCCACAATTCTTCTCCTTGTTGTAACTCCTACTGATAGGTCACCTATTATCTAATTTCCTTGATGAGCACTGGTCCATATCTTCTTTGTCTTTCTCTCTTGCACAGTCTTAGTTGCAAGAGAACCTCTTTCTTCATCTTCAGACTCACTCTTCTCTGAGTCTAAACTTACTTCTTTTCCCTCTTCTTCATGTTAGTCAAATTCTTCATCTATCTTGAAGTCATCTTCTTCACTGCCTTCAGCGTCTCCATTATGCATTGTTTTCCAGTTTTCATCTATTCTCACATCACTGGAAGTAACCACTGTTCTCAGTTTATGGAGAAAAACTCTATAACCTTTTGTCTTTGCTGAGTATCCCACAAAGATGCCTTCATCTTACCTAGCATGGAATTTCCCTAAGTTTTGCTCCTTGTTTTTTACAAAACATGGGCTGCCAAAGATTCTATGATACTTGGCTGTTGTCTTCTTCCCACTCCATAGCTCATATGGAGTCTTATCAGTATTGAGCCTTAGTAAAACTCTGTTTAGTAGGTGCACGGCTGTAAATGTTGCTTCTATCTAAAATCTTGTGTAAAGCTTGGATTCCAGAAGTAGAGTTCTTGCCATTTCAACCACAGCTCTATTTTTCCTCTCTACCACCCCGTTCTGTTGAGGTGTTCTTGCTGCTGCCATCTGATGGTGAATTCCATACTTCTCAAGATAATCTTCAAAAGCTCCATTTGTGAATTCAATGCCTTGATCTGACCTCAATACTTTGATCTTTTTTCCACTCTCATTTTCAACCAATCTTCTGTATCTCTTTAAGCATTTCAAAACTTCTGACTTGTGTTTGAGGTGCATTATGCAGGTCCTTCTGGAATAATCATCAACGAACAAGATGAAGTACCTCTCACCATTCAACCCTTTTGTTCTCATCGGCCCACACAAATCAGTATGTACAATGTCAAGCACTACTTCAGAATTGAACTCTTTGGTCTTATACTGCTTTCTAACCTGTTTTCCTTTAGAGCATGCTGAGCAGATATACTCCCTCTCTCTCTTGAGGTCTGGAATGTCTCTGATTACATGAGTAGTGGTCAACTTTCTCATGTTCTTCTGTGTTAAGTGTCCCAGCCTCCTATGCCAGAGTTGATTTTTTTCTTCTTTTGTAAGTAAACAGTTGTTTGTCTTGTCCTCATCAATCACATATAAATTTCCAACTGTTCTCTTCCCGGTTGCAACAGTATTGCCTTCTTTACTCTTTACTTGGCAACCTGTTTTTATGAATATCACTTTATGGTCTTCATTGTATAGTTAGCTAACAGATGCTACATTATATCTAAGTCCTTTATTGTGCAGAACATCTTTCAGCTTTCCATTTCCAATATTTATTGACCCTTGACCACTGATGTTGAGTGAATCATCATTGTCAAACTTGACTTTGCCTTCTCTTGACTTGTTCAGCTTCGATAATTTACTCTTATCTCCTGTCATATGTGAAGTGCATCCACTATCAAGGATCCACTACTTATCCTTGTAATCAGCCTTTAGTGCAATTTCAGCTATATTAGCCACCTTCTTTTCAACTTTATATTCCTTCTTTTGAACTGACTTGAAGATAGCTTTCTCCTTTTTCTCAGCTTTGATTGTACCAGTTGCTTTCACTGTGCCATTGAGTGTCTTCTCTTGCTCAGGGAGAAGTGTCATGCATCTCTTGGCATTATGATCATCCTGCCCGCACCTTTTGCACTGTTCCAAGTCTGCCAATACAACAAACTTGTTCTTTGAAACCACTGGTTTGGGATTCCACCAACAATCCTTGTCAGTGTGTCCTTGCTTTTTACAGTATATGCAAGAACTCACAATAGGTGTTCTCTTTTGAATTTTGTATTGACTCTCCCTGTATGTAGCATCGGATCTTCTCAAGTTGGAGACGTATACTGGCCTTCTCCACCAACATTTACTTGCCTTATGACCCCAAACTCCACAATAAAAATAGTAACCTTGAAACTGCCTCTTCTTGGGTCTAATCACAGCTTGTTTTCTTTTGTTCATTACTTGCTGTGTAGGCAAGGTTGCTTACTTCTTTGCTTGTGTGGCTTTCATTTCAGCCACCTTCTTCTCCTTCTTCTGTTCAGCCATCGCCCTTGGCTGGATGACTTTCTTTTCTTCAATTTTATGTGCAACCCTAGGTTGCTTCTTCAAATCTTCTTTATTTTCAACCTTCACTGTTCCTGGCTAATCAATCTTTTCTTTCTGAGACGTAGCAGCTATAAGCTGTTGCTCCTTAACCACATACATCATTTTTGGCCCTAGCTTTGCTTTGATAACCGTCTTCTCTTCTTCAGTTATCTTCTCTTGAGTCACAGCCATCTCTTTCAACTTCTATGGCAAAGTCTCATTCTCTTTAGGCAGTGCAGCATCAGATTGCTGCACTTTCCCTTCATTCTTCTTTTCTCTTGCAAAGCTTGTTTCTCCTATCACTTCAAACTTCTGTAAGTTCTCTTCACTCTTTTTGAGTTGTTGCTGAAGTCTCAGCAACTCCATATCCATTTCTTCAATTGTTGAAGTCCTTCAGCCAAACTCCATAGTAAGGTCTTCACATATTTTGATCTATTCCTCAAGTCAATATGTTCAGCCCTTATTTCATCCTTTTGACTTTCTGCTTCCTCAATCTTTGCTTCAACTTGTTATGGGCCTCCAACCTTCTTATGGTTCTACCCCTTCTGATTATCTCCTTTGAAGCTGCTTCTAACTCAGCTTCAAGATCTGATTCTTCTTCATCAATCTCCTCTTCCTCTTCAGAGGTTGAACTACCACATCGAGCTGATGCCATAAAGGCATGCTCATCTGATGAGTCTACATCTTTCTCCTCATTGGCTTCTTTTGTTTGGCTCACATAACTCTTGAATGAGCCTTTCTTCTTCTTTTGTGGGTTAGCAGTCTTCTTGCTAGACTTTCTTGACTTAAATGATGGTCTTCTCCATATTAAATTCTGCTCATCATCACCATCTTCATCTTCATCATCAAGTTTCACTTTATATTGAGAAGCAAAGTGTCCAGTTTGCCCACAACGATAACATCTTAAGGACAACTGTCATTTTCCCTTCTTAGACCCTTTTTTGAATTTCCTTGTGAAGTAAGCCAACACTTCACCTTCACTTTCTTCCTCATCACCATCATCATCCTCACTAGATGATTCTTCCTCTTCTCTTATCTTCAAGTGTCTCATAGCTTTGAAAGCTGCCTCCTTTGATAGCTTTGATGTTAAGGAGCTTTCAGCTGACTTTATTCTCATCTCATACGCAATGAGATTGCACTGGAGATCATGCAGTGACATGGAATTGAGATCTCTACTCTCCTCTATGGCTATCACTTTTGAGGCAAACCTCTCAGGCAGAATTCTCAGAATTTTCTTCACAATAGATGAGTCCTTCTTGTTCTTCCCATGACTTTTAAGGTCGTTTACAGCATCAATAACCCTGGTGAAGAACTCTTGGATTGTCTCATTCTTTTGCATTCTGAGGAATTCATATCTTTCCTTGAAAACTTGAAGCTTGGCCTCCTTCATTCTGCCACCACCTTCATAGACCTTCTGTAATCTATCCCATATCTCCTTAGCAGATTTGCAGTCCATAACTTTAGCATATTCAGCATCTATCAAAGCTGAAATGATGACATTTGAGGCCTTCCCATTGATCTCAAACTGCCTTAATTCCTCTGGAGTTGGATCTTTACCTTCTTTTGGAGGCTCAAAACCCTCCTGTACCGATTTCACCACGTTCATGCCTATGATTGCAAACACCACCTACATTCTCGCTCTCCACATATGGTAGTTGGTTCCATTAAAGATTGGAACCTTTTTGCTGTAAGTAGTGTTGGTGTTGGTACCGGCATCCATTTCTCAGTATGCTAAACAAGTTAAAACTTCTGAAATCCTTCAAACTAGTACACCAAGCTGTTAAACTTCAAACTGGTGAACCAGTGCTCTTATACCAATTAAAGTTCCCTACTTCACCCTAGGATCTACTAGTCTATAATACTGAGAGGGGGGGTGAATCAATATTACACCCCTTCTTTTTAATTGATAGGTGAACAACTTCAAACTCTTCTCAAAAATGAACTCTTTCTCAGATTCAACTAAGGTAGATCTATTGTTACCTACTAGTTACAATAGTCTCCAAAGTTACCTTTCAGACACCTTGCCTATTAAACAGATTGGTTGTTCTTGATTAGGTCTTCTTTTAGGTTATGGGTTTGATGATTCTTTAGCTGCGTTCACAACTCAATTCAAAACACAGAATGTAAATTCAAAGCAAGGACACGAGAGATTTATGTGGTTCCATCAATGTGACGTACTCCACGGTGGTAGAGTTTCTTCCTCTACCGAGACAATCCACTATACTTGAGAACACCAGTGTGGTATTCCCTATGATTACAATGGATGTCTTAATCTTCTACTCCTTTAACTATTGCAAATACAAAGCAATCACAACACAAAGAGTGTCACTTACTGTGTCTACCCTTCTTCTAGTTTGTGTTGCCTCTGTTTGATTTGAATAGGCTGTTTCACTACCGCTTAGAAGATCACCAAAACACTCTCTAACCTCTCTTGAAGAAATGTGGAAATACGTTGAGTTCTCTTGAATGCTACACCGAATTTCTTCTCTAGGTTATCTCACCCAACTCCTGGTCTCATCGTCTCATCGTCTCACGGCCTCATCTCACACTTTAGGTCTGCCTTTTCATGTCTCACAGCTTGCCTCACGCTACTGGTCTGTCGTTTCACGCCTCACGGACTACCTCACACTTCTAGTCTGTCGTTTCACGTCTCTCGGCCTGTACCACGCTCCTGGTTTGTCGTTTTACATCTCTTGGCCTACACCACGCTTCTGGTTTTGCTGGTTCACGTTTCTTGGCCTGCCTCCTGCTTTTGGTTTTTTTGGTTCACGTCTCTCGGCCTGCCTCCAGCTTCTGGTTTTTCTGGTTCATGTCTCTTGGCCTGCCTCTAGGTTCTGGTTTTTTTGGTTCATGTTTCTCAGCCGCTTCACATTTCTGGTTTTTCTAGTTTATTGTCTTCTCTTCCGGGTGGTCTCATGGATACCAGGTCTGGTCTCACCTGATCTGGTTTCCAGGTTTGGTGTGCTCTAACGTCTCACCTTCTCTAGGTCTCACGTCCTCTCTTTCTCCAGGTTTAGTCTGCTCTAACGTCTTACCTTCTCCAGGTCTAACGTCCTCTCTTTCTCCCGGTCTGGTCTGGTTTTCCACATTTGCTCTCCCAGTGGTCTGGTTTTCCACATTTGCTCTCCCGATGGTATATCGTTTTCTCCCTCTTTTGGTCTGTATCCGTGTCCCCTTTTCTAGTGTGTGTGTGTGTATGTGTGTTTCTGCTATTCCGGTGGAGTCTCTCTCCTAGTGGTGTATGTCTGGTCTAGTTTGCTCTTCCGGTGGAGTCTCTCTCTCTCTTATGGTGGTGGGTGCCTCTTTTTCTGGTTTGAATCCGTTTAGCTCTCCCAGTGGTGTGTCTTTGCCGTTTTTCTCTCTCGATGGTGAATTTCCCCTTTTTCTGGTGTGTATGTGCTGTCTTCTCTTGCTCTACCGATTTATATACTCCCTTCTATGAAAACCCTAGTAGGGCTTACTGGAGCCGTAGCAAAATGCCCTTCTTGCCCCTCCATATGGCTTCATATTACTGTTCCATACAAAATTCGGCGAATTTCCTTTCTTGCCCCTCCATGTGGCTTCATATTATTGTTCCATACAAAATTCAGCATTATCCTCCTTCTTAATTTATTTTTCTTGCTCTTTTCTTTCTACTGAAAATTCATCCCTTGAATGCTTGAACGAGCCACTTCTGCTTGCACACTTAAATTTGGTTGACAACAATTACAACCTATACAAGGTTATGGGAACAACAATCTCTCCCTTTGTAATTGTTGGCAACACTCACAATGAAAGCCATTATGCAGCAGTCCTTCATAATCTTCTTAAAGTAATAATCCAGAAGCAGATGGATTACAACTCCCCCTTCCTTAATAGCTCCCCCTGCACTGTTGCTTCACTTGCCCTTTGTCAACCAATTACACATTTGAAAAAGCTACAAAGTAGAGATGGAGGATTCACTTGAACTTCATGCTTAAAGAGGCATTTGCACAGACAGACTCATTCTGTGCTTTTCAAACAGCTCTGTGGATAAAGGTTTAGTTAGAATATCGGAGATTTGATCTTTAGTACCGACATACGCCAACTGAATTGTGCCCTCTTCCACTTGATCCTTGATAAAGTGATACCGGATGTCAATATGCTTGCTCCTTGAATGTTGAACTGGATTCTTGCTGAGATCAATTGCACTTTGATTATCACAAAGTACACTCACTGGTAACTTCACTTCAACACCCAAATCGGCCAATTGTCTTTGCATCCATATTACCTGTTTTCCTTTAGAGCATGTTGAGCAGACATACTCCCTCTCTCTCTTGAGGCTTGGAATGTCTCTGATTGCATGAGTAGTGGTTAGCTTCCTCATGTTCTTTTATGTTAAGTGTCCCAGCCTCTTACGCTAGAGTTGATTTTCTTCTTCTTTTGTAAGTAAACAGCTATTTGTCTTGTCCTCATTAATCACATATAAATTTCCAGCTGTTCTCTTCCCGGCTGCAACAGTATTGCCTTCTTTACTCTTTACTTGGCAACCTATTTTTGTGAATATCACTTTATGGTCTTCATTGCATAGCTAGCTAATAGATGCTAGATTATATCTAAGTCCTTCAACGTACAGAACATCTTTCATCTTTCCTTTTCCAATATTTACTGACCCTTAACCACTGATGTTGAGTGAATCATCATTGCCAAACTTGACTCTACCTTCTCTTAACTTATTCAGCTTTGATAATTTACTTTTGTCTCCTGTCATGTGTGAAGTGCATCCACTATCAAGGATCCACTGCTTATCCTTGTAGTCAGCCTTTAGTGCAATTTCAACTATATTAGTCTCCTCCCTTTTAACTTGATATTCTTTCTTTTGAACTGGCTTGAAGATAGCTTTCTCCTTTTTCTCAGCTTTGACTATACCAGTTGGTTTTACTATGCCATTGAGTGCCTTCTCTTGCTTAGGGAGAAGTGTCATGCATCTCTTGGCATTATGGTCATCCTGCCCATACCTTTCACACTGTTCCGAGTCTACCAATATAGTAAACTTGTTCTTTGAAACAACTTGTTTGGGCTTCCACTAACAATACTTGTCAGTGTATCCTTGCCTTTTACAGTATGTGCAAGAACTCACGACAAGTGTTCTCCTCTGAATTTTGTATTGTCTCCCCCTGTATGCAGCATCGTATCTTCTCAAGTTGGAGACATATACTAGCCTTCTCCACCAGCATTTACTTGCCTTATGACCACAAACTCCACAATAAAGACAGTAACCTTGAAACTGCCTCTTCTTGGGTCTAATCACAGCTTATTTTCTTTTGTTCATTACTTGCTGTGTAGGCAAGGTTGCTGGCTTCCTTGCTTGTGTGGCTTTCATTTCAGCCACCTTCTTCTCCTTCTTCTATTCAGCCATTGCCCTTGGCTAGCTGACTTTCTTTTCCTCAATTTTGTTTGTAACCTTAGGTTGCTTTTTCAAATCTTCTTTATTTTCAACCTTCATTGTTCCTAGCTAATCAGTCTTTTCTTTCTGAGACATAGTAGCTATAAGCTACTGCTCTTTAACCACAAACATCATTTTTGGCCCTGGCTTTGGTTTGATAACTATCTTTTCTTCTTTAGTTATCTTCTCCTGAGTCACAGCCTTCTCTTTCAACTTTTGTGGCAAAGTCTCATTCTCTTTAGGCAATGTGGCATCAGATTGCTGCACTTTCTCTTCATTCTTCTTTTCTCTTGCAGAGCATGTTTCTCCTACCACTTCCAGCTTCTGCAAGTTCTCTTCACTCTTTTTGAGATGTTGCTGAAGTCTCAGCAACTCTATCTCCATTTCTTCAATTGTTGAAGTCCTTGAGCCAAGCTCCATAGTAAGGTCTTCACATATTTTGATCTGTTCTTCAAATCTTCTCTTTAAGTCAATATGTTTAACCCTTGTTTTATTTTTTTGACTTTCTGCTTCCTCAATCTTTGCTTTAACTTGTTTTATATGGGCCTCTAACCTTCTTATGGTTCTGCCCCTTCTAATTATCTCCTTTGAAGCTGCTTCTAACTTAGCTTTAAGATCTGGTTCTTCTTCATCAATCTCCTCTTTCTCTTTAGAGGTTGAACTACCACCTTGAACTGATGCCTTAAAGGTATGCTCATCTGATAAGTCTACATCGTCGTCCTCATCGGCTTCTTTTGTCTGGCTCACATAACTCTTGAATGAGTCTTTCTTCTCCTTCTGGGGGTTAGCAATTTTCTTGTTGGACTTCCTTGACTTGAAAGATGGTCTTCTCCATTTTGAATTTTACTCATCATCACCATCCTCATCTTCATCATCAAGTCTCACTTTACACTGAGAAGCAAAGTGTCCAGTTTATCCACAATAATAACATCTCAAGGACAACTGTCTTTTTCCCTTCTTAGACCCCTTTTTGAATTTCCTTGTGAAGTAAGCCAACACTTCACCTTCACTTTCTTCCTCATCATCATCATCATCCTCACTGGATGATTCTTCCTCTTCCCTTATCTTCAAGTATCTCATAGCTGTGAAAGCTGCCTCCTTTGATAGCTTTGATGTTAAAGAGCTTTCAGTTGACTTTATTCTCATCTCATATGCAATGAGATTGCACTGAAGATCATGCAGTGACATAAAATTGAGATCTCTACTCTCCTCTATGGCTGCCACCTTTGAGGCAAACCTCTGAGGCAAAATTCTCAAAATTTTCTTCACAATAAATGAGTCTTTCTTGTTCTTCCCATAACTTCTAAGGTCGTTTACAACATCAATAACCTTGGTAAAGAACTCTTGGACTATCTCATTCTTTTGTATTCTGAGGGATTCATATATCTCCTTGAAAACTTGAAGCCTGGCCTCTTTCATTCTGCCATCACCTTCATAGACCTTCTGCAATCTGTCCCATATCTCCTTAGCAGATTTACAGTCCATAACTTTAGCATATTCAGCATCTATCAATGCTGAAATGATGACATTTGAGGCCTTCCCATTGATCTCAAACTACCTTAATTCCTTTGGGGTTGGATCTTTACCTTCTTTTAGAGGTTCAAAACCCTCCTGTACAGATTTCACCACATTCATGCCCATGGTTGCAAATACCACCTATATTCTCGCTCTCCACATATGGTAGTTGGTTCCACTGAAGATTGGAACATTCTTGTTGTAAGTAGTGCTAGTGCTAGTACTAACATCCATTTCTCAATATGCTGAACAAGCTAAAACTTCTGAAACCCTTCAAACTAGTACACCAAGCTATTAAGCTTTAGAATGGTGAACTAGTGCTCTGATACTAATTGAAGTTCCCTACTTCACCCTAGGATCTACTAGTCTGTAATACTGAGATGGGGGGTGAATCAGTATTACACCCCTTCTTTTTAATTAATAGGTGAACAACTTCAAACTCTTCTCAAAAATGAACTCTTTCTCAGATGCAACTAAGGTAGATCTATTGTTACCTACTAGTCACAATAGTCCCCAAAGTTACCTTTCAGACACCTTGCCTATTAAACGGATTGGTTGTTTTTGATTAGGTCTTCTTTTAGGTTATGGGTTTGATGATTCTTTAGCTGCATTCACAACTCAATTCAAAATACAGAATGTAAATTCAAAGTAAGGATACGAGAGATTTACGTGGTTCTATCAATTTGACGTACTCCACGGTGGTAGAGTTTCTTCCTCTACCGAGACAATCCACTATACTTAAGAACATCAATGTGGTATTTTCCCTATGATTACAATAGATGTCTTAATCTACTACTCCTTTCACTATTGCAAATACAAAGCAATCACAATACAAAGAGTGTCACTTACTGTGTCTACCCTTCTTCTAGCTTATGTTGCCTCTGTTTGATTGGAATAAGCTGCTTCACTACCGCTTGGAAGATCACCAAAACACTCTTTAACCTCTCTTGAAGAAATGTGGAAATACGTTAAGTTCTCTCAAATGCTACACCGAATTTCTTCTCTCGCTTGTCTCACCCAACTCCTGGTCTCACCGTCTCACAGCCTGCACTCACACTTCAAGTCTGCCTTTTCACGTCTCACGGCCTACCTCACGCTACAAGTCTGCCGTTTCACACCTCACGGATTACCTCACACTTCTGCTCTGTCGTTTCATGTCTCTCGGCTTGCACCACGCTCCTGGTCTGTCGTTTCACATCTCTTGGCCTACACCACGATTCTGGTTTTGCTGGTTCACGTTTCTCGCCTGCCTCCCGCTTCTGGTTTTTCTGGTTCATGTCTCTCGGCCTTCCTCCAGCTTCTGGTTTTTCTGGTTCACGTCTCTCGGCCTGCCTCCAACTTCTGGTTTTTTTGGTTCACATTTCTCAACTACCTCACATTTTTGGTTTTTCTAGTTTGTTGTCTTCTCTTCCGAGTGGTCTCACGAATACCAGGTCTGGTCTCACCTAGTCTGGTTTCTAGGTCTAGTCTGGTCTAACGTCTCACCTTCTCCAGGTCTTACGTCCTCTCTTTCTCCAGGTTTGGTCTACTCTAATGTCTCACCTTCTCCAAGTCTCATGCCCTTTCTTTCTCCAGTTCTGGTCTGGTTTTCCACGTTTGCTCTCCTGGTGGTCTGGTTTTCACGTTTGCTCTCTTACGGTGTTGGCTGTTTCTATCTTTCAGTGGTGTGCTCTCCCGTTTCTCTCCAAAGTTGTCTCTTTCACGTTTTGCTCTCTCGGTTGTCTTTCACGTTTTGCTCTCCCAGTTGTCTCTTTCACATTTTGCTCTCCCGGTGGTATATTTCCCCCACTTTTTCTCTTGCTCTACCAGTTTATATACTCCCTTTTATGAAAATCCTAGTAGGACTTACTGGAGCCGCAGTGAAATTCCTTTCTTGCCCCTCCATGTAGTTTCATATTACTATTCCATTCAAAATTCAGCATTATCCTCCTTCTTAATTTATTTTTCTTGCTCTTTTCTTTCTACTGAAAAACTTATCCTTTGAATGCTTGAATGAGCCACTTCTGTTTGCACACTTAAATCTGGTTGACAACAATTACAACCTATACAAGGTTGTGAAAACAACAATCGTTATGGGTCTCGTCAATACAATGATCTTTTGTTGTATTGTTAAAAAGTAGCACAAACACTACTATTTCACATGTTTGTATTGTTTAATCTCCATAGTAAGCTACTAAGGTACATTAATGAATATTTATGCTCATAAGCATTTGGTAACTTATACTTACTTATGCTAAGGTCTATAAATGACGTGCCAAATTTTTTCTGTATAATGAGGGCAAGGATCTTTATGCACAAAATACCAAAGTACATAAAGCAATATATACTAAAAACTAAATTTTTTAATTCATGACTTGATTTGCATTAAGATGTAGTGGTGATCAATGGTGAAGTGACCATAATGTAATTTTATAATTAAAGAGTTCATAATAGATATCAAAGAAATACAACTAAATGGGAAAGAAAAAGTATGATCATGGAATTTAGTTTGGTCATTGCTACCAAAGGGTGCATACAAATTTAACATTAATGCTACAATAACAAATGCGAGTGGAGTGGTCAGCATTGAAGAAGTATTGTGAGGTGATGATGAAAATGTGATATGTATGTTTTTAAAGGTGATTGAAGTTAGTAACATCAATGAGTTAAAAATTATTTGCAATTAGGGAGGTAGTTATTTTGTAAAGTCAGTAGAATATGATAGGAGAGGTTTTATTGATCATAGAGAGTGACTCTTGTACTATAATCGCATGAATTAACAACAAAGAAGACTTTGGAAGTTCTTATCAATATTCCACGACATTAACAACTTCACTAAAAACTGAGTTTTCTTTATTTTCTATCCTTAAAAATGCAACTAGCTTGCAAGTGGATTAGATCTCTGAATTCTTATATATATATATATATATATATATGGTTATATTTTGTAGTTATTTTCGTATTTTTTT
>CM038602.1:5711242-5726930 GCA_021533255.1 Ceriops tagal
ATGGTTGCATGTATAAGATCTTATGATTTTACTTTAATGGATGTCAAGAAATTAGAGGAGATGTTCAAGAATTTCCAAGAAGTACAACGAAGAAAAATGGCTAAGTCAAGAGAGTTTTGTATTGGTATATTAGTTTAGAATCAATTCATGAATCAAAATCAGTCTTTTGGGTCTTCAAGTCAAAATAACTATTATGGTTATAGAAAATTTGTTAAAATTGAATTTCCCAACTTTGATGGTACTAATGTGCAAGGGTGGATCTTCAAATGTAAGAATTATTTTGAACTTGATGGAACCCTAAAAGAATCAAAGGTGATAATGGCAGTTGGGTCGCTTAATGATGTTGCTTTGCAATGGAACAACAATTTTGTGGGGAAAAGACCTCTAGGGAATTTGCCCTTATGGAATGAGTATACCCAAGCCCTATCTTTCAGGTTTGGTAACATTGCTTTTGAAAGTCTTATTTCTACATTGTTGGTTTTGAAACAAGATGGAATCATAGTTGAATATCAAAATTAGTTTGATATTTTGTTTAGTAAGGTGCAATTAACATAAGACTATGTAGTAGATGTGTTTTTAAGTGGTCTTAAGGATAAAATATAGACCCCTGTAAAAATGTTCATGCCAAAAACTTTACCTTTTGCCTGTGCTTTAGCTAAGTTATAGGAAGCTATGAATGTAGCCTTAACACAAAAATGGAGACCCATTAATAAGATTACAAGACTTTTACATAAACCACTGTACCCTTTTTGTAATCCTCGAGTAGTGAGCTTGTCCTCCAATAGCCCCATGACTAAAGCTTAGAAGATACCCTAGTGGTTAAGAGTCATTAAGATAAAATTTGGGAATAGCATAAAAGAGAAGAGAGCCAGGGGTCTCTGTTATTGGTGTGAAGAGAAATATGAAGTTAGGCATACATGTAAACATAAGAAGCTATATGTAATTTAAAGGAAAAAGGGGAGGAGGAAATGAAGGAGTTGATGGCTATTAATCTTAAGTGAGGTATAGAAGATCTAATCTCATAACTCCAGATTTCCCTTTATGCTATTTCAAGCATAGGAAATTAGGATTTTAGAACTATGAGGCTAACTTGTTATGTAGGGTCTAAGGTTATATAAGTGTTGATAGATTCAGACAGCACCCATAATTTCTTAGATGAGGCAATAACAAAGAAATTAGGGTATAAGTTGGAATATACAAAAAACTTGAAGATTAAGGTAGCTGATGGAAATAGTATTCTTTGTCTTCATATATGTAGAGGGTTCTAATAAAAGCTATAAGGTGACACTTTCATAATAGATGTGTATATGCTTCCATTGGAAAGTTGTGATATGGTCTTAGGTTTCTAGTGACTTAAGACCTTAAGTAATATTAATTGGAATTTTGATGAGCTTAGGATGGAATTCCAATATAAGGGTAAAAAACATGTATTAAAAGGTTTTTTAAAGTCTATTGTTAAGCAAAGTAGTCATAAAGCTATGACAATGGTCTTCAGGCAATTAGATTAACAAATGGTTATCCAACTTTGTAATTTGCACTTGAAGACAACCATGGATGTAGCTTCTGTTGAAATTTTTCTTGTACCAACCACTTTAATGCTAGTAGTCAACACTTTATTGGCCCAATTCTCAGATGTGTTTATAAAGCCTATTAGTCTCCCCCTATACAGACTCCATGATCATAAAATTCTTTTGGCTGCTAGAACTTAGGCCATCAACATTAGGCCTTACAAGTACCCTGCTCTCTAAAAGGATGTTATAGAGAAGCTTATACAAGAGATGTTATATTCAGGGATTGTACAGCCTAGCTTTAGTCCTTTTGCAGCACTTATGGTTTTGGTAAAGAAAAATAACAATACTTGGAAGTTCTGTGTTGATCACAAGAAATTAAACTAGTTTACAATCAAAGATAAATTTCTTATTCCTTTGATTGAAGACTTATTGGTTGAATTTGGTAGGGCCTCATAGTTTTCTAAGTTGGACTTAAGATCAGGCTATCACTAATAAAGAACTTGCTAAGCGACTTGCCCTAGGAATCCTTGAATTAATTTGTTATGCACACCTCAAAAAGTTAGGAGACAAGTTAGGTTGTTTAGATCAGAATCCTAAGGAAATTAAGTTCTAAAAGCCCCAATCTTAAGACACCACAAAGGTTGATTACTCCTTTGATAAGTCAAGATAATGTATTCTTCCAAGAATACAAGAAAACAGAACAAAGTTTACTGAAAAAAAAAAACCTTAATCTTGTTGATTCTATTTTACATAGTTGTAACCTTTATATATGTATCTAAATGTTACAATCCTATAAGGAAAAGATGTTTCTTAACATACCTATATAGGAAAACGTTAATTATAGGTGATCCCTCTAATTAGGGAATACAATTCTACCTTGATTAGGAATCCTAAATCTACCTTAATTAGGAATTCTTAAAAAAGACTACCATTAATGATATAAAGTCAAAGTAAAACCCTAACTAATGTATCAAGACTTAGTAAAACCTACAAACCTAAATAAACCCAATAAGTTAAGCCTTTTTACATGTAATTCTACCTTAACTTTAAATTTAGCAACCTAAAACAAAATTAGGCAAATTAATATAACTTAGCATGCAATTGAGCCTTTCCATAGCTTAGTCATACAACTTGGACTTATATCATGGGCTCCAAGTTTTGTTCTTTAAGTTCTAAACCTTGTCTATCAACTTGCATATAAAGATAAATGATTATTCTTAGTGTACCATTGAAAACTTTTAGAACAGTTTTGGAATCTTCTGGAGCACCTTTTTCGTCATGTAGCTTCATGATTAAGCCTTGTAAAGCCTTTTTCATCCTCTTTGTCCTTGTCATAGTCATTGGACCACCGATTCCTTGCAAAAGATCTAAGGAATATTTGCTTTGTTGTACTTGAATAGCATCTTGTTCTCCATTATTCCTCCTTTCCTCAAAAGGATTCGTCCTTGAATCACCTACATCAAATAAATATAAGTTAGCAACATTAAAAGTAGTACTAACATTACCATAGTTGCTTGGTAAATCTTGCTTGTAGGCATTGTCATTAATCCTTTCCAAGAGTTGAAAAGGTCCATCTCCTTGAGGCTATAATTGGACTTTCTTTGTATGGGAAATCATTCCTTCCTCATATGCACCCATACCTAATCATCAGGTTTAAAAACAACCTTCACATGCCCCTTATTAACTTGCTTAGCATATCGCTCATTCTTCCTTTTAATGTTAGCTCGAACCTTGGCATGTAAGTCCTTTACAAATTTTGCTTTTTTCTTACCATCAATGTTAGCACGCTTTTTAGTAAGCAAAGATAAAATCTCCAAAGGAGTTAAATGATTAAAACCATAAGCCACTTGAAAAGGTGATAAGGAAGTAGTATCATAAGCAAAATCAATATGTGTTAAACACCATTCCTATTGCCTCAAGTTCTTTTAAATGATAACATGTAACAAAGTAATGAGTGTCCTAATAACTACTTTAATTTGTTCATCTGTTTGAAGATGTGCAACAATAGAAAATAGGAGTTTTGAAGTTCCCGACTTCTCCCTAAGATCTACTAGTTTGTGATACTGAGAGGGGGGGTGAATCAGTATCACCACAATTTGCAATTTGCGGGTAAGTGAACAACTTCAACCTCTTCTTAAAAGCAAACTCTTTCTTAGACTCAACTAAGGTAGATCTATTGCTACCTACTAATCACAATAGTCCCCAAAGTCACCTTTCAGACACCTTGCCTAATAGATAATTTAGATGTTCTTGTTTAGGTCTTCGTTAAGTTATGGCTTGGCTGATGCTTTAGCTGCATTCATAACTCAATTCAAAACATAGAACGTAAAGCAAATTAAGGATACATGAGATTTACGTGGTTCTGTCAACATGACGTACATCTATGGTGGTAGGGACTCTCCCTTGCCAAGATTATCCACTATACTTGAGAATTCCAGTTACAATAGATGTCTTAATCCTCTGCTCCTTTCACTATTGCAATTACTAAGCAAGTACAATACAAAGAGTGTCACTTACTGTGTTTACCCTTTTTTTAGCTTGTCTTGCCTCTGTTGAATTAAAAGGTTGCTCCATTACCGCTTAGAAGTTCACCGCAACGCTCTCTAACCTCTCTTAAAGAAATTTGGAAATACGTTGAGTTCTTTCCGATGCTTCACCGAAGTTCTTCTCTACGTTGTCTCACACAACTCCTGCTTTCATTGTCTCACGATCTCACTGTCTCACGGCTCGCCTCACGTACGTTTCTGGTTTGCCATTGTTCGTTTCACACCTCTTTTGGCCATATCAAATTTTTTTTTCCCTTTTCTGTTGGTCACTGTTCTGGCCATAACGGGCTTTTCTCTCCTTCCCTGTTTGGACGTCGAGTTTCTCTCTCCTTTCGCCTGTGGTGGGTTTTGCTGTGCTCACTTGGTTTGCCGTCAGGTTTCTTTTTCTCTCCTTCCCGTCGACTCCTCTATTCTGGCCGTAGACCTCTTTTCTCTCTCTTCCAACGGTTGTCTCAATTTTTCTCTTTTTCTCTCGTGTTCTGCCTACGGTCTCTCTCTCTTTGTCCAGCCAGATCTATCTCACCATCCACTCTGTTTTACTGTCGACTCGCTTTGCCGTCCAACTCCCTTTTAGCCGTTTCTCTATTTTTCTGACCGTCTGTTTCTCTCTCTACCTCTTTGCCATTTGTCTCCTTACTGATTGCTGGTGTGCCGGTGGTGTGCTGTTCCTCATGGGTTTCTCTCTCTTGTCGTCACATGGTTTGCTCCGATTTGCTCAATTTGCCAACCTCTCCTTTTTTTCGACGACAACTATTGTTCTTCGTCCAGCACCTCTTTTTTTTGCCTTGTACTGTTCTGCCGTGCTGGTTTTGGACGTCTTTTTGTTTTGGCCGGCTACTCTTTTTGCTTGCATGGTTTCTTTTTTCTTTTGCAGGTGGTGTTCTTCCGTGTAGGGTTTGGTGTTTTCTCTCTTTTCCACCCGATTGGTGTTTTGTTGTGTATGCAATTGTATTGGCCTTACCTTAGCTTTGTCTTCCAAGGTCTTTATATACTCTCTTCCATGAAACCCTAATAGGGCTTACGCAGTGGATTTACGTTCTTGCCCTTATGCAACAGATTTACTTTCTTGCCCTTCCATGTGGCTTTACGTTATTGCCCTTCCATGTGGCTTTTATCTTCTTGCCCTTCCATGTGGCTTTACTTTCTTGCACACTTAAACCTAGTTGACAACAATTACAACCCATACAAGGCTGTGGGAACAACAATCTCCCTCTTTGTAATTGTTAGCAACACTCATAACAAAAGCCACTATGCAGCAGTTTCAACTCCCCCTTTCTTAACAGCTCCCCTTGGACTGTTGCTTCTCTCCCCCTTTGCCAACCAATTACAAATCTGAAAAACTCGCAAAGTAGAGATGGAGGATTCACCTGAACTTTAGGCTTAAGGAGGCATTTGCACAGATAAACTTAATATGTGCTTTTCAAACAGCTCTGTGGACAGAGATTTAGTTAGATCTCGTGTAGCCTCTTCAACAGATTTAGGTTCAACTTGTGAGAGTGAAGCAGTAGCTCCCACAATTCTTCTTCTTGTTATAACTCTTGCTGATGGGTCACATATGATCTGATTTTCTTGATGAGCACTGGTCCACGTTTTCTTTGGCTTTCTTTCTTGCATAGTCTTAGTTGCAAGAGGATCTCTTTCTTCATCAATCACATACAAGTTTCTAACTGTTCTCTTCCCGACTGCAACAATATTGCCTTCTTTACTCTTTACTTGGCAACCTATTTTTGTGAATATCACTTTGTGGTCGTCGTTGCATAGTTGGCTGACAGATGCTAGATTATATCTGAGTCCTTCAACGTGCAAAACATCTTTTAGCTTTCCTTTTCCAATATTCATTGACCCCTGACCATTAATGTTGAGTGAATCATCATTGCCAAACTTGACTCTGCCTTCTCTTGATTTGTTTAGTTTTGATAATTTACTCTTGTCTCCCTTTATGTGCGAAGTGCATCCACTATCAAGGATCCACTACTTATCCTTGCAATCAGCCTTTAGTGCAATTTTAGCTATATTAGCCACCTCCCTTTTTGCTCTATATTCCTTCTTTTGAACTGGTTAGAAGATAGCTTTCTCCTTTTTTTCAGCTTTGACTGCACCGCTTGTTTTCACTGTGCCATTGAGTGCCTTCTCTTACTTAGGGAGAAGTGTTATGCATCTCTTGATATTATGGCCATCTTGCCCGCACCTTTCACACTGTTCCAAGTCTACCAATACAGCAAACTTGTTCTTTGAAACCATTGGTTGGGCTTCCACCAACACTCCTTGTCAATGTGTCCTTGCCTTTTACAATATGTGCAAGAACTCATGATAGGTGTTCTCTTCTGAATTTTGTATTGTCTCCCCCTGTATACAGCATCGGATCTTCTTAAGTTGGAGACATATACTGGCCTTCTCCATTAGTAGTTACTTGCCTTATGATCCCAAACTCCACAATAAAGGCAATGACCTTGAAACTGCCTTTTCTTGGGTCTGATCATAGCTTGTCTTCTTCTATTCATCACTTGCTATGTAGGCAAAGTAGCTGGCTTCTTTGCTTGTGTGACTTTCATTTCAGTCACCTTCTTCTCTTTCTTCTGTTCAACCGTAGTCCTCTGTTGGCTGACCTTCTTTTCTTTCTGAGATGTAGCAGCTATGAGTTGCTGCTCTTTAACCACATACATCATTTTTGGCCCTGGCTTTGGTTTGATAACTGTCTTCTTTTCTTTAGTTATCTTCACCTGAGTCATAGCCTTCTCTTTCAACTTCTGTGGCATAGTCTCATTGTCTTTAGGCAGTGCAGCATCAGATTGCTGCACTTTCTCTTCATTCTTCTTTTCTCTTGCAAAGCTTGTTTCTCCTATCACTTCAACCTTTTGCAAGTTCTTTTCACTTATTTTGAGTTGTTGCTGAAGTCTCAGCAAGTCTTTCTCCATTCCTTCAATTTTTGAAGTCCTTGAGCCAAGCTCTATTGTAAGGTCTTCGCATATTTTGATCTATTCCTCAAATCTTCTTTTCAAGTCAATATGCTCAGCCCTTATTTCATCCTTTTGACTTTCAGCTTTCTTAGACTTTGCTTCAACTTGTTTTATATGGGCCTCTAACCTTCTTGTGGTTTTGCCCCTTCTGATTATCTCCTTTAATGCTGATTCCAACTCAGCTTCAAGATTTGGCTCTTCTTCATCAACCTCCTCTTCCTTTTCAAAGGTTGAACTACCACCTTGAGCTGATGCCATAAAGGCATGCTCATCTGATGATTCTTCATCAGCTTCTTTTATCTGACTCATATAACTCTTGAATGAGCCTCTCTTCTTCTTTTATGGGTTGGCAGTCTTCTTGCTGGACTTCTTTGATTTGAATGATGGTCTTCTCCATTTTGAATTCGGCTCATCATCACCATCCTCATCTTCATCATCAAGTTTCACTTTGCACTGAGAAGTAAAGTGTCCAGTCTGCCACACCGATATCATCAAGTTAAACCCCCTTTTGAATTTCCTTGTGAAGTAAGCCAATACTTCACCTTCACTTTTTTCCTTCATCATCATCATCATCCTCACTGGATGATTCTTCCTCTTCTTTTATCTTCAAGTGCTTCATAGCTTTGAAAGCTGCCTCTTTTGATACCTTCGTTGTTGCAGAGCTTTCAGCTGACTTTATCCATATCTCATATGTAATGAGATTGCATTGGAGATCATGCAAAGACATAGAATTGAGATCTTTACTCCCCTATATGGCTGCTACCTTTGAGGCAAACCTCTCAGGTAGAATTCTCAGAATTTTCTTCATAATAGATGAGTCCTTCTTGTTCTTCCCATGACTTCTCAGGTCGTTTATAGTGTCAATAACCCTGGTGAAGAACTCTTAAATTGTCTCATTCTTCTGCATTCTGAGAGATTCATATCTCTCCTTGAACACTTGAAGCTTAGCGTCCTTCATTCTACCATCACCTTCATAGACTTTCTACAATCTGTCCCATATCTCCTTGGCAGATTTGCAATCCATAACTATAGCATATTCAGTATCTGTCAATGCTGAAATGATGACATTTGAGGCCTTCCCATTTATCTCAAACTGCCTTAACTCCTCTGGGGTTGGGTCTTTACCTTCTTCCGGAGCCACAAAACCCTCCTGTACGCATTTCACCATGTTTATGCCCATGGTTGCAAATACCACTTGCATTCTTGCTCTCCACATATGGTAGTTGGTTTCGTTGAAGATTAGAACCTTCTGATGTAAGTGGTGCTAGTGTTGTTACTAACTTCCATTTCTCAGTATACTGAACAAGTCAAACTTCTAGATCCCTTCCAACTAGTACACCAAGCTGTTAAGTTTCAAACTGGTGAACCTATGCTTTGATACCAATTGAAGTTCCTGACTTCTCCTTAGGATTTACTAGTTTGTGATACTAAGAGGGGGGGTGAATCAGTATCACCACAATTTGCAATTCGCAGGTAAGTGAACAACTTCAACCTCTTCTTAAAAGCGAACTCTTTCTCAGACTCGACTAAGGTAAATCTATTGCTACTTACTAATCACAATAGTCCCCAAAGTCACCTTTCAGACACTTAGCCTAATAGACAATTCAGATGTTCTTGTTTAGGTCTTCGTTAGGTTATGGGTTGGCTGATACTTTAGCTGCGTTCACAACTCAATTCAAAACACAGAATGTAAAGCAAATTAAGGACACACGAGATTTACGTGGTTCCGTCAATGTGACGTACATCTACGGTGGTAGGGACTCTCCCTTACCGAGACTATCCACTATACTTGAGAATTCCAGTTACAATGGATGTCTTAATTCTCTGCTCCATTCACTATTGCAATTACTAAGCAAGTACAATACAGTGAGTGTCACTTACTGTGTCTACCCTTCTTCTAACTTGTCTTGCCTTTGTTGAATTGAAAGGCTGCTTCACTGCCGTTTAGAAGTTCATCACAACGCTCTCTAACCTCTCTTGAAGAAATTTGGAAATACGTTGAGTTCTTTCCGATGCTTCACCGAAGTTCTTCTCCACGTTGTCTCACACAACTCCTACTTTCACTGTCTCACGGTTTCACCCGTCTCCTTGTCTCACAATCTTACTGTCTTATGGCTCGCCTCAGGTATGTTTCTGGTTTGCCCTTGTCCGTTTCACACCTCCTTTGGCCATATCAGATTTTTTTTCCCTTTTCTGTTGGTCATTGTTCATCAGCCGTCCACCCCTCTGTTCTGGCCATAACGGGATTTTCTCTCCTTCCCTGTTTGGCCATCGGGTTTCTCTCTCCTTCCACCGGTGGTGGGTTTTGCCGTGCTCACTTGGTTGGCTGTCGGGTTTCTTTTCTCTCCTTCCCATTCACTCCTCTGTTTTGGCTGTGCTCACTTCTCGTGTTCTACTGACAGTCTCTCTCTCTTTGTCCAGCCAGATCTCTCTTATTGTCCAGCCAGATCTATCTCACCATCCACTCTATTTTGCCATCGACTCGCTTTGTCGTCCAGCTCCCTTTTAGTCATTTCTCTATTTTTTCGACTGTCTATTTATCTCTCTACCTCTTTGCTGTGTTGTCTTCTCGCCGACCGCTGGTGTGCCGGTGGTGTGCCATTCCTCACGATTTCTTTGTCTTGCTGTCACACGGTTTGCTCCGATTTGCTCAATTCGTCGACCTCTCCTCTTTTTCGACGATGGCTACTGTTCTTCGTCCAACAACTCTTCTTTTTGTCATGTACTATTTTGCCATGTTGGTTTTGTCGTGCTGGTTGCCGTGCTAGTTTTGCCGTGCTGGTTATATTTGGATGTCTTTTTGTTTTGGCTGGCTACTCTCTTTGCTTGCACGGTTTCTCTTTTCTTTTGTAGGTGGTGTTCTTTCATGTAGGGTTTGGTGTTTTCTCTCTCTTCCACCCGATTGGTGTTTTGTTGTGTATGCAATTGTGTTGGTCTTACCCTATCTTTGTCTTCCAAGGTCTTTATATACTCTCTTCCATGAAACCCTAATAGGGCTTATGCGGTGGATTTACGTTCTTGCCCTTACGCAATGGATTTACTTTCTTGCCCTTCCATATGGCTTTACGTTCTTGCCCTTCCATGTGGCTTTTACCTTCTTGCCCTTCCATGTGGCTTTACTTTCTTGCACACTTAAACCTAGTTGACAATAATTACAACCCATACAAGGCTGTGGGAACAACAAGTTTGGTTCCCAATTTATTCCACAAAGTGTGCTAAAAATGATTTAAGAACTTAACATCCTTATAACTAACAATAGTTCTTGGCAATCCATGCAAATGCATCACTTCCTTAAAGAATAACTTAGTAATATATGTTGCATCATTGGTTTTAGAACATGCAATAAAATGAGTCATTTTGCTAAACCTATCAACAACGAAAAATATATTATCCTTACCACTTTAAGACCTTGGTAATCTTAAGACAAAGTCTATAGAAATATCAATCTAAGGTTGGTTAGGCACAAGTAAAGTTGTATACAAGCCATGTAGTTTAACTCTAACCTCTACTTGTCTACATGTAAGGCACTTACCATAAATGGAAAGCACATCATGCTTCATATTAGGCCAATAAAAATGCTCATGCAATATATCTAGAGTCTTCTGCACACTAAAGTGCCTTATTAAACCACCTTCGTGAGTTTTCTAACAAGAAACTCACGAATAGAACAAATAGGCACACATAATTTAGCACTTTTAAATAAACCCTTTATGCATATAAAAGTTACTAAATGCACAATTATCACATGCATTCCATACTTGGTCAAAATCAGAGTCATTTGTATACAAGCCCTTAAGCAATTTAAAACTAAGTAACTTAGTTTGTAAAGAAGTAAGTAATGTGTACCTCCTGGACAATGCATCAGCAACAATGTTTGTGATTACACGAGGAAATGTTTCTATGAACTTCAGTTACTTAGCATGTCTTTAATTAAGCCTACCTTGGGATTTTAAGAACTTTAAGCTCTCATGATTAGAATGAATGATGAATTCCCTCAGCCACAAATGATGTTGCTATGTTTGAAGAGTTTTTACCAATACGTAAAGTTTCTCCTCATAAGTGGGATAATGTAAGACTACCCCACTTAGCTTTTCACTAAAATAAGCAATCGGTTTGGAATCTTACATCAAAACAACCTCTATTTCTATTCTAAATGCATCACATTCTACCTCAAAAACTTTATCAAAATTAGGTAAGCATAACAAAGGTGTATTGATAAGCTTTGTTTTCAAAGTACTAAAAGCTAGATCATACATATCATCTCACTTGAAAACAACATTCTTTTTAACAAGTTCATTTAAAGGTGCAACAATGGAACTAAAATCTTTAACAAATCGTTGATAAAAACTTGCTAAACCTTGAATGCTTCTTACCTTGTCCATGTTCTTAGTTGTAGGCCAATCCCTTATCACCTTTACCTTTTCCCCATCCATACTAATACCTTGCAAATTAACAACATAGCTAAGAAACACAACAGATCCCATACAAAATATGCACTTTTTGAGATTAGCATATAGTTGATTCTCTCTTAACACACTGAACACAGTATACAAGTGTTTCATATGTTCATCCAAATTCTTGTTATAAATTAAAATATCATCAAAGTAAATTACCACAAATTTCCTATGAAAGCATGCAAGACATGATTCATTAACCTCAATGAATGTACTAGATGGATTAGTTAATCCAAAAGGCATTACTAACCACTCATACAATCCATATTTAGTTTTAAATGCTATTTTACATTCATCTCCCTCTTTTATGCGAATTTGATAATAGCCATTCTTTAAATCAAAATTTGAAAACACATATAAACTATGCAACTTATCAAACATATCATCTAATCTAGGGATAAGATGTCTATACTTTACAGTGATCTCATTGATGGCTCGATAATCCACACACATGTGCCATATTCTATCTTTCTTTGGGACTAAGATGACAGGGACCAAACATGGGCTAAGACTCTCTCTTATAAATCCCTTTTGCACCAACTCATCCACTTGTCTCTATTTTTCCTTTGTTTCATCTGGATTAGCTCTATAGGTAGGTCAGTTTGGTATGCTAACACTAGGTATAAAGTCTATTTGGTGCTCAATCCCTCTTAAAGGAGGTAATCCTTAGGAAATCTCTTCAAGAAATAAATTTTCAAACTCCTACAATAATGGAACAACCATACTAAGCAAAAAAGAATTAAAGTCATTACATAAAAAATAAACATTCTTGTACATAAGTACAAGTAGTTGTTGCCTTGCGATTATAGCACTCTTAACCTTACTTTTTCTAGCAAACACACTTACCTTGTTACTTTTCTTTCCTTTTTGCACACTTTTCTCTTTGCCTTACCCTTTTCGCTTGAATTTTTCCCCTCAGCCTCACTTTCTCTCTTTTCCTTTGACTTGTTACTCTCTTTCTTTATCTTTTCCCCTTGTCCTGTCATTTTTTTTCTTTTATTTTGCATTCTTTTATTATCTTAATATGATCTTCATATGCTTGAATAGG
Organism: Ceriops tagal; assembly: GCA_021533255.1. Lineage (NCBI taxonomy): Eukaryota > Viridiplantae > Streptophyta > Magnoliopsida > Malpighiales > Rhizophoraceae > Ceriops > Ceriops tagal. Next base: position 5,723,759 of record CM038602.1, read on the forward strand.
TTTGAGTGGAGTTAATACAATAGTCTAATTATTAATTACAAAGGAGTATCTATTCTCGTGACCATTGTGACTAACATTCCTATCAAATTGCTATAGTTGCCCAAGAAGTATAACCAACATGCATTGGTGCCATATCATAGAGAACCTTATCCTTGTAATTGCTAATAGAAAAGGCAACTAAAACTTGCTTGGTTACTCTAATTTCTCCATAATTATTCAACCATTGCAACTTATAAGGCTTAGGATGCTTGAAGGTATCCAAATTCAACTTCTCTACTAATAAAGTATTAACAACATTATTACAACTTCCACTATTAATAATCATGTTACATGCCTTGTCTTTAATGTGACATCTTGTATAGAAAATGTGCTCACGTTACTCCTTATCATTATTATCTTTAGGCTAAATAATTAGTGCACGCCTTGCAACTAGCATATCTCTATAAACAGGTTCTTCAATTTCAACATTAGAATAATCCTTCAATGATGGCATGTTATTATCACTGAACTAATGCTTTCTATGTCACCATTCTTCAACATGATCATAACTTTTTGATTTAGACATTGAGAAGCAATATGTCCATGTCCTTGACACCTAAAGCACTTAACATCATGAGATTTAGAAGATTTCATTTTAGTTTTACCTTTAGAAACAGCAGTGGATTTTTTTGGCCTCGCATCTTCTTTTGACTTTGAGGTTGCTTTGGCATCTTTCCAAGTTGCCTTTTATGTAGAACTAGAAGTTGATCCAAATTTGGATCCTTTGGACTTAATTTGTTTCTCCACCTTAATAGTCTTATGCAACAGCTCCTCCATCTCCAAATAATGTTGCGAATCCACTACATCTGCAATTTCCTTGTTTAAGCCACCAATAAACCTTGCCATGGTAGCCTCTTGGTCTTCTTCTACATAAGCTTTAATCATGACTATCTTTATCTCCTTGTAATAGTCCTTTACACTTATATACCCTTGCACTAGCCCCTGTAACTTTCTATGTAAGTCTTTATGGTAGTGACCAGGTATAAATCTCTTGCACATTATCGATTTTATCACTTCCTATGATTGAATTGACCTCTCACCATTCCTCTTTCTACTTATCACCAATTAGTCCCACTAAATACTTGCATAATTAGTAAATTCTACAGCTATCAATTTTACTTTCTTCTCCTCAAAATAATTATAGCAATCAAATACATACTTAACCTTTCTCTCCCACTCCAAATAATGTTCAAGATCATTTTTCCCTTAAAAAGCCAAAATCTTCATCTTTATGCTTCCTAAATTGCTATATCTTTTGGAAACAGCCTTCCTATCTTTTCTCTAGCTTGATTCTTCATAGTTTGACTTTTCCTTATCTTTTTCCTCAATCACATGCCTTCTAAAAGATTTGGATTTGCTAAGTGATTATAACTTACCTAGCCTTGCATTTATCATCTTAAATTGCCTGGTGACAGCCTTAATCCAAATCTTCACATCTATATCATGCACTTTTCCTTCTCTACTCATGTTTACAATTTATAGAGACACGTTAATAATTAAAAGAAGTCTGTTCCTTAAATGCTCCCTCACATGTTTGTCCTTAAATCAGATTGTTATTACTCGTGTTTCACTCTATTTTGGCTTTTCACAATGATGATCTCACACTCTTACCTATTTCCACTTAAGTTAGGCCCTTTTATGTTCTTCAAAGACTTATGATCAACAAATCACAAGGAGCAATTTGTTAGATGGTGGCAAATTTCAAAATCAAAACTTTTAAAAGAAATTCAAGATATCCTTTTTAGGCTTGGACAGAAAAAAAGATTTTCAACCTTGTACACAATAGGTTGAAAGAATCAAGATGCATTACTTAGCTTTAACACAACTTCTTTTTCTTCCTTTTTTTTTCTTTTTTTATTTTTCAACCTTCTTTTTGTTTTTTTTTTGAAAAACTTTTTTCAACTTTTTTTTTTAATCAAATCAATCACCCATAGAATTAACACAACTTCAAGAGTAATAAGCTAATCTGAACAAACCAGAAGGACTATACAAAGAAACACAAGGAATGAATAAAGCACAAAGAAAAGTACTAAACAAAGATGGAAAAAAGATACGTAACTTATTTCTAAAACCATGACTTTGATACTAATTGATAAAGAACCCGTTAAGTAACCTACCCTAGGAACCTTTGAATTAATTTGTTATGTACACCCTAGAAAGTTAGGAAATAAGTTCGGTTGATTAGATCAGAAACCTAAGGAAACTAAGTCCTAAAAGCCCCAATTTTAAGATGCCACAAATGTTAATCACTCCTTTGATAAGTCAAGACAATGTATTTTTCTAAGAACACAAGAAAGCAGAGCAAAGCTTGCTGAAAAAAACAAAATACCTCAATCTTGTTGATTCCATTTTACATAATTGTAACCTTTATATAGACTTCTAAAAATTATAATCTTATAAGTAAAAGGTGTTTCTTAACATATGTATATAGAAAAACCTTAATTACAAGTGATCCTTTAATTAAGGAATACAATTTTACCTTGATTAGGAATCCTAAATTTGCCTTGATTAGGAATTCTTAAAAGACTACTAAAGTTTTCGATTTCACCTAGGATCTACTAATCTGTGATACTGAGAGGGGGGGTGAATCAATATCGCACCCCTTAAAAACACTGATAACTTAAGCCAAAGTATTCTACTTCTTTAATACTTTCGCTCTCGTCAATATGTAGAATACTTTCGCTCTCGTCGATTTCTACGTTCTGGTCTCACGCCGACGCATGTTCGTTTCTGGTTTTGCCCTCACCTTATGTTTCTGGTTTGCCCGCTTTGCTTTCACGCATTCGTCCGCTTCTGGTTTCTTCTCTCATGGGTTTCTCTCTCTTGCCGTCACACGGTTTTCTCCTTGCTGTGTCGTCCGTTACTCTCTCACTGTCCAATCAGGTCTCCGTTCTTTTGCTCTCCCGTTTCTCTTCAACGTTGGCTCTCCCAGTTCTGGTTTTCACGTTGTCTCCCTTTTTTGGTCTGTATTCGTGTCCTCTTTTCTGGTGTGTGTGTGTTTCTGCTCTTCCGATGGAGTCTCTCTCTCTCTCCCGGTGGTGTATGTCTGGTCTGGTCTGCTCTTCCAGTGGTGGGTTTCTCTCTCTTACGGTGGTGGGTGCCTCCTTTTCTAGTTTGTATCCGTTTAGCTCTC
>CM038602.1:5738229-5760421 GCA_021533255.1 Ceriops tagal
AGAAAAAGGAGAAAGCTATCTTCAAGCCAGTTCAAAAGAAGGAATATAGAGCAAAAAGGGAGGTGGCTAATGTAGCTGAAATTACACTAAAGGTTGACTACAAGGATAAGCAGTGGATCCTTGACAGTAGATGCACTTCACACATGACAAGAGACAAGAGTAAATTGTCAAAGCTAAACAAGTCAAGATATGGAAGAGTCAAGTTTGGCAATGATGATTCACTAAACATCAATCGTCAGGGGTCAGTGAATATTGGAAAAGGAAAGCTAAAAGATGTTCTGCACGTTGAAGGACTCAAATATAATCTACCATCTGTCAGTCAACTATGCAACAATGACCACAAAGTGATATTTACAAAAACAGGTTGCCAAGTAAAGAGTAAAGAAGGTAATACTGTTGCAGTCGGGAAAAGAACAGCTAGAAATTTATATGTGATTAATGAGGACAAGACAAGTAGCTGTTTACTCACCAAAGAAGAAGAAAATCAACTCTAGCATAGGAAGCTAGGACACTTATCACAGAAGAACATGAGGAAGCTAACCACTACTCATGCAATCAGAGACATTCCCAACCTCAGGAGAGAGAGAGAGAGAGCATGTTTGCTCAGCATGCTCTAAAGGAAAACATGTTAGAAAGCAGTATAAGACCAAAGAGTTCAATTCTGAAGCAGTGCTTGACATTGTGCATACTGATTTGTGTGGGCTGATGAGAACAAAAGGGTTGAATGGTAAGAGGTACTTCATCTTGTTTGTTGATGATTATTCGAGAAAGACCTACATCATGCACCTCAAACACAAGTCAGAAGTTTTGAATTACTTCAAGAGATACAGAAGATTGGTGGAAAATGAAAGTGGAAGGAAGATCAAAATATTGAGGTCAAATTAAGGCACTGAATTTACAAATAAAGCTTTTGAAGATTATCTTGAGAAGCATAGAATTCATCACTAATTGGTAGCAGCAAGAACACCTCAACAGAACGGGGTGGTAGAGAAGAAAAATAGAGTTGTGGTCGAAATGGCGAGAACTCTACTGCTGGAATCCAAGCTTCACATAAGATTTTGGACAGAAGCAACATTTACAGCCGTGTATCTACTAAACAGAGTATTACTAAGGCCCAATACTAATAAGACTCCATATGAGCTATGAAGTGGGAAAAAGACAACAGTCAAGTATCTTAGAATCTTTGGCAGTCCATGTTTTGTAAAGAACAAGGAGCAAAACTTGGAAAAATTCAATGCTAGGTCTGATGAAGGCATCTTTGTGGGATACTTAGCAAAGACAAAAGGTTACAGAGTTTTCTTGCATAAGTTGGGAAAAGTGATCATGTCCAGTGATGTGAGAATAAATGAAAACTGGAAAACAATACAGAATGGAGAAGCTAAGGACAATGAAGAAGATGACTTCAATGTAGATGAAGAATCAGACCAACCTAAAGAAAAGGAACAAGAAGTAAGTTCAGACTCAGAGAAGAGTGAGTTTGAAGATGAAGAAAGAGATCCTCTTGCAACAAAGACTGTGTAAGAAAGAAAGCCAAAGAAAACGTGGACCAGTACTCATCAAGAAAATCAGATCATGGTGACCCATCAGCAGGAGTTACAACAAGAAGAAGAATTGTGGAAGCTATTACTTTACTCTCACAAGTTGAACCTAAATTTGTTGAAGAGGCTACACAAAATCTAGCTAAATCTCTGTCCACAGAGCTGTTTGAAAAGCACAGAATGAGTTTGTCTGTGCAAATGCCTCCTCAAGCCTGAAGTTCAGGTGAATCCTCCATCTCCACTTTGCTAGTTTTTCAGATTTGTAATTGGTTGGCAAAAGGGGAGAGAAGCAATAGTGTAGGGGGAGCTGTTAAGAAAGGGGGAGTGCATATTTAGGGAGAGTTAAAACTACTGCATAGTGGCTTTTGCTATGAGTGTTGCCAACAATTACAAAGGGGGAGATTGTTGTTCCCATAGCCTTGTATGGGTTGTAATTGTTGTCAACTAGGTTTAAGTGTGTAAGAAAGTAAATCCACATGGAAGGGTAAGAAAATAAGTCCGCCGCGTAAGGGCAAAAACGTAAATCCACCACGTAAGCCTTATTAGGGTTTCATGGAAGAGAGTATATAAAGACCTTGGAAGACAAAACTGGGGTAAGGCCAACACAATTGAATACACGGCAAAACACAAGAAACCGTTCAACCAAAGGAGTCGGCCAAAACCTAGAGAGAGGAACGACATAATTAAATACAGCAAACGGCAAAACACCAACGGCTGGAAGAGAGAAAACCGGCACAGCAACTAGCACGACAACCAGCATGGCAGAACACTAACATGGCAAAACAGAGGAACCAGCCAAAGTGGTACATAGCAAAAAGAAGAGGAGCATGACAAAGAGAATAACCGAATGGCCAAAAAGAAAAACAGAATAGATACGGCCAAAGTAAGGGTGGATGGAGAAAATATACAACCAAAGAGAGAGAAAACGGATGACAAAGGGAGGCGACAGCAAAACGATATGGAAAAGCAAAAATATATACCGTCGGTAGAAAATGAGAGAAAACACGAAATGACTGAAGGGGGCTGGACGACAGACCGGATGAGCGAAATGGCAAAATCCTATTCGGCCAACTAAGTGAGCTGACGGCAGAACAGGGGAAGGAGAGAAAATCCGACACGTCCAAATAGGAGAGATGTCCAAGCAAGGAGACTACCGACCAAACATAAAGGAGGAACTGTCCAAGCAAGGAGACAACCAGCCAAACACAAGCTACACGACAAGCTAGGGTGACCAGCTAAAGAGAGAAAACAAAGAAGGAACGGCTGGATAGCAAGAGCTGGACGGCAAAGCACAAAGGGACAACCAAAGGGAGACAACTGGCCAACCAAAGGTGAACATCCAAAACAACCCTATAGGGCCAAAGGTGAACTCTAGGCGAGACAAGTGCAAACGGCAAACAAGAGTGAACGGCTGAAGGAGGGTACATGGCCAAATAAGTGAACGTCCAAACAACCCTACATGGCACAACACAACCAATGGCAAAGGGGTGGATGGCAAAGCAAAGGTGGACAGCAATAAGGAGAGCACGGTCACAACACACCAACGGCAAGTGAGACCTTGGTGAGTCAAAACCCTACAACAAGGAAGAGTAAATTGGCTGGACAGCAAGAGTGAACACACGACAAACCAAGGGAGACCTTAGACAGCAAGGGAAACCGGGCAATGGCTGGAAGAAAACCGTGTGACTCACTGTAAGAGGAGAGGCAAACGCACCATTGGTAAGAGAGGAGACAGCACACCGTCCGTAAGGGAAGAGAGGAGAAACCGTGAAAGAGGAGACCACCGGGAGAGCAAACCAAGCTGTCCAGAGGTGTAAAACGGACAAGTGCAAACCAGAAATGGTGGTAAGGCGTGTGACCAGCAAGACGTGCAAACTAGAAACATGCATGAGACGTGAAATGCCAAATCAAAAGCGTGCGTGAGGTGTGTGACCAGCAAAGGGTGCAAACTAGAAACATGCGTGAGACGTGTAACGCCAAACTAGAAACGTGAGGCAGGCCGTGAGATGTGGAATGGAAAACCAGAAACGTGAGGTGAGCCGTGAGACAAGAGACGGGTGAGATCGTGTGACGGTGAAAGTAGGAGCTGTGTGAGACAACCTAGAGATGGAATTCGGTGAAGCATCAGAGAGAACTCAACGTATTTCTAGATTTCTTCAAGAGAGGTTAGAGAGCATTGTGGTGAACTTCTAAGTGGCAGTGAAGCAGCTATTCAATTCAATAGAGGTAAGACAAGCTAGAAGAAGGGTAGACACAGAAAGTGACACTCTTTGTATTGTACTTGCTTAGTAATTGCAATAGTGAAAGGAGCAAAGGACTAAGGCATCCATTGTAACTGAAATTCTCGAGTATAGTGGATAGTCTCGATAAGGGAGAGTCCCTACCACTGTGGATGTACGTCACATTGACAGAACCACATAAATCTCGTGTGTCCTTAATTTGCTTTACGTTCTGTATTTTGAATTGAGTTATGAATGCAGCTAAGGTATCAGCCAACCCATAACCTAAAAGAATCCCTAAACAAAAATATCTGAATTGTCTATTAGGCAAGGTGTCTGAAAGGTAACTTTGGGGACTATTATGATTAGTAGGTAGCAATAGATCTACCTTAGTCGAATCTGAGAAAGAGTTCACTTTTAAGAAGAGGTTGAAGTTGTTCACATATCTGCGAATTGTGGTAATATTGATTTACCCCCCTCTCAGTATCACAAACTAGTAGATCCTAGGGTGAAGTTGGGAACTTTAGTTCTCTAATGCTACATTCTTTTTGTTCACATGCCATTGCTCTCTTTTTTCTTTCTTTTGTTGGATGCTCTTTTTTTTTTTTTTTCTATTTTTCAGGCACAACTCTTTTGGCCATTTTTCTTCAGCTACTCTCTCTTGGCTATTTTTCTCCAATTGCTCTCTCTTGGTCATTTAACTTTAGTTGTTATTCTCTTTGTGTCTTATGTGCTCTACACTTTTTCTGTCTCTCTCTGTTGTGCCCTAGTTCTCTTTTGGTAGTTGTATAGGTATTTATAAGCCTTGAGTTTAAGATTGCCCTACAATCAATGTTCAACATTGATTCCTTAAATTTAGGGTCAACGGTAAGCATTGACTTTAACATAAGGTCGTTTGCAAAGGCTTTTGCTAGGATTACATCTTTTGGCTTGTATAAGTAACACTCTACCATTCCCACTAATACTGTCTTCTTAACCCTTGAATGAATCAGCTGCCAACACTTTGTACATGTAGCAAACACATCTCAAAGGCACTCATAACATCAATTTAACAAGGACAAATAAATGAGATGTTGTTGATAACAAATCCAACATTAGCCATTAAAGATGGACTTAACAAAGACTATTATGAATTTTTGGTTATGCCATATGGCCTTACCAATGCCTTAGCTACATTCTAAAACCTTATGAATAAAGCCTTTAAACCTTATTTGAGGAAGTTTATTCTAGTTTTCTTTCACAACATATTGGTTTACAACTTAAATTTGGAGGCCCATTTAAATCATTTATCATTACCATTATAGTTGTTAAGGGAGAATTTTTTGCATGCCAAGCCTTCCAAATGCTTTTTTACAGTACAATAAATGGAATATCTGGGGTATATCTTAGAAAAAGGGATCTCCATTGATCCAAAAAAAGTTAATGCTATCACTTAGTGGCCTCTACTAACCACATTAAAATAGTTGAGGGGTTTTTTTGGAGTTAATAAATTACTACCATAGGTTTTTTGTAGCTTTTGAAAAACTAAAGTAGGCTATGTTAACTACTCCTATTTTGGCATTGCCAAATTTCACCAAAGAGTTTGTGGTTGAGACAGATGCTTTAGTAGTGGGAATGGGCATTGTGTAATGTAGGAAGGCCACCCTATTGCCTTCATCAACAAGGGATTCTCCCTAAAACACTTAATCCTCTTAGTTTATGAGAAAGAGCTATTAGCAACCATCTTTGTAGTAACCACTTGGAAACACTATCTATAAGATTAACATCTCAAGATCAAGACTAACCATTGTAGCCTCAAGCATTTATTAGATTAGAAATTGTCCATTGTCAGTCAATAAACTTAACCCTCTAGGCTTATGTGTTTTGACTATGAATTTTTTTATAAGAAAGGTAAATAAAATGTAGTTGTTGATGCACTCTCAAGGAAGTAAAGTTACTAGATGTAGAGGTGCTATGCTATTTCTTTGGTCTCATAAGATCCTTTTCAATCCATATAGGCCACTTGGCAGTAAGATTCCCAGTTGTAGCACTTAATTGCTAGTTTAAAAAGGGGCAACCTTCCTATATCATGTTATACTTGGACACATAACTAATTGTTAAGGGATGGAAGGCTAGTAGTGGGAGCAAACCTTTACTTAAAGAGACTTTTGATCTCCTAGTGGCATAAGGGGTTACAAAGGGGTCATAATGGGTTCATAAGGATAGTAAAAAAATTAGGAACCTTATTCTATAGGAAAGGAATGCTTAAGGATGTTCGGGAATATGTCAAATAGTTTGACACTTGTTAAAAATTCAAGTATGATTGTATAGCTTCCCTTAAATTGTTACAACCTTTCCTTATCTGTGAGGGTCTATGGTAGAGTGTCAAGTTGAATTTCATTAAAGGCCTTCCTAAGTAGGGAAATAAGGAATTCATCTTGGTTGTAGTTGATCAACTCAGTAAGTATGCCCCTTTTCTTTCCCTTTCACATCCCTATACAGTTAATTCAGTAGTAAAGCTCTTTTTAGATAGTGTGTTCAAACTTTGTGGCTTCCTTAAAACATTGATTAATGATAAAGATGTTGTCTTCCTTAGTCAATTTTGACAAGAACTTTTTTAACTACAAGGTGTGAAGTTGCACATGTTTACAACCTACCATCCTTAAACAAATGGTCAGACCAAAGTGGTGAATAGATGTTTGAGACATATATAAGGCGTGCTATTGTAGTTACACCCCACAAATGGTGTCATTGGCTTTCTTTTATATAAGGATGGTATAATACACACTTCCATTTTGCTATTGGGGTCAATCCTTTTGAAGTTCTCTATGGCTATCCTTCTCCTATCCACCTTCCTTATATTCTAGAGACACTATCATAGCTACTCTAGACCTATAACTTAGAGAAGCCCTCACTCATTTGCTTAAACTTCATCTTCATAGAGCTCAATGTAGAATGACATATCTAGCCAACAAACACCACAGTGAGGTTTTTTTCTATGGGAAACTAGGTCTACTTAAAGTTACAGCCCTATAAACAATCTTTTGTCCTTCAATATAGCAATTTCAATCTATCTCCTAAGTTCTTTGGTCTATTCCACATCATATCTAAAGTGGGAACAATAACCTACAAACTGGCTCTCCCTATTAGTTACAAGATTTACCTTGTACTTCATATTTCTCAACTAAAACTTAAGGTGGGAACCTTACAATTTATTGTTGCAGATTTACTCCTCTTACTTTTAGATCTTGTTGTTACTCCTATTCCCGTGGCTTTTCCATGATTGTTGATTGGTCAAATAAGGTAATGTGGCTGCCACTTAAGTTTTAGTCCAATGGTTAGATCACCTTGTTGTTGTAGCCACTTAGAAGCACTACCATGACCTCTAAAAGAAATTTCTAACCATTCCATATGAGGACAAGGGTTTTAGCCAGAAAGGCAATTGATACAATGTAAAGATAAAAGAAACATAGAGCAAAAAATATTATAGGGAAATAGGGACATGTAGGGGTAAATGATAGGAAGGTAGGAATTTAGGAAGGGTGAGAAAAGTTGTTGAAAGGGAAATTATCTAGTAAAAGCAAGAGTGGGAAAAGTTATTAAGAGGAAAACTATCCAATCAAAATAAGAGCATTGTAAATGATTATAAAAGCCAAAGTAAGAGATGTAAATAGATAACAAAAATCCTAATAAGAATCCCTATTTACCTTTTCCCTCCTTTGTTCCTTTTATTCTTTTTCCTTCTTCATTAATTCTTTCCCAGAGAATATTCAATCTTGGAATTTGTCTTACTTTTCAAAGACCCCTTGATTTGGGAACTAGTCTAATTAAATTGATACCTACCACCCAGCTACCAAAATCATAGGATGATCCATCGTCTCTCCATCACGGTGGCATTAACCCAAATGAGGAGGACTCAAACCTCTCGTACTTGCTACCCTTGAACAAATCCTTCCAAACCCATGGAAAAGGCTATAGTAGCATCAAAACTAGAAAAATACCTTATCTCTAACCCTAATTCATCAACTTATCAAGCAAAACACCCTTTATCGTATAGGCCTATGCCACAAACAAACAAAAAATTGCCTATGCGCCTATGCCAACAAAAAGTAAAAAAAAAAAGAAAAGAAAAAATAATCATTAAACGAGATTGACTTAACTTGCAAACAAAGTTTTACCTTATATAATGTACCAAAACTGATTTTGCCGCTCACAAAAATTGAAAATTGTAAATTTTGGTTGTCACACAAAATCTATGATTTCTTGAGCTAAGAATTGCCAAGGAGAGGAGGGAAACTTTTCACCAAAAATGAAAGGCAATGATAGGGAAAATTGATTAGTTAATGAAAATTTTAGCATTGAAAAATAGATTAAAAAATAAATAATATTCTAATCTATCGAGGTAAGGTTAAGATGATTGATGAAGTTATTATATCTTTAACTAAATATTCTAATCTATCGCCCACGATGATTGATGAATCTTTTAAAGAGAAAGAAGATTAAGTTATTTTGATTGATTCAGACAAAAGTAATAAGTTTATGGATGAGAAGTTTGTTACATAACTTACTTTAAATATATGCAACAAGCTAAACGTGTCAATTCTAAAGGATTGTAAAATCATTTTAGGTAGTGATTGGTCATAAATCTTGAGAGATATTATTTTGAATTTTTTTAAGTTGTCGAATGGATATGCAATAAAGTTACAATGAAAACATAATGATAAAATTACTATTGTTACAAGTTATCAAATAGAAAAGTTGTATAAAAGAAAGTTAGAATGAAGAAGATAATTGATTGAGACAAGTTGTTTAATCAACCTTGAGGACAAGACTAATTTGAAAGATGAGAGAATGATAAGACCCTTTTACTTAGGAAATTATTATTATTAATTTATAGAATTTAATATTTTTTTAGTAGTAGTAGATATAATTTATACAATTTAATATTTGTCTCCATAATAGTAGATATAATTATCTCTATATTCATAGGTAGTCAAGCATTATATATAACAAACTAGCACTGAAATTTCTACTAAATGGATATGCAGTAGAGTTATAAGAAAAATGTAATGACAAAATTATTATTGCCACAAGTCATTGAAAAAAAAAAAAGTTACATAAAAGAATAATGCTTAACCTAACATATTCGTATCCCTTTTTTGATCCTTTAAAGAAATCAGCCTCCAATGATTGTTTCAAGGTAATTAGCCTCCAAATAGCTAGAAAAGTTTTAATATGTTTTGTATTGTTTGCATTGATAAGTCATAAGGTATTATATATATATATATATATAATGCTTAACTGCCTACAAAAATGAAAGTAATTATGCCTACTAGTACAAAAACAAATATTTAATTGCATAAATTAATAATAATAATTTTCTAAGGCATAATAATTGAATAAATAGGGAAAAAATGATTGATCACTTTGAGGGGATTGACTTGAATTGCATAAATTAATAAATATCCCTTAGGCAATCCTTATTAATCAATTTAGTTCTTCCTTATTTCCAATCTTATACAACTTATGTTTTATTCAAATTAGAATGTAATAGTACATTTGATGCACTTGAAAGTAAGGGATTGCCTAAGCACTTGTGGTTCCAATTTTATCACATAAATTAAAGGCAATCGACAACTTTAGAGGATTCTCCTGATTCTTTTTGTTTATTGGAAGACTTAGATATATTGTTTCTTGACTAATTGTTTACTATGGTCAAGTTACTTGTTTAAGCCTTTTAAAAGACTTTTTCATAAGACATATTTATTCTTCAAAACGAGATATTCTACATTAAAATCCAATGAGTTGTGTGAAGATATGGCATAGGATTGCAAATTAGTAATGTTAAGATTTTTCTTTTATTGTCGGGTAAACGGTAAAAAATAAAAGATTTATTTTTTAATTGTTGTAAGGATTAGGAATAGAAGTGAGGCCCCTAAGATCACTGCTTTGATACCAGATGATGGGAAACTAAGGATTTGGAAAAAGAAAAATGTGGAAATAGGGATTGATCATTTTTAAGGAATCAACCTTTAATGATTGCTTTGAGGGGATTGACCTCTAATAGCTATAAAAGCTTTGATATGTTTTGTATTACTTGAATTGATAAGTCATGAGGTTTTACTTATATATAATGCTTGACTGTTTATGAATATAGAGATAATTATACCTAATATTATAGAGACAAATATCAAATTACATAAATAAATTGAGTTTTGATTAGCAAGTTACCCATTGAGCTATCAAAGACCATAATTTATCAACTTACTTCATGATGTGGGGATTTATAAACTTATTAATTTAGAGCAATTGGTGGGTAACTTTTTCCATTTGATAAACGTGTAATAGTAGTAATTTTATCATTGTGATTTCATTGTAATTTTATTGCATGTCCATTGGGCAACTTGAAAAAATTTAAAGTAATATCTCTTAAGGTTTGTAACTAATCATTGCCAAAAATTATTTTAAAATCCTTTAGAACTGACACATTAAACTTATTACATATACTTGAAGAAGTAAGTTGTTTAGCAAGCTTCTCATCCATGAACTTGTTATTTTTGTTTGAATTAATCAATACAACTTAATCTTCTTCCTTTTTAAAAGATTCATCAATCTTCATGGGCAATAGATTAGAATATTCAATTAAGGATATAATAACCTCCACTAATTTTTTTTCTTCCACAATTCATGCTCTAAATTGATAAGTTCATCATCAATGCTTTTCAATTTGGTATCTAATAACTTATTGATAATTTCATCATCAAAGTTACAAAGACATTAATTGGCCTTTAATTGAAGATGACATGTAAAAACAATTTGCTTTAGCTGCCTTAAATGCTCTTTGCAAAAGGGACATTTAAATAAAAGATAAGAGATTTGGAATAGAAGAGAGGCCCCTAAAAACATTGCTTTGATATCAAATTGTTGTTCCCACAACCTTGTATGAGTTGTAATTGTTGTCAACTAGGTTTAAGTGTGCAAGAAGCTAAAGCCACATGGAAGGGCAAGAGAGTAAAGCCACATGGAAGGGCAAGAAAGTAAAAGTAAAGCCACATGGAGGGGCAAGAAAGTAAAGCCACATAAAAGAGCAAGAAAGTAAAAGTAAAGCCATATAGAGGGGCAAGAACGTAAATCTGCTGCGTAAGCCCTAGAGGGGCAAGAACGTAAATCCGCCGCGTAAGTCCTATTAGGGTTTTACAGAAGAGAGTATATAAAGACCTTGGAAGACAAAACAAGGGCAAGGCCAACACAATTGAATACACGGCAAAACACAAAAGTGTGTGGACGACCAAATAGAGAAAACAAAAAAACACAACATACGGCCAAAGCACACCGATAGCAAGCGAACGGCAGAACAAGGGACGACAAAATAGAAAAGAAGCAGCCATAGTGAACAGTGTAGTCGTCGAGTGAACAGTAGTCATCATCGGAGATAGGAGAGAAAATGAACTCGTGGTTAGAAAAGAGGAGAGGTTGGCAAAAATAGAGAAAAGAGGAGATAGTTGAAGGGGCTAGACGACCAGACGGAAGATTGGAAGAGCAAAACGACAAAACCGGTGGAGGAGAGAGAAAAATCATATACGGCCAAATCAGAGCAAACCGGCAAAAGGAGAGAGAAACCCGATAACCAAAAACAGAAGGTTGACAGAATCGAGAGAGAGAGATGGACAAAGAGTGAGATCGTGAAACAAGAAACGGGTCGACGCAGCTGGACGGTGAGAGAGAAAGCACGACACGGCAAGAGAGAGAAACAGGTCGATGGCAAAATAGAGTGTACAATCGATAGAAAACCAGGACGGCTGAAAATCAGATTTGGGGGCTGAACAAAGAACAAAGGTTTGAGAGAGAAAAGAGGTATACGACCAGAACAGAGGAGTCAACGAGAAGTAGAGAGAAAACACTGCCAAATAAGGGAAAAGGAGAGAAAATCTGGAACGGCAAAAAAGGGGTGGACGAAGAGAGAGAGATCGTCAGCAGAACAGAGGAAATCCGGTTGGACGGTGAGAGAGAGAAAACCGACTGGACAGCAAGAGAGAGAGAAACGGACAGGTGAGGCGTGAGACGTGAGACCACCGGCTGGAAGAAAACTAGAACCATGAGGTGAGAGCAAAAACCAGAAATGCATCACCCCTGGAAAAGAAGAAAACTAGAACGTGCGTCAGCGTGAGACCAGAATATGCGTCGGCGTAAGACTAGAACGTGCGACGGCGTAAGACAAGGAGACGGGTAAGACCGTGAGACGGTGAAAGCAGGAGCTGTGTGAACACAACGTAGAGAAGAAATTTGGTGAAGCATTGAAAGAACTCAACGTATTTCCAAATTTCTTCAAGAGAGGTTAGAGAGCGTTGCGGTGAACTTCTAAGCGGCAGTGGAGCAGCCTTTCAATTCAACAAAGGCAAGACAAGCTAGAAGAAGGGTAGACACAGTAAGTGACACTCTTTCTATTGTACTTGCTTAGTAATTGCAATAGTGAAAGGAGCAAAGGATTAAGACATCCATTGTAATTGGAATTCTCAAGTATTGTGGATAGTCTCGGTAAGGAAGAGTCCCTACCATCGTGGATGTACGTCACGTTGACGGAACCACGTAAATCTCGTGTGTCCTTAATTTGCTTTACATTTTGTGTTTTGAGTTGAGTTTTGAATGGAGCCAAAGTATCAGCCAACCCATAACCTAACGAAGACCTAAACAAGAACATCCGTATTATCTATTAGGCAAGGTGTCTGAAAGGTGACTTTGGGGACTATTGTGATTAGTAGATGGTAATAGATCTACCTTAGTTGAGTTTGAGAAAGATTTCGCTTTTAAGAAGAGGTTGAAGTTGTTCACATATCTGCGAATTGTGGTGATACTGATTCACCCCGCTCTCAGTATCACAAACTAGTAGATCCAAGGGTGAAGTTGGGAACTTCAATTGGTAATAGAGCACAAGTTCACTAGTTTGAAGCTTAACAGCTTCGTGTACTAGTTTGAAGGGATCTAGAAGTTTGACTTGTTCAGCATACTGAGAAATGGAAGCCGGTACCAACACTAGCACTACTTATAGCAAGAAGGTTCCAATCTTCAACGGAACCAACTACCATATGTAGAGAGCAAGAATGGAAGTGGTATTTGCAACCATGGGCATGAATGTGGTGAAATGCGTACAGGAGGGTGTTATGGCTTTGGAAGAAGGTAAATACCCAAGCCCAGAGGAGTTATGGTAGTTTGAGATAAATCGGAAGACCTCAAATGTCATCATTTCAGCATTGACAGATGCTGAGTATGCTAAAGTTATGGATTGTAAATCTGCCAAGGAGATATGGGACAGATTGCAGAAAGTCTATGAAGGTGATGGCAGAATGGAGGAGGCTAGGCTTCAAGTGTTCAAGGAGAGATATGAATCTATCAGAATGCAGAAGAATAAGACAGTTCAAGAGTTCTTCACCAGGGTTATTGACGCTGTAAACAATCTAAGAAGTCATGGGAAGAACAAGAAGGACTCATCTATTGTAAAGAAAATTATGAGAATTCTGCCTGAGAGGTTTGCCTCAAAGGTGGCAACCATAGAAGAGAGTAGAGATCTCAATTCTATATCTCTGCATGATCTCCAGTGCAATCTCATTGCATATGAGATGAGGATAAAGTCAGCTGAAAGCTCTGCAACAACGAAGGTATCAAAGGAGGAAGCTTTCAAAGCTATGAGACACTTGAAGATAAAAGAAGAGGAAGAATTATCCAGTGAGGATGATGATGATGAGGAGGAAGAAAGTGAAGGTGAAGTATTGGCTTACTTCACAAGGAAATTGAAGAAGGGGTCTAAGAAGGGAAAAGGACAGTTGTCCTTGAGATGTTATCATTGTGGGCAGACTGAACTCTTTCTCAGACTCGACTAAGGTAGATCTATTGCTACCTACTAATCACAATAGTCCCCAAAGTCACCTTTCAGACACCTTGCCTAATAGACAATTCAGATGTTCTTGTTTAGGTCTTCGTTAGGTTATGAGTTGGCTGATACTTTAGAAGAGGATGAAGTTGTTCACTTACCTACGAATTGCGAATTGTGGTGATACTGATTCACCCCCCTCTCAGTATCACAAACTAGTAGATTCTAAGGTGAAGTCAATTCAAAACATAGAATGTAAAGCAAATTAAGGACATATGAGATTTACGTAGTTTCGTCAGCATGACGTACATCCACGGTGGTAGGGACCCTCCCTTATCGAGACTATCCACTATACTTGAGAATTCCAGCTACAATGGATGCCTTAATCCTTTGCTCCTTTCATTATTGCAATTACTAAGCAAGTACAATACAAAGAGTGTCACTTACTGTGTCTACCCTTCTTCTAGCTTGTCTTGCCTTTATTGAATTGAAAGGCTACTCCACTACCGCTTAAAAGTTCACCGCAATGCTCTCTAACCTCTCTTGAAGAAATCTGGAAATACGTTGAGTTCGTTGAATGCTTCGCCGAATTCCTTCTCTACGTTGTCTCACACAATTCCTGCTTTCACCGTCTCATGGTCTCACCCGTCTCCTTGCACCACGATCTCATTGTCTCACGTCTCACCTGTCTGTTTCTAGTTTGCCCTTGTTCGTTTCACACCTCCTTTGGCCGTATCAGATTTTCTCCCTTTTCTGTTGGTCACTGTTCATTGGCCATCCACCCCTCTGTTCTAGCTGTAATGGGTTTTTCTCTCCTTTCCTGTTTGGCTGTCGGGTTTCTCTCTCCTTCCACCGGTGGTGTGTTTTGTCGTGCTCACTTGGTTGGCCGCCGGGTTTCTTTTTCTCTCCTTCCAGTCGACTCCTCTGTTCTAGCCGTATGCCTCTTTTCTCTCTCTTCCAACGGTTGTCTCAATTTTTCTCTCTTTCTCTCGTGTTCTGTCGACGGTCTCTCTCTCTTCGTCTAGCCAGATCTCTCTCACCGTCTAGCCAGATCTATCTCACTATCCACTTTGTTTTGTCGTCAACTCATTTCTCTGTTTTGCCGTCGACCCGTTTCTCTCTCTTCCCATGTCGTGCTTTCTCTCTCTCTTATTGCTAGATTTCTCTCTCTTCCCCTGTTCTGCCATCCTGGTTTTGCCGTGCTGGTTTTCTCCTCTAGCTGGTAGTGGCTCTTCTTTGGCTTGCCGTCGGTGTATATTTCTTTTCTTTATTTTTGCCAACGACTTCTCTTTTCTTTTGCAAGTGGTGTTCTTCTGTGTAGGGTTTGGTGTTTTGCCGTGTATTCAATTGTGTTGGCCTTACCCTAGTTTTGTCTTCCAAGGTCTTTATATATTCTTTTATATGAAACCCTAATAGGACTTACGAGGCGGATTTATGTTCTTGCCCTTACACAGTAGATTTACTTTCTTGCCCTTCCATATGGATTTACTTTCTTGGCCTTCCATGTGGCTTTACCTTCTTGCATACATAAACCTAGTTGACAACAATTATAACCCATACAAGGCTGTGGGAAAAACAATCTCCCCCTTTTTAATTGTTGGCAACACTCATAGCAAAAGCCACTATGCAGCAGTTTTAACTCCCCCTAAATATGCACTCCCCCTTTTTTAACAGCTCCCCTTGCATTGTTTCTTCTCTCCCCCTTTGCCAACCAATTACAAATTTGAAAAACTCGCAAAGTGGATATGGAGGATTCACCTGAACTTCAGGCTTGAGGAAGCATTTGCACAGATAGAATCAATTTGTGCTTTTCAAATAGCTCTGTGGACAGAGATTTAGTTAGATCTTGTGTAGCCTCTTCAATAGATTTAGGTTCAACTTGTGAGAGTAAAGCAGTAGCTCCCACAATTCTTCTTCTTGTTGTAACTCCTGCTAATGGGTCACCTATGATCTGATCTCCTTGATGAGCATTGGTCCATGTTTCCTTTGGCTTTCTTTCTTGCACCATCTCAGTTGCAAGAGGATCTCTTTCTTCAGCTTCAGACTCACTCTTCTCTAAGTTTGAACTTACTTCTTGTTCCTTTTCTTCAGGATGGTCTGATTCTTCATCTATATTGAAGTCATCTTCTTCATTATCCTCAGCTTCTCCATTGTGCATTGTTTTCCAGTTCTCATCTATTCTCACATCACTAGAACTGATCACTTTTCCCAACCTATGCAGGAAAACTTTGTAACCTTTTGTCTTTGTTGAGTATCCCACAAAGATGCCTTCATCAGACCTAGCATTGAATTTTCCTAAGTTTTGCTCCTTGTTCTTCACAAAACATGGGCTGCCAAAGATTCTGAGATACTTGGCTATTGTCTTTTTCCCATTCCATAGCTCATATGGAGTCTTATCAGTATTGGGCCTTAGTAAGACTCTATTCAGTAGGTGCACTGCTGTAAATGTTACTTCTGTCCAAAATCTTGTGTAAAGCTTGGATTTCAATAGTAGAGTTCTCACCATTTCAGCCATAACTCTATTTTTCCTCTCTACCACCTAATTCTGTTGAGGTGTTCTTGCTGCTGCCAATTGGTGATCAATTCCATGCTTCTCAAGATAATCTTTAAAAGCTTTATTTGTAAATTCAGTGCCTTGATCTGACCTCAATACTTTGATCTTCCTTCCACTTTCATTTTTAGCCAATCTTCTATATCTCTTGAAGCAATTCAAAACTTCTGACTTGTGTTTAAGGTGCATGATGCAGGTCCTTTTGGAATAATCATCAACAAACAAGATGAAGTACTTCTCACCATTCAACCCTTTTGTCCTCATTGATCCATACAAATTAGTATGCACAATGTCAAGCACTGCTTCAGAATTGAACTCTTTGGTCTTATACTACTTTCTGGCATGTTTTTCTTTAGAGCATGCTGAGCAAACATACTCTCTCTCTCTCTCTATCCTGAGGTCGGGAATGTCTCTGATTGCATGAGTAGTGGTAAGCTTCCTCATGTTCTTCTGTGATAAGTGTCCCAGCCTCCTATGCCAGAGTTGATTTTCTTCTTCTTTGGTAAGTAAACAGCTGCTTGTCTTGTCCTCATCAATCACATATAAATTTCTAGCTGTTCTCTTCCTGGCTGCAACAGTATTGCCTTTTTTACTCTTTACTTGGCAATCTGTTTTTGTGAATATCACTTTGTGCTCGTCGTTGCATAGTTGGTTGACAGATGCTAGATTATATCTGAGTCCTTCAATGCGCAGAACATCTTTCAGCTTTCCTTTCCAATATTCACTGACCCCTGACCACTGATGTTGAGTGAATCATCATTGCCAAACTTGACTCTACCTTCTCTTGATTTGTTTAGCTTTGATAATTTACTCTTGTCTCTCATCATGTGTGAAGTGCATCCACTATTAAGGATCCACTGCTTATCCTTGCAATCAGCCTTTAGTGCAATTTCAGCTATATTAGCCATCTCCCTTTTTGTTCTATATTCCTTCTTTTGAACTGGCTAGAAGATAGCTTTCTCCTTTTTCTCAGCTTTAACTGTACCGCTTGTTTTTACTGTGCCATTGAGTGCCTTCTCTTGCTCAGGGAGAAGTGTCATGCATCTCTTGGCATTATAGCCATCCTGCCCGCACCTTTCACATTATTCCAAGTCTGCCAATACAGCAAACTTGTTCATTAAAACCATTGGTTTGGGCTTCCACCAACAATCCTCGTTAGTGTGTCCTTGCCTTTTACAGTATGTGCAAGAACTCACGATAGGTGTTCTCCTCTGAGTTTTGTATTGTCTCCCCCTGTATGCAGCATCGTATCTTCTTAAGTTGGAGACATATACTGGCCTTCTCCACCAGTAGTTACTCGCCTTATGACCCTAAACTCCATAATAAAGGTAATGACCTTGAAACTGCCTCTTCTTGGGTCTAATCACAGCTTGTCTTCTTCTGTTCATCACAGTTTCTTTTTCTTTCCTTCTAGTCGACTCTTCTGTTCTGGCCGTATACCTCTTTTCTCTCTCTTCCAATGGCTGTCTCAATTTTTCTCTCTTTCTCTCGTGTTCTACTGATGTCTCTCTCTTTTCGTCCAGTCGGATCTCTCTCACCGTCCAACTGGATCTATCCACCGTCCACTCTGTTTTGCTGTCGACTCGTTTCTCTGTTTTACCATCGACCTGTTTCTCTCTCTTGCTGTCCTGCCGAATTTCTCTCTCTTCCCCTATTCTACTGTCCTGGTTTTGCTGTGCTAGTTTTCTCCTCCAGCCGGTGGTGGCTCTTCTTTGGCCTGCTGTTGGTGTATATTTCTTTTCTTTATTTTTGCCAACGGCTTTTCTTTTCTTTTATAGGTGATGTTTTTCTGTGTAGGGTTTGTTGTTTTGCTATGTATTCAATTGTGTTGGCCTTATCTTAGTTTTGTCTGCTAAGGTCTTTATATATTCTCTTCTATGAAACCATAATAGGGCTTACGCGACGAATTGACGTTCTTGCCCTTACACAACGGATTTATTTTCTTGCCCTTCCATGTGGCTTTACCTTCTTACACATTTAAACGTAGTTGACAACAATTACAACCCATACTATTGTGAAAACAAATATTAAATTCAATAAATTAATGATGATAATTTCCTAATTAAGTTGCCAAATGAATAAGGCACAGTTTAAAGGATGGGTTGTAATTGTTGTCAATAAGAAAGTAAAGCCATATGGAAGGGCAAGAAGGTAAAAGCCTCATGAAGGGGCAAGAACGTAAAAGCCACATGGAAGTGCAAGACAGTAAATTCGCCCTATTAGGGTTTCATGGAGGAGTATATAAAGGCCAACATAAGAGAGTGAACAGTGTAGCCGTCATGAACAGTGTAACCGTTGAGAGAGAGAGAGAGAAAGAGGAGACGGTCGACAGCCGGGCTGAACAAAGAACAACTGTCGAGAGAGAGAGAAAGAGGAGATGGCCGGGCTGAACAAAGAACAAAGGTCGAGGGAGAGAGAAAGAGGAGACAACTCGGATGAATGAAGAACAAAGGTCGTGAGAGAGAGAAAGAGGAGAGACGGCCGAAGGGGGGCTGAAAAAAAAAGGAACAGAGGTTGGCAAAACTAGAGAAAAGAGGAGACGACTGAAGGGGCTAGACGATTGGACTGTCGATTAGAAGAGCGAAACGGCAAAGTCCTATTCGGCCAATAGGGAAGGAGAGAAAATCTGACACGACCAAAAAGGAGATTGGACGGTAAAGGAATGGCACACCACTAGCACACCAACGGTTGGCAGAACATGAGAGAAAGAGAGAAAAATTGAGACAACCGTTGGAAAAGAGAGAAAAGAGGTATACGACCAGAACATAGGAGTCAACGGGAAGGAGAGAGAAAACATGGCCCAATAAGGGAAAAGGAGAGAAAATCTGGAACGACCAAAGAGGGGTGGACAAAGAGAGAGAGAGGCCGTTGGCAGAACAAAGGAAATCTGGCTGGACGGTGAGAGAGAAATTCGGCTGGATGGTAAGAGAGAGAAATCCAGCTCAACAGCACAAGAGAGAGAAACGAACAGGTGAGGTGTGAGGCGTGACACCAGCGAAGAGGAAGAAAACCAGAACTGTGAGGTGAGAGCAAAAACCAAAAATGCATCACCCCTGGAAGAGAAGAAAACCAGAATGTGTGTCGGCATGAGACTAGAACATGCGATGGTGTGAGACAAGGAGACGAGTAAGACTGTTCGACGGTGAAAGTAGGAACTGTGTAAGACAACCTAGACAAGGAATTTGGCAAAGCATTGAAAGAACTCGACGTATTTCTAGATTTCTTCAAGAGAGGTTAGATAGCGTTGTGGTGAACTTCTAAGCGGCAGTGGAGCAGCCTTTCAATTCAACAGAGGCAAGACAAGCTAGAAGAACGGTAGACACAGTAAGTGACACTCTTTCTATTGTACTTGCTTAATAATTGCAATAGTGAAAGGAGCAAAGGATTAAGGCATCCATTGTAGCTGGAATTCTCAAGTATAGTGGATAGTCTCAATAAAGGAGGGTCCCTACCACCGTGGATGTAGGTCACGTTGACGGAACCACGTAAATCTCGTGTGTCCTTAATATGCTTTACATTCTGTGTTTTGAATTGAATTCTAAATGGAGCTAAAGTATCAGCCAACCCATAACCTAACGAAGACCTAATCAAGAACATCTGAATTGTCTATTAGGCAAGGTGTCTAAAAAGGTGACTTTGGGGACTATTGTGATTAGTAGGTAGCAATAGATTTACCTTAGTCGAGTCTGAGAAAGAGTTCGCTTTTAAGAAGAGGTTGAAGTTGTTCACTTACCTGCAAATTGCGAATTGTGGTGATACTGATTTACCCCCCTCTCAGTATCATAAACTAGTAGATCCTAGGGAGAGGTCAGAAACTTCAATTGGTATCAGAGCACTGTTCACCAGTTTAAAGCTTAACAACTTGGTGTACTAGTTTGAAGGGATCTAGAAGTTTGACTTGTTCAGCATACAGAGAAATGGAAGCCGGTACTAGCACCAGCACTACTTACAGCAAGAAGGTTCCAATCTTCAATGGAACCAACTACCATATGTGGAGAGGAAGAATGTAAGTGGTATTTGCAACCATGGGCATGAACGTGGTGAAATGTGTACAGGAGGGTTTGTTGGTTCCAAAAGAAGGTAAAGACCCAACCCCAGAAGAGTTAAGGCAGTTTGAGATTAATGGGAAGGCCTCAAATGTCATCATTTCAGCATTGACAGATGCTGAATATGCTAAAGTTATGGACTGCAAATCTGCCAAGGAGATATAGGACAGATTGCAGAAAGTCTATGAAGGTAATGGCAAAATGAAGGAGGCTAAGCTTCAAGTGTTCAAGGAGAGATATGAATCTCTCAGAATGCAAAAGAATAAGACAGTTCAAGAGTTCTTCACCAGGGTTATTAATGATGTAAATGACCTTAGAAGTCATGGGAAGAACAAGAATGACTCATTTATCGTGAAGAAAATTCTGAGAATTCTGCCTGAGAGGTTTGCCTCAAAGGTAGCAGCTATAGAGGAGAGTAGAGATCTCAATTCTATGTCTCTGCATGATCTCCAGTGCAATCTCATTGCATATGAGATGAGGATAAAGTCAGCTGAAAGCTCTATAACAATGAAGGTATCAAAGGAAGTAGCTTTCAAAGCTATGAAGCACTTGAAGATAAAAGAAGAGGAAGAATCATCCAGTGAGGATGATGATGAGGAAGAAAGTGAAGGTGAAGTATTGGCTTACTTCACAAGGAAATTCAAAAAGGGGTCTAAGAAGGGAAAAGGACAGTTGTCCTTAAGATGTTATCATTGTGGGCAGACTGGACACTTTGTTTCTCAGTGCAAAGTGAAACTTGATGATAAAGATGAGGATGGTGATGATAAGTAGAATTCAAGATGGAGAAGATAATCATTCAAATCAAAGAAGTCCAACAAGAAGACTGCCAACCCACAGAAGAAGAAGAGAGGCTCATTCAAGAGTTATGTGAGTCAGATAAAAGAAGCTGATGAGGAGGAAGATGAAGAATCATCAGATGAGCAGGTCTTTATGGCATCAGCTCAAGGTGGTAGTTCAACCTCTGAAGAGGAAGAGGAGGTTGATGAAGAAGAACCAAATCTTGAAGCTAAGTTGGAAATAGCTTTAAAGAAGATAATCAGAGGGGGCAGAACCATAAAAAGGTTAGAGGCTCACATAAAACAAGTTGAAGCAAAGTCTGAGGAAGCAGAAAGTCAAAAGGATGAAAGAAGGGCTGAACATATTGACTTAAAGAGAAAATTTGAAGAACAAATCAAAATATATGAGGACCTTACTATAGAGCTTGGCTCAAGGACTTCAACAATTAAAGAAATAGAGATAGAGTTGTTAAGACTTCAGCAATAACTCAAAAAGAGTAAGGAGAACTTACAGAAGTTTAAAGTGGTAGGAGAAACAAGCTCTGCAAGAGAAAAGAAGAATGAGACTTTGCCACAGAAGTTGAAAGTGAAGGCTGTGACTCAGGTGAAGATAACTAAAGAGAAGATAGTTATCAAACCAAAGCCAGGGCCAAAAATTATGTATGTGGTTAAAAAGCAGCAACTCATAGCTGCTATGTCTCAGAAAGAAAAGAAAGTCAGCCAGTAGAGGGGTACAGCTAAACAGAAGAAGGAGAAGAAGGTGACTGAAATGAAAGTCACACAAGCAAAGAAGCCAGCTACTTTGCCTACACAGTAAGTGATGAACAAAAGAAGACAAGCTATGATCAGACGTAAGAAGAGGCAGTTTCAAGGTCATTGCCTTTATTGTGGAGTTTAGGGTCATAAGGCGAGTAACTGCTGGTGGAGAAGGCCAGTATATGTCTCCAACTCGAGAAGATACGATGCTGCATATAGGGGGAGACAATACAAAATTAAAAGGAAAACACCTGTCGTGAGTTCTTGCACATACTATAAAAGGCAAGGACACATTGACAAGGAGTGTTGGTGGAAGCCCAAACAAATGGTTTTAAATACTAGTTTGCTGTATTGACAGACTTGGAATAGTGTGAAAGGTGCGGGTAGGATGGCCATAATGCTAAGAGATGCATGACACTTCTCCCTGAGCAAGAGAAGGCACTCAATGGCACAGTAAAAACA
>CM038602.1:5765556-5788578 GCA_021533255.1 Ceriops tagal
TCGACGTGAAGGAGAAGAAAACGCAGCCATCGACGGTCGAAAAATCGAGCAAAAACGGCAAATACGTTGAGAGAGAAGGAGGCGACCGAAGGGGGGTTGAACGTTGAATGTAAGACGACCGACAGCCGAAAGGGGGCTGAACGTTGAACGTAAGACGACCAAAAAGCGGCTGAAGAAGGTGACGAGAGAGGGAAAAACTAGACCATCAGAGTGAGAAACCCAACACTGTTGGACGATTGAAGGTGGGTGGACGGCAAAGACCTATACAGCTAGATCGGGAAGAGAGAGAAACTCGACGGTGAACGGAAAAGTGAAATCCAGTAAGAGAGAGAAATTCGGCAGGACGGTGAGAGAAATCTGACAGTAAGAGAGAGAAATTTGGCGAGAAGAGAGAGAAATTCGTCTAGACAGCAAGAGAGAGAGAGAAACAGACAGGCGAGCCGTAAAACAGTAAAGCCGTGAGACAATGAGATGGGGAGACAGTGAAACGGTGAAAGCAGGAGTTGTGTGAAACAACGTAGAGAAGGAATTCGGCAATGCATTGAAAGAACTCAACGTATTTCCAGATTTCTTCAAGAGAGGTTAAAGAGCGTTGTGGTGAACTTTTAAGAGGCAATGGAGCAGCCTTTCAATTCAACAAAGGTAAGACAAACTTGTTCATTTAAGTTTTTCTATAGACTAAATATCATTAAAATACATAATCACAAATTTATCAATAAATGTATGCAAAACATAAGTCATCAATCACATAAAAGTGCTTAATACTTTAATGAGACCAAATGACATAACAAACCATTCATGTAAAACATACTTAGTTTTGAGTGTTGTTTTCCTCTTGTCTCCCTCTCTTATTTTAAGTTGGTGATATTTACTTTTCAAATCAATTTCAAGAAAGACATGTCAACCTTACAATTTATCTAACATGTCATCTAATCAAAATATAGGATGGTGATACTTTACAATGATTTTGTTGATTGCTTGATAGTCAATGTACATCCTTGAAATCTCATCCTTTTATGCTTAAGCAATACTAAAACTAGATATGGACTCATGCTCTCTCTCACATATCCCTTTGTCATAAGTTCTTTAACTTACCTTTAAAACTCCTTTGTGTTCTTATGATTACTTCTATAGGTTGGCTAGTTTAGAATTGTTACACCAAGGATGAATTCATTATGATGTTTTATTCCCTTGAAAAGTAGTGAATGACTTGGTTCTTTAAGGAAAACATCATCAAATTAATGCAAAATAGAAACAACATTAAGAAAAGGAAGGTTGCGTTTGTTAGTACTAAAGTAAGCCTCTTTACATAAAAGTGCAATCATAGGTTGTAATTCAATGATTATTTTGTTTAATTAGTTTGCTAGTACCAAATGACTACTTTGTTTGATGAACACATTCAAACTATTTATGATGTATTAACATGCATGCTGCAATGAAATTAATGTTTGATATAGACATTAATGTTAATTGTATGATTCTTTTATGTGAATGAATCATTGCAATAGAAGGAGATGCCTTATTACCAAGGAATTAAGTCACAACTCTAGTTTCAAGCAATCAATGATACTTTTTAAGTAATGACAGCTAATTAAGAGCAATAATGCCTTTATTTAATGGAATTCAAATGGATTCAAACTATCCAAGGCATAATAATGTGAATCTTACCAAGAAATAAGTGATAGGTGTAGAAATTAAACTTAATTTCATAATTTATTTAAGTGGCTATCTCATTTTTTAGGTATCGAACTATTTTATCCATGTAAGAAAAGAAAATGAAAATAAATAAGTCCTTTGTTTAATGGAATTCAATAGATTAAAACTACCAAATGTATATTGATGTGCATGTTGCAATGAAATTAATGTTTGGTGAATAATTCTATGCAATGTAATAAGAAGCTTTATGGCTATGGAATTAGGTGATTATCAAAACTTTGAAATAATGAACACTTCTTTATTAGTAAAGAAATTTAATTGATAGTAATAACTCATTTATTCAATGAACTTAATTATGTGATCTCATAATAAAATCAATAATCAATGTCAACATTTAAGTTAATTTCATGATTCCTTTTTGTGAATGAATTTTTGATCTTATTAATGAAATTCAAGATTTAGATGAAGAAAAGAAAATAGTCGAAGAATCATTTGCATTTGATTAAGAATAAGTAAGTAAAAAATGAAATAGTTAATTCTAGAGAAGGTTATAGCCTTGATACTATAATTTAAAGAATAAAAGGGAGGTAATCCTTTATAAATTTAGGAGCTAAAAATAGAAATAAAAGAGCTTAAAAAGGAGCTAAAAGATTTAAAAGAAAGGATTATAATCCTTAAAAATATGTTCAGAGGAATTATAAACCTTTTAGAAACTTCCTTAAAGGAAGAAGAGTTAGAAAGTCTCCATTTTGTTAATATGATTAATAGGGCTATTACCCATAAATGGTATAAAAAAGTTACAATAATAGTTAATAGAAAATATATATTCTCTACTACAATTCTTATTGACTTTGGAGTTGATATGAATTGTATTAATGAATAATTAGTACCCTTAAAGTATTTTTCAAAATCTACTAAAGTGTTAAATACAATAAATAAAAGAAAACTTGTTATTAAATATAAGTTATCTCATGTAGCTATATGCAACGAAGGAGTTTGTTCACAAATTTCTTTCCTCTTAGTAAAAAACTTATTCCAAATGTTATTTTGGGAAATCCATTTTTGTATATACTTTATCTAACTTAAAAGATTTTTTAAGAAGAAATATATGTAGAAATAGATGGAAAAATTATTAATTTCAAATTTATTACAATTCCTCAATATAAAGGGATTGACTCAATTTAAAAAATAATTAAGAGAAAAGAGAAGTTTTTAATTTCTTTTAGTGTAAAAGTTATGTATAAGCACTTGATAGAAAAAATTGATTCTTATGTTATTTAAAAGAAAATACAGAAAATACAACAAAAAATAACTTAAGTTGTATGTGTCAAAGTTCCTACAACATTCTAAAATAAGAAAAAATATATGGTTAATCTATTGTATGAACATGAAAGTCAAATTCTTACAAAAGCTTAGTGCATAATTATGGTACCAAGGCACATGGAAATTTGCAAAAAGGAAATAACTACTCTATTACAAAAGGGTTTTATTAGAAAAGGCAATAGTTTATGGAGTTGTCTATTTTTTTATGTTTAAAATGTAAATGAATTGGAAAGAGGAGTTTGAAGACTTATAATTATAAACCTTTAAATAAGGTTTTAAGATGGATAAGATATCCAATTTCTAATAAAAGAAACTAGTTAAACATACTTTATGAAGTAAAAATCTTTTCAAAATTTGATATGAAATATGATTATTAATAGATCCATATTAAAGAAAAAGATACAAGATGACTTTCACCATTCAATTTAGTAACTATGAATGGAATGTTATTCCATTTGGCTAAAAAAGTAAATCGTTTGAATTTCAAAAGATCACGAATGAGGTTTCTAATGCTTATTCAACTTTTAAAATTATTTATATTAATGATATATTAGTTTTTTCTAACATTGTTGAACAATATTTCAAGCATATAAATCTATTCTTATGTATTATGGAAAAGACAAGTTTAATTGCTTTTACTATAAAGATGATGTTATTTGAACCAAAAATTTAGTTTTTGGGACATATCATAACAAAATGAAAAAATTATTTGTTCTTCTCACAGCATATGGGTTGTAATTGTTGTCAACTAGATTTAAGTGTGCAAGAAAGTAAAGCCATATGGAGGGGCAAGAAAGTAAAGCCACATGGAGGGGCAAGAAAGTAAAAGCCATATGGAGGGGCAATAACGTAAATCTGCCGCGTAAGCCCTATTAGGGTTTCATGGAAGAGAGTATATAAAGACCTTAGAAGACGAAACTAGGGTAAGGCCAACATAAGAGAGCATTCAGTAAACACAAAGAGAGCAAGGTCGGCCAAAACACAAGAGAGAAAACGTTGGAAGAGCAACTGGCCGAACAACACAACCCTAAACGGCAAAACCACTAAACACAAAGAGAGGGTACACGACAAGAAGAGAGGGTAACTATCCAACCAAGAGAAATCGTCCAAAGGAGATAACCGGCCAAAGGAGACAAACGTCCAAACACAACCATTCGGCCAACACAAGAGAAATCGATAAGCTAGGGTATTTAGCCAATCAACCCTAGATATCCAAGCAAGGAGACAACCAGCTAAGCAAGGAGGTGAACGTCCAAACCAACCTACACGGCCAAACAAGGTGAATGTCCATACAACCCTACACAACAAAGCACAACCAATGGCAAAGTGGTGGACAGCCAAGCAAAGAGGTGAACGGTCAAAGAGGTGTAGACGACAAGGAGGGAACGACCAAATAGAACCACCGGGCAAAACACAAAATCCTACAAGGAGAGAGGACAGCAAAGGGGAACAGTCTGAAAGAGAGAAAACCAGGAACGGACGGCAAGAGAACACTACACGGCAAAACAAAGGCTTGACAGCAAGAGAGAGTGGATAGTAAAATAGAACCTACACAGCAAAACAAAGAGTAGCATGGCAAAACAACACATGACGTGAGAGCATCGGCCGGAAGAAAACCAAAAACGGACAGGTGAGGCGTGAGGCGTGAGACTAGTGAAGAGGAAGAAAACTAAAAACGTGAGGTGAGAGCAAAAACCAAAAACGCATCAGCCCTGGAAGAGAAGAAAACTAGAAATGTAAGGTGAGAGCAAAAACCAAAAACGCACCACCCCTGGAAGAAACGGGTGACCAGGTCGTGAGACTAGTAACGGGTGACCAGAAAAGGGAGACCAAAAACTGGTGACATGAAATGCAAGACCAGTAAAGCTGAAACGGGAGACCAGCGAAGCTGAAATGGGAGACCAGCGAAGCTGAAACAGGAGACCAGCAAAGCTGTGATGGGAGCGTAGCAGAAGCATGGGTGTACGTCAGGAGATGGTGTGACAGACCAGAAGCGTGAGAGCAGGCCGTGAAACAGTAAGACCATGGAACCAGGAGATGGGTGAGATCGTGAGACGGTGAAAGTAGGAGCTGTATGAGACAACGTAGAGAAGAAATTCGGTGAAGCATCGGAAAGAACTCAACATATTTCTAGATTTCTTCAAGAGAGGTTAAAGAGCGTTGTGGTGAACTTCTAAGCAGCAGTGAAGCAGCCATTCAATTCAACAGAAGTAAGACAAGCTAGAAGAAGGGTAGATACAGTAAGTGACACTCTTTGTATTGTACTTGCTTAGTATTTATAATAGTGAAAGGAGCAGAGGATTAAGACATCCATTGTAACTGGTATTTTCAAGTATAGTGGATTGTCTTGGTAGAGGGAGAGTCCCTACCACCGTGGATGTACGTCACGTTGACGGAACCACATAAATCTCATGTGTCCTTACTTTGATTTACATTCTGTGTTTTGATTGAGTTGTGAACGCAGCTAAAGTATCATCGAACCCATAACTTAAAGAAGACCTAATCAAGAACATTCAATTTTTCTAATAGGCAAGGTGTTTGAAAGGTGACTTTGGAGACTATTGTGATTAGTAGGTAACAATAGATCTACCTTAATCAAATTTGAGAAAGAGTTTGCTTTTAATAAGAGGTTGAAGTTGTTCACATACCTGCATATTGACAAGAGCGAAAGTATTAAAGAAGTAGAATACTTTGGCTTAAGTTATCAGTGTGTTTTTAAGGGGTGTGATACTGATTCACCCCCCCTCTCAGTATCACAGACTAGTAGATCCTAGGGTGAAGTCAGAAACTTTAATTGGTATCAAAGTGCAGGTTCACCAGTTTAAAGCTTAACAACTTGGTGTATTAGTTTGAAGAGCTCCAGAAGTTTTAACTTGTTCAACATACTGAGAAATGGACACCGGTACCAGCACTAGCACTACTTACAGCAAGAAGGTTCCAATCTTCAACGGGACTAACTACCATATGTGGAGAGCGAGAATACAGGTGGTATTTGTAACCATGGGCATGAACGTGGTGAAATCTATACAGAAGGGTTTTGTGGCTTCAGAAGAAGGTAAAGACCCAACTCCAGAGGAATTAAGGCAGTTTGAGATAAATGGGAAGGCCTCAAACATCATCATTTTAGCATTGACAAATGCTGAGTATGCTAAAGTTATGGACTGTAAATCTACTAAGGAGATATGGGATAGATTGCAGAAGGTCTATGAAGGTTATGGCAGAATGAAGAAGGCCAAGCTTCAAGTGTTCAAGGAGAGATATAAATCTCTCAGAATGTAGAAAAATGAGACAGTCCAAGAGTTCCTCACCAGGGTTATTGATGCTGTAAACGACCTTAGAAGTCATGGGAAGAACAAGAAGGACTCATCCATTGTGAAGAAAATTCTAAGAATTCTGCCTGAGAGGTTTGCCTCAAAGGTGGCAGCCATAGAGGAGAGTAGAGATCTCAATTTTATGTCTCTGCATGATCTCCAGTGCAATCTCATTGCATATGAGATGAGAATAAAGTCAACTGAGAGCTCCTCAACGTCAAAGGTATCAAAGGAGGCGGCTTTCAAAGCTATGAAACACTTGAAAATAAAAGAAGAGGAAGAATCATCCAATGAGGATGATGATGATGATGAGGAAGAAAGTGAAGGTGAAGTGTTGGCATACTTCACAAGGAAGTTCAAGAAGGGGTCTAAGAAGGGAAAAGGATAGTTGTCCTTGAGATGTTATCGTTGTGGGTAGACTGGACACTTTGCTTCTTAGTGCAAAGTGAAACTTGATGATGAAGATGAAGATGGTCATGATGAGCAGAATTCAAAATGGAGAAGGCCATCGTTCGAATCAAAGAAGTTCAGCAAGAAGACTGCCAACCCAGAGAAGAAGAAAAGAGGCTCATTCAAGAGTTATGTGAGTTGGACAAAAGAAGTTGATAAGGAAAAAGATGAAGACTCATCAAATGAGCATGTCTTTATGGCATCAACTCAAGGTGGTAGTTCAACCTCTGAAGAGGAAGAGGAGGTTGATAAAGAAGAACCAGATCTTGAAGTTGAGTTGGAAGCAGCTTTAAAGGAGATAATTAGAAGGGGCAGAACTATAAAAAGGTTGGAGGCTCACATAAAACAAGTTGAAGCAAAGTCTGAGGAAGCTGAAAGTCAAAAGGATGAAATAAGGGCTGAACATATTGACTTGAAGAGAAGATTTGAAGAACAAATAAAAATATGTGAAGACCTTACAATAGAGCTTGGCTCAAGGACTTCAACAATTGAAGAAATGGAGATAGAGTTGCTAAGACTTCAACAACAACTCAAAAGAAGTGAAGAGAACTTGCAGAAGCTTGAAATGATAGGAGAAACAAGTTCTGTAAGAGAAAAGAAGAATGAAGAGAAAGTGTAGCAATATAAGGCTGCATTGCCTAAAGATAATAAGAATGTGCCACAGAAGTTGAAAGAGAAGGTTGTGACTTAGGAGAAGATAACTGAGAATAAAGAGGATTTGAAGAAGCAACCTAGGGTGGCAAACAAAAATGAAGAAAAGAAGGTCAACCAGCATAAGGCAACGGCTGAGCAGAAGAAGGAGAAGAAGGTGACTGAAATGAAAGTCACACAAGCAAAGAAGCCAGCTACGTTGCCTACACAGCAAGTAATGAACAAAAGAAAACAAGTTGTGATTAGACCCAAGAAGAGGCAGTTTCAAGGTTACTGTCTTTATTGTGGAGTTTAGGATTATAGGGCAAGTAAATGCTGGTGGAGAAGGCTAGTATACGTCTCCAACTTGAGAAGATCCAATGCTACATACAGGGGGAGACAATACAAAATTCAGAGGAGAACACCTGTTGTGGGTTCTTGCACATACTGTAAAAAGCAAGGATGCACTAATAAGGAGTGTTTATGGAAGGCCAAAGTAGTAGTTTCAAAGAACAAGTTTGCTATATTGGCAGACTTGGAACAGTGTGAAAGGTGTGGACAAGATGGCCATAATGCCAAGAGATGCATAACACTTCTCCCTAAGCAAGAGAAGGCACTCGATGGCACAGTAAAAACAATTAGTGCAGTCAAAACTGAGAAAAAGGAGAAAGCTATCTTTAAGCCAGTTCAAAGGAAAGAATACAAAGCAAAAAGGGAGATAGCCAATATAGCTAAAATTGCACTAAAGGCTGACTACAAGGACAAGCAGTAGATCCTTGATAGTGGATGTACTTCACACATGATAGGAGATAAGAGTAAATTATTAAAGCTAAACAAGTCAAGAGAAGGCAGAGTCAAGTTTAGTAATGATGATTCACTTAACATCAGTGGTCAAGGGTCAATAAATATTGGAAAAGGAAAGCTGAAAGATGTTCTGCATGTTGAAGGACTCAGATATAATCTAGCATCTGTCAACCAAGTATGCAATGAAGACCATAAAGTGATATTTACAAAAATAGGTTGCTAAGTAAATAGTAAAGAAGGCAATATTGTTGCAGCTGGGAAAAGAATAGTTGGAAATTTATCAACTCTGGCATAGGAGGCTGGGACACTTATCACAGATGAACATGAGGAAGTTGACCACTACTCATGCAATTAGAGACATTCCCAACCTAAGGAGAGATAGAGAGTATGTTTGCTCAGCATGCTCTAAAAGAAAACATGCCAGATAGATATAATCATGCTCACGCATGAGGCGTGAGACCAGCAAAGAGGAAGAAAACCAGAAACATGAGGTGAGAGCAAAAACCAGAAATGCATCACCCCTGGAAGAGAAGAAAACTAGAAACATAAGGTGAGAGCAAAAACCAGAAACGTACCACCCCTAGAAGAAATGGGTGACCAAGCCGTGAGACCAGTAACGAGTGACCAGAAAAGGGAGATCTGAAACGCAAGACCAGCAAAGCTGAAATGCGAGACCAGCAAAGCTGTGACGGGAACGCAGTAGAAGCATGGGTGTACGTCAGGAGACGGCATGAGACCAGAACGTGCAACGGCGTGACAGACCAGAAGCGTGAGAGCAGGCCGTGGAATAGTACGACCATGGAACTAGGAGACGGGTGTGACCGTGAGACGATGAAAGTAGGAGTTGTGTCAGACAACGTAGAGAATAAATTCGGTGAAGCATCAGAAAGAACTCAACGTATTTCTAGATTTCTTCAAGAGAGGTTAGAGAACATTGTGGTGAACTTCTAAGCGGCAGTGAAGCAGCCATTCAATTCAATAGAGGCAAGACAAGCTAGAAGAAGGGTAGACACAGTAAGTGACACTCTTTGTATTGTACTTGCTTAGTATTTACAATAGTGAAAGGAGCAGAGGATTAAGACATCCATTGTAACTGATATTCTCAAGTATAGTGGATTGTCTCAATATAAGGAGAGTCCCTACCACCGTGGATGTATGTCACATTAACGGAACCATGTAAATCTTGTGTATCCTTACTTTGATTTACATTCTGTGTTTTGAATTGAGTTGTGAACGCAACTAAAGTATCATCAAACCCATAACCTAAAGAAGACCTAATCAAGAACATCCGATCTGTCTAATAGGCAAGGTGTCTGAAAGGTGACTTCGGGGACTATTGTGATTAGTAGGTAACAATAGATCTACCTTAGTCGAATATGAGAAAGAGTTTGCTTTTAAGAAGAGATTGAAGTTGTTCACATACCTGTGTATTGACGAGAGCGAAAGTATTAAAGAAGTAGAATACTTTGGCTTAAGTTATTAGTGTGTTCTTAAGGGGTGTAATACTGATTCACCCCCCCTCTCAATATCACAGATTAGTAGATCTTAGGGTAAAGTCGGAAACTTCATTATTCTTATTGATCAAGCAATTAGGTTTGCCTTTAAATTTCTAGATGAGATTAAGAGTAAATAATAATTGTAAAAATTTTTAAGAAGTTTGAATTATATTTTATATTTTTATAAATATTTAGCTTATTATGCCCAGTCTTTATTTGATTGATTAAAAAAGAACCCACTAGAGTGAGGGTAGTTTAGCTTATAAAGCAAAAAGCCAAGGAAACTCCTTATTTAGCAATTCCCCATTTGGATGCACTAAGATTTGTAGAAACAAATACATTTGATAAAGGATTTGAAGGAATTCTTAAATAAATAATTAATGGTAAAGAATAATTAGTTTGGTTTACTTCACAAACTGGGTAAGGGCTTGAGTTAATTACTCTATTATAAGAAAGGAGGTACTTTTTATAGTACTCTATATTTAAAAATTTGAAAGTAATTTAATCAATCAAAAGTTTTTATTGAAAATAGACTGTCAAGTCTCAAAAAAGGTTTTAACTATATATATAAAAACTTTGGCCTTAAAACTAACACGTCATTAATATAAACTATTGCAAATGCTAATTAAGCATTAAATATCTCATTCATAGTCTTTTTAAATTTAAATGGTGCATTCTTTAAGCCAAATAACATAACATTCCATATGTAATGATCAAATGGAGTGGTGAACGTCATCTTGTATCAATCTTTTTCTTCAATCTAGATTTGCTAATAACCAAATTTCACATCAAAATTTGAAAAAATTTTTGCTTCATAGAGTCTGTTTAACAAGTCTTTTTAATTAGAAATTGGATATCTAATCCATCTTAACACCTTATTTAAGTGTTCATAATTAATAATAAGTCTTGAAACTCCTTATTCCAATTTAGCCACATTTTCAACATAAAAGGTCAAACAACTCCATGGACTATTTCTTTTTCTAATAAGTCCCTTTTGTAATAGATCATTTATTGCTTTTTGTTTTTTAGATTTTCATGACCTTGGTCCCATAGTTATGGGTTGGATTAGGCTTTTGTAAGAATTTGACATTTTTTGATTGTGGCTCAAATGGTAAATTGAACATATGAACAATGAAAGAAGGGAAAAGATAAGTACCTTTCAAAACCAAGGTCCAATACAATAAGTTTGAAGGTATAGGCATAAATTGGGAAGAAAGTCCATAACCTAAAAGGAAAACAAATTAGGGAATTATAACCATAATTCAATTACAAGATAGCAACCTTTATGTACATTGTATTGGGCTACTTGATGACTTAATTTTGTTCAATTGAAGGGTGGCAAGTTAGAAAATTTCAGTAGCCCAAATTAAAGTTTATAACACCATTGAGCCCACCAAATTAGCATATTTTAGCATAGTAGTAAACATCTCAATTAATTTCATAATTTAGATTACATTTACCTTAAAAACATCCATCGTGAAATAAAATCGTTGATTGATGTAAACATCTTAGTTAATTTCATGATTTCTTTGTTTGAATGACTTGTTAGAATGAAAGGATAAGGCCTATTAGATAGAAATGAAGTAATGACCTTATCTTTCATCTAATCATTTATTCTATCCAAGTTAGAAAAGTGAATCAAGATAATTGACTCTTTGTTTAATGGAATTCAATTGAATTAGACAACCCTAGTAAAGAAAACTAATTAAGAGTAATAGCTTCATTATTTAATAGGTTATAATAGATTTAGAATGTCCATTGCTTAACATTCATTTGGAAATGGAAGCATTGGTTGGTGTAGGCATTTAATATAGTTTTGTGATTCCTTTATTTGGATGTATCCTTTAAAGTGACACCCTTCTCTTTTTGGTAATAAATCATTCTATTTATGTAAAAAAAATTAATTAAGATAAATGACTCATTTGTATAATGGAATTCAATGGATTTAAAC
Organism: Ceriops tagal; assembly: GCA_021533255.1. NCBI lineage: Eukaryota > Viridiplantae > Streptophyta > Magnoliopsida > Malpighiales > Rhizophoraceae > Ceriops > Ceriops tagal. The sequence continues at coordinate 5,777,178 of CM038602.1, forward strand.
TACCCAACATGTCTTAGCATGCAAGTCATAATTAAATTAATGTTCGATGTAGACACAGATGGTAATTGGATGATCATTTTATTTGAATGATTCCTTACAATGAAAAGAGATGTCTTATTGCCAAAGAATCAAGTGAAAGTTTCTAGCAATTAACAATTCTATCTTGGTAAACAATGCTAATCAAGAGTAATAACTCCTTTATTTGATGGAATTAGAATGGATTTAGATCACCTAAGACATAATAACATGCATTTTGTAATAAAATAAGTGATCAATGTAGGCTTTAAATTAATTTCATGATTACTTTGCTTGAATGACTTGATGGAATGAAAGGATTAACCTTATTAGCTAGAAATGAAGTGATAGTTTCATTATTCAAACATGAACCATTCTATCCTTGAGAGAAATGCTAATTAAGATGGATGGCTTCTTGTTTTATGGAGTTCAATTGACTTACAATACTTGTGTCACAATAAAATTAATTGTTAGTGCAAAGATGAATGTTAATTGCATGATCATTTTATAAGAGTGATTCCTTAAATTAAAACATGAAGCCTTATTTCTATGAAAGCAGGTGATGTTCCAAATTTGAAGTAATGAGTTATCTCTCGTGGTAAAAAAGGCTAATCAAAAGTAATAGATTCTTTATTTAATGGACTTCAATGAATTTAGACTATCCAAGACTTACCAACTTAAATCTCAAAAAGAAATCATTGGTTAATGTATACATTTAGATAATTTTATGATTCCTTTCTTTGGTCAATGTAGACAGTTAAGATAATTTTATGATTCTTTGAATGACTTAGGAAAAAAATATAAGGTTTATCAATTAGAAATGAAATGACAGGTTCATTTTTTAGGGAATGAATCATTCTATTTATATAAAAAAAGCTAATTAAGATAAATGACTCATTTGTTTAATGAAATTTGAATTTAAACTACCTATCGTGTATTGGCATGCATGTGATACTTGAATTAATGTTCAGTGTAAATATGGATGATAATTACATGATCATTTTATGTAAATGATTCTTTACAATGTAATGAGAAGCCTTATAACTAGTGAATTAAGTAATGACCTTAAGTTTTAACCAATGAATGATTCTTTCCATGTAAAGAAAGCTAATTAAGAACAATAACTTCATTATTTGATGGAATTTAACTGATTTAGACTAGCCAAGGTTTTAAAAAGTGTATCTCATAACGAAATCAATGATTAGTGTAGTCATTTAATTGTTTTAATGATTCTTTTGTGTGAATAACTTATTAGAAAGAAAGGATAAGCCTTACTATTAGGTAGATATAAGATGATAGCTACATCTTTCAAGTAATAAACCATTCTATCTGTTGAGCCCATCTTTGATGGCTAGTGTTGGATTTGTTATCAACACCATCTCACATGGTTATATGTGTTGATTTGATGTTATGAATACCGTTGAGATGTAGTGAGATCATTGGGAAAAATTGGTGATGACAGGTCAACCCTGGTATTGAGAAGTCAATGTTGACTGTGACCCTAAATTTTAGGGGTCCAAATTGATTGTTGACCATTGACCATTGACCTTAAATTTTAGGAATCAAATCCTGCTATTGATTGTAGGGAAACATGTAGGAATTAACGATGACCGTTGATTATCGTGTAGCCCTAATCCTAAGGCTCTATAAATACCCTTGGGTGTCTTGCAAAAAAAAAAAATGAAGGGCTACAGAAAATTGAGTGAATAGCGAGGAAAGAGGTGAGTGGCAAACCTAGGGAAAAAGGGAGGTGAATGGCTAAGAGGAGGTAGCCACCAAGCAAGATAGCCAGCAAAGAACAAAAGGAAAAAAGGCAAGGCAACCAGCCAAGGAGAGAAGGAAAGAAGGCAAGGCAGTCGACCAAGGAAAGAAGGAAAGAACGCAAGGTGACAGGCTAAGGAGAGAGCAACAACCACCAAGGTAGCCAGCTAAGGAGAGAAAGAAAGAAGGAGTAACTGCCAGCAGGAGGTGGAGCAGTAGCCGGTAGGTGGTGGAGCAGCAACAGCAACAGCAGGAGGTGGAGCAGTACACCAACAACCAACGTGCGAGGATAGCAGTAGTGGCATGAGAAAATAGCTACAATGCACAGGAAGAGTAGCAGCGGTATGAGAAATTAGTGGCAACATGCGGGGAGAGCAGCAATGGTGTGAAAAACCTACTGCAGCACGTGAGGAAAGTAGTAGCACGTGTGGATAGTAGCAGCAGCACATACAGATAGTAAACACAGCACACGCGGATAGCAGGAATAGTGGGTGTGGACAGCAGTTGTAGTGTGTGCGGATAGTAGGCGTAGAGCGCAAACACTAGCCACAGCGCACACAGATAGCAGGCATAGAGAGCGCAAATAGTAGGTGCAAAGAGCGCAGACACTAGCCATAGAGTACGCGAACAATAGGCATAGAGAGCGCAAATAGCAGGCGCAGAGAGTGTAGACAGCAGGTGTAGAGAGCATAGACACCAGCCACAGCGTGTGCGAACAACAAGTGTAGAGAGTGCGGATAAAAGGCACAGAGAGAGTGAACAGAGGGCGCAGAGAGCCTGAACAGTAGGAGCAATACGTGCGGATAGCAAGTACAATGTGTGCGAACAGTAGGCACAGTGCACGTGGACAACAGGTGCAATGTGTGTAGACAACAATAGCGCTAACAGCAAATATAGTGCATATGGACAGTAGGTAGCAGCGACAGCATGTGTAGATAGCATTAACAGCAAATGCGGACAGTAATGGATAAACGCGGTAGCCCATATGGACTGCATTAACAATGCGTGCAGACAACAGTGGTAATGCACATAGACAGCATTGGCAGCATGTGTGGACAATAGCAACAGTGTGTACGAAGAGCAATAGTAACACATGCAGACAGCAATAACAGCACATGTCTGCAATGGTAGCAGAACATGCAGGCAACAATAGCAGTGTGTGCAGGCAGCAATAGTAGTGCGTGCAAGTAGCAATAGCAGTAGGTCCAGTAGCTTGCAGTAGCAAGAGGAGAAAGCATGCCTAATAGCAGGTTCGGTAGAAGAGGAGAGATCCTACCATGGCAGTTGTTGAAGTAGTACTGGTAGCGAGTGAGACAACATCGATAGTAAAGGAAGGAGAAGATCCATATTCTGCTCTAACAGTCTATACACATTAAGTGATCATTTTCTAGAAAAGGTTTTTCCATAAACTCTTGATAATTTGTTGAACAATAGGGTGGGATACCCTTGTAGTGATTTAGAAATTAATTCTTTGATCGAGAGATTATTGTAAGTGGTTAAGAAGTGATCCTTCTACAACCAAATTGTATCCCTTGATAACAAGAATGAATTATGTGATTTAAGAAGGATCCTAACACACTATGGATGTAGCTCACACATTGTGGGTGAACTACATAAAAATTGTCGTGTGTGCTTAGGTACTTGTGCATTGATTTATATTTGTATTGTTGTGCTCACATAAAAGAGAAAGATAAAAATTAGATCATTGGCTCTAACAAGCCACAAAAGTTAAATCCGAATTGATTTGTAAAAAGTACATATCTCACACTGATTCACTCCTCTCTCAAAGTGAGACTTAAAACGGTCCTCATCAAGTGGTATCAAAGTCGGTTCCACTATTGATCCAATTTTTTCTATTTTGAAGTGAGGTTGTTCGTTGCTGTGTGAGTTTCTATCTCTACTGTTGTTTGAAATCATGGATAGCCTGATAATGTTAATAGCAAGGGCATTCCTATATTTAATGGATAGAATTATTAGTTATTGAAGAATAGGATGCCCCTATATTTGATGTCCCTTGGTCTTGATGTGTTTGAGTCTGCTGTTAGTGGCTTCATCCCTGTTGCTGAAGGTGATCCTATGACGCAGTTGATAAGAAGAACTTGGAGTGTGATGAAAAGGCGAGAAATGCCTTAAAGATTCAATGTATCGGTGCTACTGAAATTAGTGTAGAAAAGCTAAAATCAAAGAAAATGCTTTGTGTTGAAGGACTAAAACACAACCTTATCACTGTTAGCTAGCTTTGCGATGATGGACATGAAGTTATTTTCAACAAGAGTGGTTGCACAGTAAAGAGACTAAAAGATGGTGTCATTCTCACTAAAGGTGAAAGAACACATGGAAACTTGCACCAAGTTTCTAAAAGCATAAACACATGCTACATGAGCACCAAAAATGCAAACTTATTATGGCATAGAAGATTGGGACAACTTGGATAAAAAGGTTTGAACAAGCTATCCAAAAATGAAGCTGTGAGAGATGTACCTAAGCTGAGAAGAGAGAGAGACGTAATTTGCAGCACGTGTCAAAAGGGGAAGATGGTGAATGCTCCCCACAAAAATGTGGAGATCCAAATGAAGAAGCCATTGGAGCTCATCCACTCAGACATCTATAGGCCAATGAGACAAAGATCAATTAAGGGTGATAGGTACTTCATTTCCTTTATTGATGATTTTAAAAGAATGGCTTGCATTATGTTCTTGAAACATAAATCATAGGCTTTCTATAATTTCAAGTGCTATAGAAGATTGGCTGAAAACCAGTTGGGGAGAAAAATTAAAAGGCTCAGGACAGACAACGGGATAGAATACACATGTGGCAAATTTGAAGAATATTTGGAGAAACATGGAGTGAAGCATGAATATACTAGTCCCTAGACACCCCAACAAATGGAGTGGCTGAAAGGAAGAACAGAAGCCTAGTGGAGATGGCAAGAACCATGTTGGCTGAGTATGGTACATCATATGGCTTCTGGAGAGAGGCTATCACCACTACAACTCAAGTTCAAAACAGATGCTTGATGAGACCACATATAAAAAAGACACCTTATGAGCTGTGATATGGTAAGAAGCCAACTGTAAAACACTTCAAAATGTTTAGGATCACTTGCCTCATTAAAGTCAAAGGTAACCATTTAGGCAATTTGATTAGAAGGTTGATAAAGGTATATTCTTGGGCTATGTACCAAATGGAAGAGGCTTTAGGTGCTACAACAAAAGGTTGCTGAAAATGGTGGATAGCTTTGATGTTAAATTGATTGAAGATGGTGCTGCAATGCAATCACAGCATATAAAAGCTGAAGATGCCATGTATAACAACCAAAGAGAGTCTGACAGTGATGAATCCAAGGCTATCTAGCATGAGGAGGATGTTGATTCTCAAGTTACAAGTGATGAAGAAGAAGAATCAAGGCATTTCCAAACTCATAAAAGAGTTAGAGCTAAAGTTGAGGCCAGAAACATTATTGGTAGGAAAGAGGACTTTGTGCAAACTAGAAGAAGACTAAAGGGCGATGGACAAACCTCATTAATTTCTGAGGTTGAACCCAAGTTTGTGGAAGAAGCATTAAAGCACAAGGAATGGGTGAGTGCTATGAATGAAAAGCTTAACCAAATTGAAAAGAATAACACTTGGTGTTTAGTCCTTAGACCTAAAAAGAAAAACATCATTGGAACCAAATGGGTGTTCAAAAATAAGCTCAATGAAAAAGGTGAGGTGGTAGGAAACGAAGCAAGACTTGTCTGCAAAGGCTACTCACAAGTAAAAGGTGTTGACTTTGAAAAGACCTTTGCTTTGGTGGTTAGACTTGAAGTAATCAAATATTCATGGCCATTATTGCTCAAAGGAACTACAAAGTCTATTAGATGGATGTGAAGTCTGCATTCCTGAATGGAGAGCTTGAAAAAGTGGTATTTATCGAACAGCCTGGTGGTTTTATACTTAATCATGATGGCTTAAGTGTGTGCAGATTGAACAAGGCTTTATATGGCTTAAAGTAAGCTCCAAGAGCATGGTATTCAAAGCTGTATACATGCCTTAAGAACATGAAGTTTAGAAAAGGAAATGTGGATAGCAACTAAGGTCAATTAATAGTTGTGGTCTACGTTGATAACATAATCTTTGCTGCAGAAAAGGAGGCCCTATGCATTGCCTTTGCTGAGCAGATGAAGAAAAAGTTTAAGATGACCATGCTTGGTGAAATGAAATGCTTCTTAGGATTATAGGTATTGCAAAGTAAGGCTGAAATGTTTTTCTCTTAAGAAAAGTATGCTTGTGAGTTGTTGAAAAGGTTTGGGATGGAGAATTCTAAAGAAGTAAGCACTCCTATCACGGTTGGAACAAAGTTAAGTAAGGATAAAGAAGGTAACATAGTCGATTAGAAGGAATATAGAAAGTTGATTGGAAGCTTACTGTATTTGACAACATTAAGGCATGATATTGTTTTTGTTGTAACCCTTTGTGCTAGATTTCAAAGTGACCCCAAGGAGTCCAATCTCATGGTGGCTAAGAGAATTCTAAGGTATGTGAAGGGCACAACTAATTATGGGCTACTTTATGATAAGAGCAGACAACTTAATCTGTATGGATATACAAATGCGGATTGGGTTGGAAATTGTGATGACAGAAGGTCAACGTCTAGTGGTGTATTTTATTTAGGTAGTAGATGTGTTTCATGGCATAACAAGAAGCAAAATTTAGTGACTCTAAGTACTGCAGAGGCTGAATATGTGGCTATGATTTAGGCTTGTACCCAACTGCTATGGATGAAATAACAGCTTAAAGATATGAAAGAGATGTATAGCTACCATTGCTGATTGGTTATGACAACCAGAGTGCCATCAATTTGTCAAAGAATCCTGTACAACACTCTTGAACTAAACATATTGAAATCAAGTACCACTTCATTAAAGAAAAGGTGGAGAAAAATGAAGTAAAGTTAGAGTATGTGCCTACCTCAGAGCAAGTTGCTGATATATTCACCAAACCTTTGTTAAGAGAGATATTCCAAAAGTTAAGACTGATCTTATGTATTCAGCCAACCCCTTGAGGCTAAGGTATTTGCTAACCCCTCTCCCCTTCCCTCTACTATTATTCATTGGATTTGTTGTCAAAGGAGGAGTAACAAGTGATGTAAGTCTTAGGGAGAGCCAAATGACTTTGTGTAGAGGATGTTATACATGGTTGGATTTAAAGTGTTGCCAACAAATCCAAAGGGGGAGATTGTTGAGCCCATCTTTGATGGCTAGTGTTGGATTTGTTGTCAACACTATCTCACACGGTTATATGTGTTGATTTGATGTTATGAATACCGTTAAGATGTAGTGAGGTCATTGGGAGACACTGGTGATGATAGGTTAACCTTGGCATTGATGAGTCAATGTTGACTGTGACCCTAAATTTGAGGGGTTAAGATTGACCATTGACCTTAAATTTCGGGAATCAAATCTGACCATTGATTGTAGGGCAACATGTGGGAATTAACGATGACTGTTGATGATCATGTAGCCTTAATCCCAAGGCTCTATAAATACCCTTAGGTGTCTTGCAAAAATTAAATTAAGGGTTGCAAAAAATTGAGTGAATGGCAAGGAGAGGGGTGAGTGGCAAACCTAGGGAAAAAAGGAGGTGAACGACAAAAAGGAGGCAGCCGGCCAAGCAGAAAAGGAAAGAAGGCAAGGCAGCTGGCCAAGTAGAAAAGGAAAGAAGGCAAGGCAGCCAACCAAGGAGAGAAGGAAAGAAGGCAAGGCAACAGGCCAAGGAGTCCAGTAGCCACCAAGGAGAGGCAGCAAGGTAGCTGCCCAAGGAGAGAAAGAAAGAAGGAGCAGTTGCCAGCAGGAGGTGGAGCAGTAGCCGATAGGTGGTGGAGCAGCAATAAAAGGGTTTGCACCAGCAACCAACGCGCAAGGATAGCAGCAGTGGTGTGAGAAAACAATTGCAACACGTAGGGAGAGTGGTAGCCGCCCAAGGAGAGAAAGAAAGAAGGAGCAGCTGCCAGCAGGAGGTGGAGCAATAGTCGGTAGGTGGTGGAGCAGCAGTAAAAGGGTCTTGCACCAGCAACCAACGCGCAGGGATAGCAGCAGTGGTGTGAGAAAACAATTGCAACGCGTAGGGAGAGTAGCATCAGCACGAGAAATCAGCAGCAGCGCGCAGGGAGAGCAGCAGCAGTGCAAGAAAACTGTTGCAGCACGTGAGGAAAGCAGCAGCATGCGTGGAGAGCAGCAGCAGCACACGCGGACAGCAGACACAGCACGCGCGGATACCAAGAATAGTGGGTGCGGACAGCAGCCTCAGTGCACACGGACAGCAGGTGCAGAGAACACAGACACCAGCCACAGCGCACGCAGACAGCAGGCACAGAAAGTACAGACAGCAGGTGCAGAGAGTGCAGACAGCAGCCACAGCATGCATGGACAGCAGGTGTAGAGAGCGGACAGCAGCTACAGCGCGCATGGACAGCAGACACAGAGAGTGTAGACAGCAGATGCAGAGAGTGCAGACACTAGCCATAGTGTGTGCAGACAGCAGGTGCAGAGAGTATGGACAGCGGGTGCAGAGAGCGTGGACAGCGGGTGCATAGCACGTGTGGACAGCAGGAGTGCGGATAGCAGGCACAACGCGCACTGCCGAAGGTGCAGAGATCGTGGACAGAGGGCGCAAAGAGCACGGACAGTAGGCACATTGTGTGTGAACAGCAGGCACAGCACATGTGGACAACAAGCAGCAGCGACAATGCGTGCAGACAACATTAACAACACACGCAGACAACAGCGGACAGACGCAGCAGCCCATATGGACTGCATTAGCAACACGTGCGGACAGCAACGGCAGTGTGCACAGACAGCATTAGCAATGTGCGTGGATAGTAGCGACAGTGCGTATGGACAGTGATAGCAACATGTGTGGACAGTAACAGCAGTGCATGCAGCAATAGCAGTAGGTCCAGCAGTTTGCAGTAGCAAAAGGAGAAAGCGTGCTTGGCAAAAGGTCTAGTAGCTTGCAGCAGCAGAGGAGGAAACGTACTCAGCAGCAAGTTTAGTAGGTTGCAACAGCCAAGGAGAAAGCGTGCCCGGTAGTAAGTCTGGCAACTTGTAGCAGCCGAGGAGAAAATGTGCTAGGCAACAGAGAAGAGATCCTGCCAAGGTAGCAGGTGTGGCAACACTGGCAGTGGGTGAGACAACACCAATAGTGAAGGAAGGAGAAGATCCATATTATGCTCTAACAGTTTGTACACATTGAGTGATTGTTCTCCAGGAAAGGTTTTTCCATAAACTCTTGATAATTTGTTGAACAATACGGTGGGATATCCTTAGAGTGATCGGGAGATTATTGTAAGTGGTTAAGGAGTGATCCTTCCACAACCAAATTGTGTCCTTTGATAACAAGAGTGGATTGTGTGATTTAGGAGAAATCCTATCACATTGTAGACGTAACTCACACATTGTGGATGAACCATGTAAAAATTGTCATGTGTGCTTAGGTACTTGTGCATTGATTTATATTCGTATTGTCACACTCACATGAAAGAGAAAAATAAAAATTGGATCATCGACTTTAACAAACCACAGAGGTTAAATTTGGATTGATTTGTAAAAAGCACATATCTTACACTAATTTACCCCCTTCTCAGTATGAGACCTAAAATGGTCCTCATCACTATCCATGTATGAAAAGGTAATGATTCATTTGTTTGAAGGAATTTAATCAATTTAATCTACCAAGGTTGATTACTATGCATGTCACAATGAAAATCATGTTCAATATAGACATGAATGTCAATATTATGATCATTTTGTGTGACTAATTCCTTACAATGAGAGCAAAAACCTTATAGTGAAGGAATTAGTTTATGGTCTCAAGTTTCAAACAATGAACAATTCTTTATTGTTAAAGAACACTAATTGAGAGTAATAAATCTACTATTTGATGGATTGCAATAGACTCAGACTACCTAAGACATAATAACATGCATCTTATATTAATATTAGTAATTAGTGACATATTTAAGTTAATTTCATTATTCCTTTATGTAATTACTCAATAGAATGAAAGGATAATTCTTATTAGCCAAAAATAAAGTAACCACCTCATCCATTTAATGAAAAGTATTCGAGATAAGTAACTCCTTTGGTAGTTACAATTTGATAGATTTGGATTACTTAAGGAGTATTGATGGGCATGTCGTAATAAACTAAATGTTAAATATAGACATGAATATTAATTGCATAATCATTTTATTTGAATGATTCCGTATAATGAAAGGAGAAGTCATTTTGCCAATGAATTAGACAATGGTGTTAAGTTACAAGTAATGAATTCTAGGTAAGGAAAGCTAATTAAGAGTAATAATTCCTTTATTTAATAAACCTTAATTGATTCTGACTATCCAAAACATAATATTATGCATTTTGTAATAAAATCAATGATTTATATATTCATTTAAGTTAATTTTATGATTTCCTTTTTGTTAATGATTCCTTGTAATGAAAGTGATAAGCCTTATGGTGTATTAAAGTGGAAGTCATAATGGAACTAATTTTTAGCATAGACATAAAAGTTAATTGCATGGTAATTTACAATGAATGATTCTTTACAACAAAAGGAGAAGCTTTATTGCCAATTAGTTAGGTGATAGTTGGAAGTTTTAAGTAAAAAATCATTCTTTTGTGGTAGAGAAACTTAATTAAGAATAATAACTTCTTTATTCAATGGACTTTAAATGAATTTAGATTACCTAAGACATAATAAATGCATCTCCCAATGATATAAGTGATTGGTGTAAATATTTAAGTAAATTTCATGATTTCATTGTATGAATGATGCTATGAAATGAAAGGATAAGTTTTATTAGTTAGAAATGAAGTGACAATCTTAACTTACAAGGATTAAACCATTTTATCAATGTAAGAAAAGCTAATCAAGATAAATGACTTATTTGTTTGATGGAATTTAATGGACTCTAATTACTTAAGTTGTATTGACTTGAACGTTTTAACAAAATTATTGGTTGGTGTAAACACAATGGTTAATTGCGTGATCATTTTGCATAAGTGATTTCTTTTAACCATAAAATCATGTGACAATATCATGTTTGAAGCAATTAATGATTATTTAAAGAGTAATAACTCTTTTATTTGATAGATTTAACTATTTAATTTGTGTTCTCAATTGGCAAGGATTGAACCATTCTGTTAATGTAAGAAAAGCTAATCAAGATAATTGACATATTTGTTTGATGGAATTCAATGGACTCTAACGACTTAAATTGTATTGACATGAATGTTTTAATGAAATTATTGGTTGTTGTAAACATGATGGTTAATTGCATGATTATTTTGTATAAGTGATTCCTTCCAACTATATGACAAGCCTTTTGCCATGGAATCAAGTTATGATATCATGTTTGGAGCAATTAATGATTCTCTATTGGTAAAAATAGTTAATGAAGTGCAATAACTCCTTTATTTGGTAGACTTAAATGAATTTAGACTATCCATGGCTTAATAATGTGTATCTCACCATGACATCTGATGAGAACTGTAGAGATGATGGGTGGAAGGATTCAATGGATGTAAGAGGTGCATTGCACATTCCAGAAGGCCCAATAACATGAGCTAGAGCTTCAAGGGAT
>CM038602.1:5813753-5845712 GCA_021533255.1 Ceriops tagal
ATGCATTATCTCGTAGGTATGCCCTTATCTTTACACTTACTACAAACTTATTAGGATTTGAACATATTAAGGATTTATATGTGAATGATTCACACTTTGCTAATGTGTATGGAGCATGTAAGGCGTTAGCCTTTGAGAAGTTTTATAGGCATAAGGGTTTCTTATTTAGGGAAAATTGTTTACACATGTCTATGAGTTCTTTGGGGGAGTTAGTTATAAAAGAAGCTTATAAGGTGGTCTAATGGGTCATTTCAGAGTTAAGAAAACCCTAGATGTCCTAAATGAACATTTCTTTTGGTCACACATGAAACGAGATGTTGAGAGGATATGTGAGAAATGCATAACATGCAAATAGGCTAAATCTAGAGTTTTACCCCATGGCTTGTATACCCCTTTACCCATACCTAGCCATCCTTAGGTTGATTTATCTATGGACTTCGTACTAGGATTGCCACGAACAAAAAGGGGTAGGGATTCTATATTTGTTGTTGTTGATAGATTTTCAAAGATGGCACACTTTATCCCATGCCATAAAACTGATGATGCAAACAATATGGTTGACTTATTCTTTAGAGAAGTAGTACATTTGCATGGCATGCCACGAAGCATTGTTTTAGACTAGGATACAAAGTTCTTAAGCTACTTCTGGAAGACTTTGTGGGGTAAGTTAGGTACTAAGCTATTGTTTTCAACTACTTGTCATCCACAAATTGATGGGCAGACTGAGGTAGTTAATCAAACTCTTTCTACTCTTTTGTGTGCTATTATTCGAACAAATTTGAAAACATGGGAAGATTGTTTACCACATGTCGAGTTTGCGTATAATAGGAGTGTTCATTCTACTACTAGTTACTCTCCATTTGAAATTGTATATGGTTTTAATCCGTTGACTCCTTTGGATTTGGTACCTATACCTATCAATGAGTATGCCAACTTAGATGGTGAACATAAGGCTGACATGATAAAAAAATTACATAAGAAGGTGCGACAACATATTGAAAAATGAATTGAGCAACACACATCCCATGTCAACAAGGGACGAAATAAGGTGGTGTTTGAACTTGGTGATTGGGTTTGGGTGCATATGCGCAAGGAACGGTTTCCAACTCAGAGGCGTTCAAAGCTACAACCTAGAGGAGATGATTCGGGGATGAATCCTTATAAGTTGTAGCTCGAATTAATGACAATGCTTATAAGTTGGACCTTTCCGGTGAGTATAATGTGAGTGCAACATTTAATGTTTCTGATCTTTCGCATTTTGATGTAGGTGATGATTTGGGGATGAATCCTTTTAAGGAGAGGGGGAATGATGAAAACCATAGAGATGATGGGTGGAAGGCTTCAATGGATACAAGAGGTCTATTGCACATTCCAGAAGGCCCAATAACAAGAGCTAGAGCTTCAATGGATGCAAGAGATCCATTGCGCATTCCAAAAGGCCCAATAACACGAGCTAGAGCCAAAAAGATTAAAGAAGCACTAAATGGGCTGATTGAGGACATTCAGGCCAACCATGCTTTAAATGGTGCGAATTCAAGTTTGACAAAGAGTCCAGGCCTAATTAATATAATTAGAATACTTAATAGGTCAGACTAAGTAATAGCATTCACTCCTAAATAAGAGTTTATTGTCTATATTGGAATTTGTTCATAGTTAGGAATTCCTCCAAAATAAGGATTTTGTCCTAAGTAAGAATTTGTACTTCTTTAGGATTGCTATCTTAGCCTATAAATAGGCACCCCTTGTAAGCTTTGAAAGCAGACAACTTTGAGTGAAATAGAAAGCAAGGGTTTTTCTCCTTTGGTTCTTTTAAGGACTAAAGAACTTATCAAGAGGTACTTCTTCTTGTGGTGTTCCAATCGACTTATCACTCCCAATTCCTTTCTTTTCTAGAGTGTGGCGTCCATATCCTTCTTAAATACCCAAGGTTTGTGTTCCTTCGAAGGGTGGGTTTAGGGTTTGTGATATTAAACTCTGGTTTAGCTTTCCTGATTGTTCTTTGATTCCTTGTGTGCATTAGGTCCCTAAGCCACGTCTTTTTGTGTTTTCCGCATCAGTGAGAGTGGCCATACGGATATCAATCAAACGCAAGCACCCAAGACCACACGACACCTTTTACGTGGTTTACCTATAATGTATGACCTACATCCACGGCGTGATAAGATCACTCCTAAATTATACAATCCACTTTTATTATCAAGGGATACAATTTGGTTATGGAAGGATCACTCCTTAACCACTTACAATGATCTCCCAATCACTAGATGAGATGATCTCCCGATCACTCAACGAACTTATCTCCCAAATACTCCAAGGGTATCCTACCCTTTTTCATAAAATACATAAACAATTTCTGATAATGACTTCCCTAAGATAGATCACTCAATGTACACAGGTTGCTATTGCAAAAAGCAGATATTTTCTTTCCTCATTGCCAATTTTTACTCAGGCTTTACCGGTCTCTTCTCTACAAGTTATCTTCACTGTAGGTTATCTCTACTGTAGGTTATCTCCTCTGTCGCCTCAATAGGTTCTCTCCTTCTACTATCAGTGTTGTCTCTTTTGGCCTTGGCAGGTTCTTTTCCTTTGTTGCTAGTGCTACCTTGGTAAGTTTCTTCCTCTACTAGCGGTGTTACCTCACATGCTACCTTGGCTGATTTCCTCACTTGCTGCCTTGGCAAGTTGCCTCACCTACTACCCTAACAGGTTTCTTCCTCAGCTATTAGTGCACGGTTTCTCCTTTACTGTGACAAGTTACTAGACTTGCTGCTGAGGCACGTTTTCTCCTCTGCTGTTACAAGTTGTTAGACTTGCTGTCGAAACACGTTTTCTCCTCTGCTACCACAAGCTACCAGACTTACTACCAGGTCACATTTTCTCCTTTACTGCTGCAAGCTATCAGTCTTATTGTTGGGGCACATTTTTCTCCTCTACCATTGCAAGCTATTGGACTTGTTGTCAAGGCACATTTCCTTCTCTGCTTCTGCAAGCTGCTGGTCTTGCTATCGAGGCACGTTTTTGTCCTCTACTGCTACAAGCTATTAGACTTGCTACTAGCACTACAATTTATGGTATAGCTTGCTGGACTTGCTGCAATTGTTAAGATTGCAGGCTGCACCTAGTGTTATGGACTATTGTTGGTATTACACCTACTGCAGATTGCTAGAAGTGCTGCAATTGTTGGGATTACGAGCTACAGTTGGGGTTACGGACTGCTGCTGGTATTGCGCCTGCTTTAGATTGCTAGATGTGCTACAATTGCTAAGATTGCCTGTTAGATGTGCTGCAATTGCTGGGATCACTTGTTGGATACGCTACAATCGCTAGGATTGCCTATTAGTTGTTGTAGGTTGTTGTTGGTATAATAGGTTGCTACTGGTTGTTGTGGGTTGCAACTGGTGTTGCAGGCTTCTGTTAGTGTTACCTCCAAGTAGCTAATTTCTCCTTGGTTTGTTACTTGTCCTTGTTGCTATTACTTGTTGCCTTGCTGCTGCAATCTCCCTCTTTGGTGGCTATTACACATCCTTCTCTCCTTGGGGTAGCTGCTTCTATCTTTGGCATTCACCCTCTCCTTGCCTTTTGGTTTGTCGTTCTCTCTCCTTTAGTCGATTCTCTCAAAATTCTGCAACATATGTACACATCTTGAAAGATGCATTGTGGTATTTATAGAGCCTTGAGATTAAGGTTACACACTCATCAATGGTTAGCATTGATTCCCAAAGGTTGCCCTACAATCAACGACCATATTTAATTCCTAAAATTTAAGGTCAATAGTTAACATTGACTTCCTAAAATTTAGGGTCAATGGTTAAGGGTCAACGATTAACCTTGACCCCTAAAATTTAGGGTCGACAATCAACATTGACTCATCGACTTTAGGGTTGACTTGCCATTAATAGTTTTGCACAATGATCTCTCTACATCTCAATGACATTCATAACATCAAATCAACACATACATCTATGTAAGATGGTGTTGATAACAAATCTAACATTAGCCATCAAAGATGGGCTCAACAAAACTAAACCTGATGGTCTATTTAAAATGCTAAAAATGTATTAGAGATAATGCATACAAGATTGACAATAACACTTGCTTATTTATTACCTTGACTTTACCACATTCATTCAACCATTGAAACTTATATGGCCTAGAATAATCATACTACATACCTTATCTTTAATGAGGTGTCTTATATGAAAGTTGTTATCTTCTTATACCTCATTCTTTTCCTTCACTTACACAAAATCATCATCTAATTCACTTTTGATCTTAATGTCACTATTCCTTTCAAGACCATTACATGCTTATTTGGACTTTCATATGCAATGTGATCCATTCCCGAACACTTAAAACATTTAATATTCCTATTTCTACTAGGTTATGGATTGGAATTACCTATCTCCTTGCTAGAACTTGCATTCTTGCACTTGGATAGCCTAGCTTTAGACTTGTAATAAGCCTTCTTATCCTTTTTACTCCAATTTGGCTTCTAAGATGAAGTAAAACCTGAATTCTATCCAAATCATGTGTAAACCTTTCATTTGAGTTGTCTTTTCACTATCATTACTATGTGCACTATGTCTTTTAATTTCATAGTGTTGCAACTCAACCACATTGTCTATGCCTTTATTCAGCCCATATAAGAATAATGCCACTGTTGCTTTTTTATCTTCCTCCACATTGGCTCAAGTTATTGCAATCTTCATCTCCTTATGATAGTCCTTAATATTTTTAGTACCTCAATTATTGATACAAATGTTTGTAATCATGGTTAAGGATAAAGCCTGAAGTTCCCGACTTCTCCCTAAGATCTACTAATTTGTGATACTGAGAGGGAGGTGAATCAGTATCACCACAAATCGCAATTCGTAAGTAAGTGAACAACTTCAACCTCTTCTTAAAAGTGAACTCTTTCTCAGACTCGACTAAGGTAGATTTATTGCTACCTGCTAATCACAATAGTCCCCAAAGTCACCTTTTAAACACCTTGCCTAATAGACAATACGGATGTTCTTGTTTAGGTCTTCGTCAAGTTATGGGTTGGTTGATACTTTAGCTGCGTTCACAACTCAATTTCAAAACACAGAATGTAAAGCAAATTAAGGACACACGAGATTTACATGGTTCCATCAACATGACGTACATCCACGGTGGTAGGGACTCTCGCTTACCGAGACTATCCACTATACTTGAGAATTCCAGTTACAATAGATGTCTTAATCCTCTGCTCCTTTCACTATTGCAATTACTAAGCAAGTACAATACAAAGAGTGTCACTTACTATGTCTACCCTTCTTCTAGCTTGTCTTGCCTATGTTGAATTGAAAGGCTACTCTACTGCAGCTTAAAAGTTCACCACAACACTCTCTAACCTCTCTTGAAGAAGTTTGGAAATACGTTGAGTTCTTTCAATACTTCGTCGAAGTTCTTCTCTAAGTTATATCACACAACTCCTGCTTTTACCATCTCACGGTCTCACCCGTCTCCTTGCCCCACGATCTCACTGTCTCACGGCTCGCTTGTCCGTTTCTCTCTCTCTTGCTGTCCAGCCAGATTTCTCTCTCTTACCATCCAGCTCCTTTTCTCCCTCTTAGACCTTTGTTCTTCGTTCAGCCTCCTTATTTTGTTGTCACTCTTCTTCCTGCCGACAGTCTCTGATCTGATCGTGTATGATTTTTCTCCTTCTTTTCTCTCTTTTCTCTTGTTCTGCCGTCAGCTCACTTGGTTGGCCGAATCGGTTTTCTTTCTCTCCTTCCCGTCGACTCCTCTGTTCTGGCCATTGGGTTTCTTTTTCTCTCCTTCCCGTCGATTCCTCTAGTCTGGCAATCGGGTTTCTCTCTCTCCTTCCTGTCGATTTGCTCCGATTTGCTCAATTTTCGACCTGCCTCTTTCTCTATATTAGGTTTTCTCTCTCTTCATTCCCTATTTTACCGACCTTCTGTTTTTGGCCGTCGACCCGTTTCTCTCTCTTGCTGTGTCGTGCTTTCTCTTTCACCGTCCAGCCATATCGACCCATTTCTCTCTCTTGCCATGTCGTGCTGTCTCCTCGCTGACCACTGGTGTGTCAGTGGTGTGCCTTTCCTCACGGGTTTCTCTCTCTTGCTGTCACACAGTTTGCTCTGATTTGCTCAATCTACTGACCTCTCCTATTTCCGACCGGTGGCTTCTTTTCTCTCTCTTCGTTCGACGGCTTCACTGTGCGGCTACTGTTCACTCAACGGCTGCACTTTTCACTCGACAACTACTGTTCATGACAATTACTCTTTTCTTTTGTAGGTGGTGTTCTTCTGTGTAGGATTTGGTGTTTTGCCATGTATTCAATTGTGTTGGCTTTACCCTAATTTTATCTTCCAAGATCTTTATATACTCTTTTCCATAAAACACGACAAATTTACGTTTTTGTCCTTCCATGTGGATTTACGTTCTTGCCCTTCCATATGGCTTTACTTTCTTACCCTTCCATGTGGCTTTACTTTCTTGTACATTTAAACCTAATTGACAACAATTACAACCCATACAAGGCTGTGGGAACAACAAAGTTCCTTCTTATGATAGCCTTCATTTACTCCTATGTATCAATAGGCCCTTTATAGTTTCTTCACCTATCAAAATAAGCTAACCCCACCAAATAATAGCATAATCAATGAATTTAACAACAGTTAGTTTTACCTTTTTCTCCTTAAAGTAGTTATGCCAATCAAATACTAGTCCCAACTTTTTCTCCTATTCCAAATGCACTTTAAGTTCATTTTTCCCTTAGAATTAGAGAATCTTCATTTTGATGCTTCTGATAGGCTTTACTTGCACCTATACACAAGTGCACATATTGGATAGTAATGTAAAGAGATTGTCGATCCGACAAGACTAGGGTATTGAGTACTACAAGTCTAGTTACTACAATTATTTAGGAAACCAATTAATATGATCAAATTGAAGTAAAACTAGTAAACAATTAAAAAATATGTATATATATACAAATTAATTCTAACTTAAATGAATAAAGCCTTGGAATTAAGTCTCTCCTTAACAACCATACCTATCATGATTTAACTTATCCTTTTTTATGAATGAGTAAAGTTGACGGTGGACTATCCCTAAATCATCTTAAATCTTTTCTCAAAGTGAATAAGGCATAATATAATAAATTAATCACTTATTCTTATGGTAATGTATTGATTATCATTATGTTCTTTGGATGTCCATTCATCCTTAATAGTCACATATATCTTTATGATGCAAAATCTAAGTTCAATGTTTGAAAGATCTGATGATGAGTTTTAACTCTCATTCCCTCACTTAAACATCTAAAATCATATAAATGATGACCAATCATTCATACGCAATAAGAACACATAATTGAATCAAACCACTACTTTATTTGTAAAATAAAACAAAGTTAAATCATTCAATACATAGTTATAATTAGGACTTAATCCTAAGAGAGGAATTTAGTCATTCATGGTCTTAAAATACATGAAAGAACTTTAAGATATAAGGAAACCCATGACAATTCAAATTAATAAACTATAAAGTTTAAGAGGAAAGAGAGATGAAATCAAGGTGAAAATAAATATCATTTTTAATCACTCGAATCTTTGAGCCTTTTACTTTAGAACTAGTTTTTCCTTTTCACGTCCCTTTAAATCTTTCATTCTCTTCTTTGTTTTTAGTTCTAAGGCGACTATTTTTTTTTAAAAAAAAACCTTTATGCCCTTTACTTTTTATAACAAAATATCACCTCTTATCATATAATCCTTCTCTTATGATCTTAGTTGTCCTTCAATCCACCCAATACATGTCCCTAATTTTTAGTAGCAATCGAATCTTTTGCCAATTAGTTGTTTACTTTTATTTTTAGGCTGTTATTTCCTAATCTATCCCTTTAATCTTAACATTTTATTTCCTTGATAAGTTTCCTTTAATAGTTAAAATAACTATACATTCTTTGTTGCTAATCTTTTTCCTTTAATAACTAAAATAGTTGTACATTTTTTGTTATTGATCTTTCTCCACAAATTATGACCAATAATCTTATTAAAATCACATTTTAAATTCTATAATTTGATGTGCTAACTTTTTAATTGCCAAATAAGTATATATACTTGAAAATAATATGCAAAACAAACAAAGCATTTTTCTTCTCCTAAATCCAAAGGCATTTGAAATTAGAATAAAATGAATATAAATTAGGATTATAAGTCACTTATTTAACCAAAACTTAGTTTTAACACCTAGATAAATTCGTGCAAAATATAAATATATTAGCTTCCTAAATCATGGTTAGAAGCATCATGCCTTCTTGTGTCACTCCTACCATCTCTATTATTGGTACACCAAATTATTGTGCTTGATCATTAACATTAGCATCATTGTCTCCATTATCATGGTAGTCATCATTATGATTATGCCTTTCTTACCTTTGTGCATTAGGAGCTTCAAGTGCCTTTTCCCTTTGCAAATCAATTATCCTCTCCATCCAATCTAGATCTCACTAAACACAACTTTCATGCACTTAAATTGTTGTTACATAGCTTTGACCATAAATAAACCATTTATCCATTCTACCTTACTCACTCCCTTATCTTTCAAGGTCATATAGCTAATTTACACAAAAAAAAATGTTAAGAATAACCTCACATGCTTTTTCTCATGTATTTCTTTCGAGTATTATCATTTAACTCTTGTGTTTACTTCTTTTTAGTAATTTTTCTTATAATAAAGCTCACACTCTTTTCTTTTAAGATAATTTAAGATATTTAGTAGCTTCTCTAAAATACATGCTCTCCTTGGTTGATATAGGCATTTAAGATAATTTCATGATTCTTGTATTTAAATGACTCCTTAGAAAAAAGAAAATAAGGCTTATCAATTAGAAATGAAGTGACAAGTTCATTTTTAGGTAATGAATCATTCTACCTATGTATGAAATGCTAATTAAGATAAATGACTTATTTGTTTGATGAAATTTGGATTTGGACTACCTATTATGTATTGGCCTATATGTCATAATTAAATTAATGATTGGTGTAAATATGGATGATAATTGCATGATCATTTTTTATGAATGATTCTTTATAATGTAATAATAAGCCTTATAGCTAATAAATCAAGTGATGGCTTCAACTTTCAAACAATGAACAATTCTTTCCAAGTAAAGAAAGCTAATTAAGACCAATAATTTCATTATTTGATAGATTTCAATTGATTTAAACTACCCAAGGTTTTAAAAAGTGTATCTCTTAATGAAATCAATGATCAGTGCAATCATTTAAGTGATTTGATAATTCTTTCATGTGAATGACTTATTGGAATGAAAGGATAAATGCATGGTACTCTATAATGAATGATTATTTACAATGAAAGGAGAAGCTTTATTGCCAATTAATCAAGTGACAGTCTAATGTTTCAAGCAATAAACCATTCTTCCCTCATGAAAAAAAAGCTAATTAATAGCAATAACTTCTTTATTTGATGGGCTTCAACTAGATTTAGATTATCTATGACAAGATAAGTGTATCTCCTAATGATATAAGTGATCAATGTAGACATTTAAGTTAATTTCATGATTTCATTGTGTGAATGATGCCATGGAATGAAAGGATAAGTCTTATTAGCTAGAAATGAAGTGAAAATGACAACTTGTATGCATTGAATTTTTATTTATGTAAGAAAAGCTAATCAAGATAAATGATTGATTTGTTTGATAAAATTCAATAGGCTCTAACTACTCAAATTGCATTCACATGAATGCTTTAGTGAAATTATTGGTCAATGTAAACATGATGGTTAATTGCATGATCATTTTGTATATGTGATTCCTTCTAACCATATGACAAGACTTATTGCCTGAAATTAAGTGATAAAATCAAGTTTGAAGCAATTAACGATTCTCTCTTAGTAAAGAAAGCTAATAAAGAACAATAACTCTTTTATTTGATAAACTTGAATGAATTTAGACTATCTATGGCTTAAAAACATGTATCTCACCATGACATCAATGATCAGTTTAGTCATTTAGGTAAATTTTATGATTCTTTTGTGTAAATAACTCCTTAGAACATAAAATGAAAAGATAAGCCTTATTAGCTAAAAATGAAGTGATGACCTTATCTTTGAAGCAATTAATCATTTTATCCATGTATCAAAAGCCAATCAAGATAAATAACTCCTTTATTTGCTAATTTAATGAATTTAGACTATTTAAGGTGTATTGGTGTGCATAACACAATGAAATTCATGTTTAGTATAAATATGGCTATTAATAATAGCCTAACCATCTTGTGTGATCAATTCCTTACAATAAAAGGATAAGCCTTATTGCTAATGACTTAAGTGACAACCATAAGTTTCAAGTAACAAACAATTATGTCATGCTAAAAAAACCTAATCAAGAGTAATAACTCCTTTATTTAATGAACTCATAAAGAAATAATTGATAGTATAGAAATTTAAGTTCATGATTCCTTTGTGCAAAATGACTCTTTAAAATAAAACGCTAAGCCTTACTAACAAGAAATGAAACCACCAACTTATCTTTAGGGTAGTAAACCATTTTACCATTTAAGAAATATTAATCAAGCAAAATGACTTTCAATGGATTAAGCCTACCTAATGAGTATTAATGTCTATGTCATAATGAACTTATTTCCAATGTAGAAATTGAAGTTAATATCATGATCATTTTGAATGAATAATTCCTTGCAACAAAAGATTTGTTTCATAATAAAGGTGATTAAGTCTTATAGCTTCTTCATTATTTGGACTTTAATGGATTTGGGTAACATACAAAACAATAATATTCATATAATAGTGAAATTAATGATTAATGTAGACATAAGTTAATTCATGATTCTTTTATGTGAATTACTCAAAACAAAAAGATAAGCTTTGTTAACTAGAAATGATGTGTCAATCTTATCTTTCAAGCAACAAACCATTCTATATATATGAGAAAAGGTAATGAAGATGGATGACTCCTTTTTCTGATAGAATTAAATGGATTTATACTAACAAAGTTGTCTTGATGTGAATATCTCAAAGAAATAAATCTTAGCTATAGCATGGATGTTAATTACATGATAATTTTGTGTAAATAATTCCTTGTTATGAAATAAAAAGCCTTATTATCATGAAATTAGGTAACAATCTCAAGCTTTAGGCAATGAATGATTATCTCTTAGTAATAAAAGATGGTAAAAATACAATAGCTTGTTAATTTAATGGACTTTGTTGGATTCAAACTACATAAAGAAGAAGTCTTATTACCAAGTAACCAAAAGAAGGTATCATATTTCAAGTAATAAACTATTCTCTCATAGTATAAATAAATGAAAAAAGATAATCAAAAGTAATAGCATGTTTCTTACATGAACTTCAATTGATGATTTTGTTTTTGTGTGATTCTCTTTAGAACTAAAGGAGAAGTCTTATTAACCAGAAATGAAGTGATAATCTTGCCTTTTAGGCAATGAACTTTTCTATTAATGTTAAAAAAAAACTAGTTCAAGATGGATAATTCCTTTGTTTGTTAGGATTTATTGGGTTCAAAAAATGTAAGGTTTATTATTATACATATCACAATGTAATTGACATTCATTGTAGACATACATGTTAAATGAATGATCATTTTGTGTGAATGATTCCTTGCAACAAAAGAAGAATTCTTATAGCCAAAGAATCAAATGATAGTCTCAAGTGTTAGGCCATGAATGATTATCTTTGAGTAAAGAAAGCTAATCAAGTGCAAAATCCTTATTATTTGATGGATTTTACTCAACTATTAGGCAATGAATCATCTTCAAGTGAAGAAAGCTAATCAAATTCAAAATATTCATTGTTTGATGAATTTTAATGGATTCATACTACCTATAATAGCTTCTTTATTAGATGAACTTCAATGGATTTGGATTGCCCCAAGAAATAATAACATGTATCTCATAATAAAATCAATGATTAGGTAGAAATTTAGTTAATTTTATTATTCCTTTATGTCATTAACTTCTTAGAATAATAAGTGTTGCCTTATTAGCTTCAAACAAATTGTCTGTCTCATATTTTGGCAAATAAACTAATCTATCCTTGTATATAAAAATAATCAACATGAATAACTCTTTTGTCTCAAGAAGTTAATGAATTCATATTAATAAAGGTGTATTAACATGTATGTCGCAATCAAATTAAAGTTTAGTGTATATAAGGATGTTAATTGTATAATAAAAAAATGATTCATTTAATGGAAGGAGAAGTAATTTTGTTAAGGAATTAGGTAACAATATCATATTTCAAATAATGAATGATTCTCTTTAGATAAAGAAAACAAATAAAGAGCAATAACTCTTTTATTCAATAGACTACATTGGATTTGGACTACGTAAAGGTGAAGTACTTTAGTTATCAAGAGATGATTTCATCTTTTAATCAATAAACATTTTTTCCCAAATTAATTGGATGAACTTTAATGGGTTCTAATTACCCAAAGCATAATAATGTTCATTTTGTAATGAAATTAATGATTAATATAAACATTTAAGCTAATTTTATGGAATGACTCTTTTGTTGCCATGATGACATTTAAGCTAATTTCAATGAATGACTCCTTTGTTGCAATGAAAACATTTAAGTTAATTTCATAAAAAGCTAATCAAGATTAATGACTCTTTTGTTTATTGAAATTCAATTAATTCAAATTATCAAAGGTGTATTAACTTGTGTATCACAATGAAATTAATGTTTGATGAAACATATATGTCAATTGCATGATTGTTTTGTGTGGATCATTCCTTGCAATGGGTGGAGAAGCCTTATGGCCAAGGAATCAAGTAACAAGCTTAAGTGTTAGGTAATGAATGATTATATCATACTAAAGGAAGCATATCGAAAGGAAAAAATTTTTATTCAATAAGCTTTAATGGATTTAAAGTACCCAAAACCTTATTAAGAGATGGTCTCATATTTTAAGTAATGAATTATTTTCTCATAGTAAAGAAAACTAATTAAAAGTCATAGCTTCTTTATTAAATGGATTTCAATGCATGTGGACTACACAAGACAAAATAACCTATACTTAGAATGAAATAATAATTAGTGTAAACAATTAAATTAAATTAATGTTCCTTTGTGTAAATGATAACTTAGAATGAAAGAAGAATCCTTATTAGTTAAAATTAAAGATGAATAAATCCTTTTCTTATTTGGAATTCAATGGATTTAAAGTACCTAAAGTGTATTTACATACAAATCATAATGAAATTATTATTTAATATAGACATAAATGTCAATTCCATGATGATATTGTGTCAATGATTCCTTATAATGAAAGAAAAAGTCTTATTGCTGAGAAATCAGGTGAGGTATAGTTGCTTTGCATTCTATGATTGTTGATAATTGAAACAAAGTTCAATCTCTTTATTTTAGTTCTTATCACTTTTACTTTTCAAGTGTGGTGAATTTCCAATGTTCTTATCATAGGTGTGGTTGCTTTCCATTATTAGCATTGTTGCAAACTTAATTCTCTTAATTCTTTTTTAATCTATGTAATTGGTTTCTTTGGATTATTTATCTTGTCCATAATTCATTACTTTGTTTGATAGAATTCAATGAAGTTAGACTAACCAAGGTATATGGATGTGCATATCATAATGAAATTGATGTTTGGTATTGACATGAATTAATGTGAACCCTAAAAGACATAACTTATGTATCCAACATGCATAAGGAATTGAACAAGAACCCAAGAAAGCTAAATCATATTTCAACCACACTAATTTGAGACCCAATGTTTAAAGGAACAAAAATCTAAGGTATAAAGAAAGATATGGATGCCACAATTTAAAAAAAAAAAAAAAGGATTTAGGAGTGATAAGTCAAGTTAAACACCACAAAAAAAGTTAGTTCTTCATAAGTTCTTTAGTTCTTAGAAGAATCAAAAAAGAAAATTCCCATGTTTTTATTTCACCAATGATTTATCATTTAATAATGAAATCAAGCTAATTTATAAGCTAAATTAACAATCCTAAATGCAGATATAAGGACAATTTTTCTAAATAAGTTAACAACAAATTTTTTCCTATTTTTTAGAAGTTATTATAGAAACTCTTACAATTACCTAACACAAGCCCTTTCAGCAAACTTATATAATTAATAAAGTCTTAACTTGCATCAAAATATGCTTTGTTACCCTTCAAGTTAGAATTAACTTTTTTGACTCATATTTCTTCAATTAGCTTGTTTAGTATCTCTTTCATCCTTTTAGCTCTCAAACATGTCATTAAACTTTCTTTAATACTCAATGGATACTTAAAAGTCCTTCATACGTCAACTTTTCTATAGATCTTGAAGTTCCCGACATCACCCTAGGATTTACTAGTTTATGATACTGAGAGGGGGGGTAAATCATTATCACCACAATTCGCAATTCGCAGGTAAGTAAACAACTTCAACCTCTTCTTAAAAGCAAATTCTTTCACAGATTCGACTAAGGTAGATTTATTGCTACCTACTAATCACAATAGTCCCCAAAGTCACCTTTCATACACCTTGCCTATTAGGTCTTCGTTAGGTTATGGATTGGCTGATATTTTTGCTGCGTCCAGACAACTCAATTCAAAATACAGAACGTAAAACAAAGTAAGGACACACGAGATTTACGTGGTTCTGTCAACGTGACGCACATCCACGGTGGTAGGGACTCTCCTTCTACCGAGACAATCCACTATACTTGAGAATACCAGTTACAATGGATGTCTTAATCCTCTGCTCCTTTCATTATTACAAATACTAAGTAAGTACAATACAAAGAGTGTTACTTACTGTGTCTACCCTTCTTCTAGCTTGTCTTGCCTCTGTTGAATTGAAAAGGCTGCTTCACTACCGCTTTGAAGTTCACCACAACGTTCTCTAACCTTTCTTAAAGAAATTTGGAAATACATTGAGTTCTTTCCGAAGCTTCGCCAAATTCTTCTCTAGGTTGTCTCACACAGCTCCTGCTTTTACCATCTCACGGTTTTCCATTCCACGTCTCACGGCCTGCCTCACATTTCTGGTTTGGCGTTACATGTCTCATGCACGTTTCTAATTTGCACCCTTTGTTGGTCACACACCTCACGCATGCTTTTGATTTGGCGTTTCACATCTCACGTACATTTCTGATTTGCATGCCTTGCTGGTCACACACCTTACCACCGTTTCTGATTTGCACTTGTCCGTTTTACACCTCTAGACAACTTGGTTTGCTCTCCCGGTGGTCTCCTCTTTCACAGTTTCTCCTCTCTTCCCTTACAGACGGTGTGCTGTCTTCTCTCTGACGTGAGTCACAAGGTTTTCTCTAGCCGTCACATGGTTTCCCATGCTGTCCAAGGTATCCCTTGGTGTTATCTCCTTTTGTCGTGTGTTGTCTCCTTGTCGTGCTGTCTCCTAGCCGTCCACCTTGCTTTGGCTGTCCACTCTTGGTTGGTCGTTCTCCTCCTTGCTATCCACACCTATTTTGCTAGTTGATTGCTTTGCCGTTTAGCTTGTGTTGGCCGAATGTTTTCTTGTGTTAGATGGTTCCTCCTTTGTATTTGGTCGGTTGTCTCCTTGCTTGGACGTCTAGGGTTTTCTCTCAAGGTTGTGTATTCTCTCTTGGCCGAATATCCTAGCTTGTGTTGGCCGGTTTCTCTCTTTGGATGGTTTCTCTTTGTGTTGGCCGAATGGTTGGTTAGATGTTCTCTCTCTTTCAGCCAGTGGTGGTTTTGCCGTTCACTCTTTGGTTTTGGCGTGCTGTTTTGTGTTTGGTCGTTTCACCTTTTATGATTTGTGATTTGCCGTCCACCCTCTCTTGCTGTCCAGCCGTGTACTCTCTCTTTGCTGTCCACCCGTTCCTCCCTTGTTTTCTCTCTTTGGTTGATCACCCACCTTTGCCGTTTATGCTGTTTTTCTGTGTAGGGTAGGGCTTTTTTTTTATTATTGTCTCTTTGCTTGGCCGGTTGTATAGATTTTCCGAATGGTTGAATTGCCGACCCTCTACTGGCTTTATCTTCCAAGGCCTTTATATACTCTCTTCCATGAAACCCTAATAGGGCTTATGCGATGAATTTACATTCTTGCCCCTCCATATGGCTTTTACTTTCTTGCGCCTCCATGTGGCTTTACTTTCTTGCACACTTAAATCTAGTTGACAACAATTACAACCCATAGAAGGCTGTGGGAACAACAGATCTCATCATGGATATTAATTACATAATCATTTTGTTTGAATGATTTTTTACAATGGAAAAAGAAGCCTTATTGCTAGGTAATTAGGTGGTAGTTGTGATTTTTAGGCAATGAATGATTATCTTCTATCAATGAAAGCTAATTCAAACTAATAGATATATTGTTATATGGCTATGTTTAGGGTTGAACACCATAAAAGAGTTATCTTTTAAGCAATCATAGATTACCCTAACTTTTTTCTCATTAACCTCAATAATCCTAACACTTAAAACCTATTGCAAAAATATGATCTGGTCAGTGCAAAAGTAACATTTGTTAAGGCTAACATACAATTTTTTAAAATGTAACACACTTGGAACAAAATATAAATAATCAAGTTGCTTGTCTAAGTTTTTTCTATAAACTAGAATATCATCAAAATATACAACCACATATTTACCAATAAATGCATGCAAAACATGATTTATTAATCTTAGAAAAGGCTTGATTCATCAATGAAACCAAATCATATAACATGCCATTCATACAAACTATACTTAATTTTGAAAGCTATTTTCCACTTATACCCTCTCTCATCTTAATTTAGTGATATTCAGTTTTTAAATCAATATTGGAAAAACCACATAAATCATGCTTGGTTTTCAAATCAATTTTCAAATCATGTTCTTTTTTTTTTTCCAAAGAGTATAACATATATATCCTTTTTCCATATACTTGGTTTAGTTTCTTAAAGCTTAGAGTGAGGATCATTTACATATTATAAATCTAGTTTAACTTTCCTTAGATTATATATATAATTGCATTATAGGTTTCTTAGCTATTTTTAACAGGGTTCATACAAGTCTACTTACTCTTTTGCCATTAAAGGGTAAAAGAAAGTTGTTTTTAAACCTAGTAAATAGGTATGGGTGCATATATTCAAGGAGAGATTCCATGCACAAGGCATTCTTAGTGATTGCAAGGATTAATGACAATACCTACAAATTAGATCATTCTAATCGGTATAATATTAATGGTACTTTTAATGCTTATGATCTTTCTCTTTTTTATGCAAGTGATGAGTAGAGGATAATTCTTTTTTAGGAGAGGGGGAATGATAAGAATGAAGTCAACACATGTATTGATCCTTTATGCATACATAAATGTCCAATAACAAAAGCTAAAGCTAAAAATAGGCTTATTGAGTTATTAGGATTGAATACAATGAACAACAGAAAGATCAAGGCTTAATAAATTTCATACAAACTCAAGGATACCTAACTTGAGGAAGTTGGGCTAAATTATGGACCTAGCGCCATACATTTGTTCTTTTTACAACTTGGCCACATACCTTGTTTCATTGGAGGGTCATGCATGCTATTTAGTTATTTTGTATTTGTAATGAGATTAAAATGTCTTAATTTAAAGTCAATCTGCCTAATCCTTTATTTAATAGTTTATTAAGCAAGTTTGTTGTTTCTTATTTTGTTTTAGATTCTATTATATTTTGGATTTATTATTCTCTATTAAACTTTATGTATAGGTATGTAACCCTTTTTGTAGGGATTGTTTGATTGATTTTTAAGAAATTTGAGAGACTTTTCTCTTTAGTTCATTTAAGAACTGATAAAGATTACTCTTATGGCATTCTAATTATGATTTATACATTTGGTTGTGTTTTCTTAATAAGCATAGGGTCAAGGTGTTTTTTTTTTTTTTACTCTTATTAAACTTTATTTGGATTTCTTAGGATTTGAATTTCTTATTTGATTATGGGTTTCATTATGCTATTTGAGATTCACATCAAAGTACTTGTAATGATTAATGAATCATGTGCTTTGTAATTTTATTGTTTAATTTGTGATGGTTTATTTTGATGACATTTTTAATTTATAACAAGAATCATAAGTAGTATATGGAACACCTTAAGAAAGTCCTTGAACTATTACAATAAAAGAATTGTTTGGCAATATAAAGAAGTGTCAATTTTGCAAAGATCAAATTATCCTTTTTTATTATGTTTTTTCACAACATAGGGTTGAAGTTGATGGAAAGAAAGTAAGGCCTTTAAGGACTGACTTATACGTACTAATGTTTTAGAGGTGAGGAGTTCACATAGGTAGCATCCTTTTATAGGAGGTTTGTGAAAAATTTTAGCAATATTCTTGCTCCTTTGATTAAATGTATCAAGAAAGATGGTGACTTTAGGAGGATTGAGGCTACCTAAAGAGTTTTGAACTAATTAAGGAAAGTTGTATTCAACACCTATCTTAGTTTTTCCTAATTTTTCAAAGACTTTTGAATTAGAGTGTAATGTTTATAGAGTGGGAATTAGGGTTATTCTTATGCAAGAAGATGTCCTATAGCCTATTTTAGTAAGAAGCTAAATGGGGCAAGCTTGAGTTATTTAATATATGATAAGAAGTTTTATGCACTGATTTGAGATGTGGAGACTAGGCAATATAACCTGCAACTTGAGCAGTTTGTTATTTCACATAGATAATGAATCCTTGAAGCATTTAAAGGGGAAAGACAAGCTGAATCAAAGACATGCAATATGGGTAGAGTTCTTAGGGGTTTTTCCCTATGTCATCAAGTATAAAAAGGGAAATGTAAATGTAGTAGCAGGTACACTATTATAAAGGTATGCTTTAATCTCATTGTTGAATACTAAGTTTAAAGGTTTTGAATTAATTAAAAGTCAATGTTTGGATGACCCATACTTTGCTTTTATTTACTTGGCTTGTGAGAAAGGGACAATTAATGGCTTTTAGAGGCGTAAGGGGTACTTGTTCATATTCAAAAGGTTTTTTATTCTTAAGGGATTGGTTAGGGAATTTCTAGTAAAGGAGGCACATGGTGGAGGTTTAGTTGGACACATTAGTGAAAAGAAGACTTTAGAACTTGTTAAAGAATATTTTTATTGGTCAGGGATGATTAGAGATGTGCATGATGTGATAAAAAGGTGCGTGGCTTGTAAGAAGGCAAAGAGTAAAAAGGTTGCTCATTGGTTGCATATGCATTTACCTATTTTAAATGAACCTTGGGTTGATATAAGTATGAACTTCATACTTAGATTGCTAAGGACACAATTTGGTTATTGTGGTTGTTTGGCTCTCAAAGATGTCTCACTTTGTACCTTGTCATAAAATCAATAGTGCTTCTTATGTGGCAAATTTGTTCATTTGAGAAATTGTGAAATTGCATGAAATACCAAAGAGTATGGTGTCTGATCAATATGTCAAGTTCTTAAGTTACTTTTAGAAGATGTTATGGAAAAAGTTTGGCATAAGGCTACTCTTTAGCATAGTTTGTAAATCATATACAGATAAACAACAAAACTTTTTATTCCAAGTGATCTTGTATTGATTCATCTTCAAAAAGAGAGATTTTTTAGCCAAGGGAAGTCCAAGCTTATGGGTCAAGTAGACGGTCCTTTTAAAGTGCTAGAAAAGGTGAATGATAATTCTTATTTTCCATCTATTTTTGCTACTTTTTAGTATTGTTTTATCAAACAAAAAGATGTTAGTTTTTCTTTTTAGTTTGTTTCTTTTGATCAAATTATTGTCTTAAATAAAACAATCATTACCTTAAACTTCCCTAAATACAAATACAAGTACATTTTTTTATTTTAAGGCATATCTGTGTCTCCATTCATTATAATAAGTCATTCTCACAATATGTTTATGAAATTAACTACTAAGTACCCAAAAACATTATATTCATTATAATAATACATCCTCACAACTTTGCCATTATGAATGCCTTGAATTCCATAAAACAAAAGAGTCATTGATCTTGATTAACTTTTTGGATAAGCATTAAATGGTTCAATTCCAATCTAATAAGACTATCTCTTCATTTCTTCCTAAAAAGGACCTTATTTTCAATACATAGACTAATTTACACAAAATAATTTTGAAATTAACTTTTGTGTCCGCACCAAACATTGCATTAAACACAACAAGCCTATTTGTATGTCTTTGGTACTCTAAATTCGTTAAAATCAATCAAATAAAGATGTCATTGATCTTTTTAACTTTTTTCACTTGAATTGAATAGTTCAACTCCAAAGGGATGAGATTGTCACTTTATTTCTTGCTAACAAGATTTATCCTTTCATTGTAATAATTCATTCACAAAATATGTTCATGTAAATAAATTATGTTCATACAATAAACTATTCATTGCTATAAGTATTTCCTTACACCTCTAGCATTTTGAACTGGTTGAATTCCATCAAACAAATGACTCATTGATCTTGATGTTTTTTCCTTACAGGTATTGCATGGTTCTATTATTAAAAAATGAGATTGTCCCTTCATTTTTTGCTAATAAGACTTGTTGTCTCATTGCATGGACTTAGTTAAACAAAATAATCTTAAAATTAACTTGTGTATCTACTCCTAATATTATATCTATTGCAACAAGCTTGCCTATAAACCTTTGAAACTTTAGACGTTTTAACATTTCTTAATGGTATTAAATGACTCAATTCTTCAAGGATGAGGTTTTGTAACTTCTTTTATCACTAATGAAGTTTCTCTTTTTATTGTAATACCTTAGTTGCACAACATATTAATGAAATAAACTTTCTGTATTCATACATAATATTATATTCATTATGACAAGCACGTCCTCACTTCCTTGTACTTTGAATTTATTAAATTTCATCAAACAAATTTATCATTAATCTTGATTAGCTTTTCTTACAAGTATTTAAGGGTTCAATTCCTAAGTAATGACACCATTTCTTCATTTCTTATTAATAAGGCTCGTCCTTTTTTTTTTTCAAGTACTCATTTAAACAAAACAAGTTTGAAATTAATCTTTATATCTACAACAAATATTATATTCATTACAATAAGCCCATACTCCTTTAGAACTTTAAATCAATTGGATTCTAACATAGAAAGTTGTCATTGATCTTAATTAGCTTTTGTTATTGTTATTGAATAATTCAATTCCTAAGAAATGAGACTATATGATGTGTACAAGAATTAGAGACTTGCTTGTGTTTATGTTTAGGGAAATTTAAAGTAATGATTATTTTGTTTAAGACAATAATTTGATAAAAAGAGTCAAAATAAAAAGAAAAATTAGCAATCCCTTGTTTGATAAGAAATTCACTATACTCTTAGATAGAAGAAGGAAGAGTGATAAGAATCAATTATTAATTTGCCATTAAACAAATAAATTGCTCTAATAAAAATTAGGACAATATGCAAGCTGCAAATTTTATAATGTTTTCAAAATCAATCATTTCAAAATATTTTTCAATCCCTTAAATAAAGAATAATGGTAAAAAGTGGTTAAGACTATTGAAAAACAAGGAAATTAGAGTTGTTAATTATGAATAATGTTGGAAAATTTCTTTCATATTCATAGATATAGGGAACGTAATTCGCATGGATATAACAAGTATCACTTGGGTTGCTTTAATGGTAGTCTTTACATTTTCCCTTTCACTCGTAGTATAGGGCAGAAGTGGTCTCTAAAGGTACTAGTAATTGAGTTAAAAAATTAAACCAATTCTTTTCTAAATCATTTTGTTTTGCAAAGACTTTTTTTTCATTTAAATATTTAAATTGAATTCAATTTCTAAATTCAGTAATTGAATTAGAAAAATCCAATTATATTGGATTCAAATGGAGTAATATATTCTATGAATAATACGCTTTTTATCATAATCAACTCAAACAAATATTTCAATGATTCCCATGCTCATATTCCTAAAGTAATCATATTTTGAAAGTAAAAGGAATATAAATGATAGGAAATTGATTTCAACCGAATTCTTCCTAAATTTTTTAGTTTGATAAACCGACTCTTACCATAATTTTATGTAGACAATAAGGAAAAGTGTAATCCTTTTTTCTTCCTTTTTTTTATTTGTTTTTGTTTGACTTTTTCCTATTCAAAGTGAAAAGAGAAGAAAGGAGTTCTTTTATTAGTTACTAACTAATTATTTAATTCAAATTAAGTGGATTTGTTTTTCTTTTTTTTATGAGAAATAAGATAAACATATTGATTCTCCAATGAGATATTAGGTATAATAAGATATTTTCTTAGACAAGTCACAAATAAGCACATAATGTTGAGTTTAATGTTTTATTATTTTAAAATTTTGATTTATGCTATACTTAACTCTTCATTGATTTATTTTATATCATGATTCAAAGGTTAAAAATCCACAAGATTTACTGATTCTTTTTGCTGAACTTTGAAAAAGTTTTTATAGAACTCATTTCTTTGGATGACCTATTAATTGCTCAATCGATTACTTTTTTTAGATTAATTAGCTATAAAATAGAATTTAAAACATAAGATATAAACATATGTAGGCTGGGTGTTACACCCTTATTAATTAAGAGCTTAAACAAACATAAACTAATTAAAATAATAACAAATAAGTTAAAAAAAAAAAAAACTCTTGCAATCGCTCTAATCTAAGTGTGCCCATTCGTATCTAATCCTTTAAGCAAGTGAGCAATGTGTTCAAAATAAGCTCTAACTTATTTGCTTTGGCCTCTAGACTCTCCATACGTGCTATATTCACCTTTAAAAGCAATGTTAGGGTTATTAAACAAGCAATTGGCCCAAAATTATAAACCGTACAATCTTGGGCAGACCCCATATCACTAAGGATCACTTCATCTTCCACAAGTTAAGTAGGATTTGGCTTCAAATCTAACTTGTGCTACCCTCTAAGGAAGGTGATAGATCCCTTACATTGAATGTGACTTATACATTAAATTCACTTGGCAAATCAATCTTATAGGCATTGTCATTCACCTTTTGTAGCACTTTGAAAGGAACATCAACTTAAGACATGAGCTTGGACTTCTTTTGGCTTAAAAATCTCTTTCTTCAAAGATGAATCCATACAAAATCACTTGGAACAAACTGAATTTTTTTCCTTTTATTGGTTACTTTCTCATAAGGTACATTTCATTTTTTTTATTTGCTATTTGACACTCTCATGCTAATTTTTAACTAATTTAACCTTCTTTTTCCCATACAAATATACACGATTATTAGTTAGAAGTGGTGTTAACTCAAGTGGGGTAATGAGATTAAATACATAAACCACCTCGCAAGGAGAATGTTTAATTGCACTATGCAAGCTTTTATTATATATAAATTCAACAAAAGTCAAGCAACCATCCCAATTCTTCAAATCCTTATTAACAATTGTTTTAATTAAATAGGAAAGTATACCATTTACCAATTCAGTTTGCTTTTCTATTTACAAATGACAACTGTGTTAATGAGTAGCCTTATGCTAGGTTTTTTCCTTGTCTTCCAAAAGTAACTCAAGACTTGACATCTTGATTAAACACTATACTCTTTGGTACTTCATTCAATCTCATAATTTCTCAAAAGAGCAAATTTGCAACATAAGAAGTATCAATGGTTTCATTACATGGTACAAAGAGAGACATCTTGGAGAACCTAAAAACAGCTAGCGTAACTAAATCCTTATCTCTTTATGTGAGCATCCAAATACAAAATTCATACTCATATCAATTAAAGGCTTATCCACCTTTGAAAATACTTTAAAACCATGCAATTCATCAAGCATATAATTTAGCTTAGGATATAATAGTGATGCTTCACCATTATTTTATTTATCGCCCCACTATTTACACATATTCTTAAGTCCTATCCCTTTTTGGCACTAAAAAAGTATTATTGACGAAGGGCTCATTAATTTTCTTACATAACCCTTCTCCAACAACTCAATTACTTGCCATTACTACTCCTTAGCCTCTTATGGATTACTTCTATAGGCTAGTTTATTTGATAAAATATAGCTCCTAACATGACATCAATTGGATGTTTAATCCCTATAATTGGTGGTAATTTCTTTGGTAACTCTTTTGGAAGCACATTAACAAACTCTTCTAAAATCTTTTCAACTTGTAGTGAAAAGGAAGTTTTCTCATTTGGTATCACTTCCTTCACTATTACAATTAGAATTAGGTTGAAAATGGACAGGGCTTGCCTTATTTCTCCTTTGCTCACAACAAGCTTTCTTTCTTTCCTTTATCAACCAAAAGCTAGTCTCTTTGCACTTGTTGTAGACTAAGAGGAGCTAAGATTATATTTTTCCCATCATTCACAAAATAACAAGTGTTTTTGAATCTATCATATTGCCACAGTCTCTTTAAAAGTAACTCACACTTATTTGAAGTACATCACACATCACCTCATCCTTGTATGATTTTCCAATTACAAATGGTACCAAAACCTATTGGGTAACCCTTACTTCTACATTATCATTCAATAATTGCTACTTATATAAATAGGGGTATTTTATTGTCATTAAGTTTAACTTTCCATTGACGTGGAAGAAGCAACATTAGTGTTGCTCTCTCCATCTAAAATCACTTTGCACACCTTTTTATTAATTATGCATTAGTATGGAAGTTGTTTTCAAATTGTTCATCATTTACCTTTGCTTGTGAGTTCAAAGGGCATCAAATTACATGCAATTCTCTCTCATTAGCATACTTTGCATTATCTTTCTCCAAATACTCATTTTCTTTTTCTTCTAACACTGCCTTATTTGCACTTTACTTCTTTTTGTGATCTTGAATTGTCATCACCCTCTTATTTGGACACTAAGAAATGGCCAAGACATTTTAAGCATTTAATGTCTTGAGCCCTTTTTAAAGGCTTTGAATCAGTCATTTCCTTTTTCTCCTTAACCAAATCTACTAGTAGTATACTAACGGCCCCTTTTTCTATCCATTTTACACTCCAATTAAAATTAAACCATAGAAGGGTGGAAGTTGAGTTATTTGTCTTATTGCCAATCTATTGTGACACAATTTGCTTATTCATACCATGTTTAAGCTATCTATGCAACTTAACAGCAAGCTTAATCACAACCCTTAAAAATACAAAAGATTGTAACTCCCCCATAATTGTGGTTACTCTATTCATCCTTCTTAAGAACCTTACCATGGTTTGTTTTTAAGGTTATTGTAATTCTCATTCAACATTAGTATTTTTAATTCCTTAACATAATCTTTAATGCACATACCTTATTGCCTAAGACTTTGCAACCTAATGTATGATTCTTACCTATAATATTCAAGAACAAAACATTTTTGCATTAATTTTTCCATAGCTCGCTAACCTTTAATCTTGTCTTTGTCATCTATCCTTCACTATGCCTTCAAATTTTACCATAATAAATTAGCATAATTTGTGAATTCAAGAGCAATAAGTTTGCATTTTTTTTTTTCTCAGTATAAGATTGGCACTTGAATACCTTTTCCACTCACTATACCCATTACAAATACTCCTTAGGTTTGTTAGTTTATTTAAATGGTGGAATCTTTATTTTTATGTTGTTTCCTACATCCCATTGCTATCTCCTTTGCCAAGGCTATTATTCCACACCATCGTCTATTCTAAGCTTATATCACATACCATGGATTATACAATAACTGCCATTATACCATAAGCCTCAAGCAGTAAAAGGAGCTATTGTGATTATTTGGGAGACAAAGGGTAATATGGTATAATGGCAGTTGTTGCATAATCCATGGTATGTGATACAATGTAGCAAAGAGTAACATTTTATCTTTGACTTCCTCATTCTTTATGTAGAACTTTTCATAAATAGCTTTTACTTTTAAGAGTAAAGTTATTTTATATAGTCCCCACTTAAAGAATCAAACTTTAAACTAGCTTAGAAAGTTGGTTATATCACGAGGAAAGTGAATTTGAACAAACCAACTAAATTTTCTCTACTTAGTTTTATAGCATAAAGCTCTATTCCAAAATTCAATATAATCAAAATAATTGAAAGTTTTAATATTTCACCATTCTGTTAACTCTTTTGAAGTTAAAAGATCTCCTTGCCATTCATTAAGGTAAATAACTCTTTTTATTTTGAATTTGGCATAAGCCCAGTCATAGGTACCCAAATAGCCCATTTCTCTTTCAATGGGTTTAATAACCATTAATCCTATTTCAATCGGGATTTCTTGATAATAAAATTGATCCTTCATATTAAGACAAGGATACATATTATCTTTCATATAAAATTATATAACCTCATAAGGTTTTAAGTTAGCATAATTGTTTTCAACAGGGCACAAAAATTCACTAAATTTATGAATAAAAGGGTAAGTTTTAAATTTATTACTCACTTATAAGCATCTTCTAATAAAGGATCTAAATCCTTGAGTTTTAAAGATTTGACTCCATCTTTTGTTAGTGAAATTACCATAATGGATGGGGAAGATATTCTTTGTATTAAAGGTCTCTTACTTATGATCTTTCCTATAAGAACTCAAGAGTTAGGAAATTTGATAAGGAATTGGATTCTCGTCTAATAAACTTAATATCAAAGTTAAAAGTAGAAAGAATACCCTACCATCTTACAAAGATTTGTTTTAAGGCCAAAAGTTTAGCATTTTTAATTAAAACCTCTTTTGTCACTTAGTAGTTAATTCTTAGCAGAAAATTTTGATTAGTAGTGCTTAAAGGACAATTTGAATAGTAAAAGATTTCATGTATCTTTTTTCTGATGGAATTCAGTTGACTTAAACAACCCCAATTGTATTAATTTACATGTTGTAATAAACTTAATGGTGGATGTAGACATTAATGTTAATTGCATGATCACTTTGTGGGAATGATTCTTTCCACCAAAATAAAAAGCATTATTATTATGAGATTAGGTTGTTATCTCAAAATTGAACCCACAAATGATTGTCTCTTGGTAAAGAAATCTAATCATGAGAAGCTTGGTATAACTCTTTAGCACAACTTGTCAATCATAAACAAAACAAAAGTATTTATTTTGCAATGAAAGGAGAAGTCATTTTGCCAATAAAATAGATGATGGTGCCAAGTTGCAAGCAATGAATGATTCTTTCTAGGCAAGGAATTCTAACCAAGAGTAGTAACTTTTTATTTGATGGACTTCAATTGCTTTAGACTAACAAAAGGATAATATTGTGCATTTTATAATAAAATTAATGATCATGTATTCATTTAAGTTAATTTTATGATTTCTTTTTGTTGATAACTCTTTGTAATGAATGTTGTAAGCCTTATGGTGTATTGAAATGGAAGTCGCAATAGAACTAATGTTTAGTGTAGACATAGAAGTTAATTACATGGTAATTTACAATGAATGATTCTTTACAATGAAAGGAAAAGCTATATTGTTAATCAGTCATGTGATAGTCTGATGTTTTAAATAATAAACAATTCTTTACTAGTAAAGAAAGCTAATTAAGAATAATAACTTCTTTATTCAGTAGACTTCAACTAGATTTAGATTACCAAAGACAAAATAAGTGTATCTCCTAATAATATAACTAATTAGTTCAAACATTTAAGTTAATGTCATGATTTCATTGTGAAGTTCCCAACTTCACCCTAGGATCTACTAGTCTGTGATACTGAGAGGGGGGGTGAATTAGTATCACACCCCTTAAAAACCCTCTGATAATTTAAGCTAAAAATGAACTTTTTTCCAGATTCAACTAAGGTAGATCTATTGTTACCTATTGATCACAATAGTCCCCAAAGTTACCTTTCAGACACCTTGCCTATTAGATGAATCGGTTGTTCTTGACTAGGTCTTCTTTTAGGTTATAGGTTTGATGATTTTTTAGCTGTGTTCACAACTCAATTCAAAACACAGAATGTAAATTCAAAGTAAGGACACGGGAGATTTACGTGGTTCCGTCAATGTGACGTACTCCACGGTGGTAGAGTTTCTTCCTCTACTGAGACAATCCACTATACTTGAGAACACCAATGTGGTATTCCCTATGATTACAATGGATGTCTTAATCTTCTACTCCTTTCACTATTGCAAATACAAAACAATCACAATACAAAGAGTGTCACTTACTGTGTCTACCCTTCTTCTAGCTTGTGTTGCCTCTGTTTGATTTAAATAGGCTGCTTCACTACCGCTTGGAAGATCACCAAAACACTCTTTAACCTCTCTTGAAGAAATCTGAAAAATTCGTTGAGTTCTCTCAAGTGCTTTACCGAATTTCTTCTCTAGGTTGTCTCACACGACTTCTGGTCTCACCGTCTCACGGTCTCACCCATCTCCTAGTCTCACCGTCTCACCATCTCATGGTCTCACTCTTGTCTGGTCTTATCATCACACCATCTCCAAGTCTCACGTCTCACCATTTTTAGTCTCACGTTTCACCAATTCTGGTCTCACATCAAACCATTTCTAGTCTTATTGATTCTGGGTTACACATCTCCTCTGGTCTCACCGGTTTCACCCTTTTTTGGTCTCACCTCTCACTTGGTCACATGTCTCACTAGGTCTCACGCCTCACCTTGTCTCATGTCTCACCTGGTCTATATCCCCAACGTTTCTGGTCTGTATCCCCCACGTTTCTCGGTTTCCAGGTCTGGCCTCTCCTGTTTCTGGTCTGCTCTCATGTCTCATGGTTTCCAAATCTGGTCTCTCCCATTTCATGCTTTGCTGGTCTCTCATTTCTGGTCTGCTCTAACGTTTCTGGTTTGCTCTCGCCGTTTCTGGTCTGTCACGTCCCGTTGCACGTTCTGGTCTGTCACACCCCATCGCTCATTCTGGTTTGTCACGCCCAGTCTCACATTCTGTTCTGTCCCTCCCTGTTGCACGTTCTGGCTTTGCTGGTCTTGGTTTGCTCTCATCGTCTCATGGATACCAGGTTTGGTCTCTCACCTCACGTTTCCAGGTTTGCCGTCTTCTCTAATTTCTTTTCTTACGGTGGTTACCTCAACAAAGAGATAAGTCTTGGTTTATATACTCCCTTCTATGCAAACCCTAGTAGGGTTTACTAGAGCCGTGACGAATTTCCTTTCTTGCCCCTCCATGTGGCTTCATATTACTGTTCCATTCAAAATTCACCATTATCCTCCTTCTTAATTTATTTTTCTTGCTCTTTTCTTTCTACTGAAAAACTCATCCCTTGAATGCTTAAATAAGCCACTTCTGTTTGCACACTTAAATCTGGTTGACAACAATTACAACCCATACAAGGCTGTGGGAACAACAATCTCCCCCTTTGTAATTGTTGGCAACACTCACAACGAAAGCTATTATGCAACAGTCCTTCATAATCTTCTTAGAGTAATAATCCAGAAGCAGATGGATTACAACTCCCCCAAATATACACTCCCCTTTCCTTAACAGCTCCCCCTGCACTATTACTTCTCTCCCCCTTTGCCAACCAATTACAAATTTGAAAAACCCGCAAAGTAAAGATGGAGGATTCACATGAACTTTAGGCTTGAGGAGGCATTTGCACAGACAGACTCATTCTGTGCTTTTCAAACAGCTCTGTGGATAGAGGTTTAGTTAGAATATTTGAGATTTGATCTTTAGTGTCGACATACTCCAACTGAATTGTGTCCTCTTCCACTTGATCCTTGATAAAGTGATACTGGATGTCAATATGCTTGCTCCTTGAATGTTGAACTGGATTCTTGCTGAGATCAATTGCATTTTGATTATCACAAAGTACATTCACTGGTAACTTCACTTCAACACCCAAATCGGCCAATTATCTTTGCATCCATATCACCTGAGTACATGCTGCACAAGCAGCCATATACTCAGCCTCCGCTGTGCTTAAAGCAACATTGTTTTGCTTTCTACTTAGCCATACAACACACTTTGAACCTAAGTAGAAGCTATAGCCACTGGTTGATTTTTTGTCATCTGTACTTCCTGCTAAGTCTGCATCAGTGTATGCTTGTAGTTTTCTAGAATCCATGGTAGGATACCACAAACCCATTTCTAGTGTCCCTTTAAGGTATCTTAGGATTTTTTTCACTGCCAACACATGAGATTCCTTAGGATCAGCTTGGAATCTGCTAGCGATGCACACAGCTTGCATGAGATGAGGCCTTGATGCTGTAAGGTACAGAAGTCTCCCTATCATCTTCCTGTATTTTGTAGGGCTTGTACTCCTTCCTTCCTGATCTTTTGTTAACTTACAGCCTACTGTCATAGGGGTACTGACAGGTCTGCTATCCTCCATGCCAAACCTTTTCAGCATCTCTTTGGCATGTTTTGTCTAAGAAATAAAAATACCTTCTTCACACTGTTTTATCTGTAATCCAAGAAAGTAAGTCATTTCTTCAATCAATGACATCTCAAATTCCTCACTCATCTTCTGTACAAATTCTTGGCATAGCTCAGAGTGATCCCCTCCAAAGATGATGTCATCTACATATGCTATGGTTATCAGTAGGCCTTTCTCTGAGTTGAATACATATAGGTTATTATCAACTGTTCCTCTTCTAAAGTTCAACCTTCTCAAATACGTGTCCAGCTTGCTGTACCATGCTCTTGGGGCTTGTTTAAGGCCATACAAGGCTTTCTTCAGCTTGCACACGTGTGTCTCATCCTCACTGATTTGTACTCCATCGAGTTGTTCAATATACACTTCTTCTTTCAGGAGCCCATTCAAAAAGGCTGATTCCACATCCATCTGGTAAACTTTATACCTCTTATGTGATGCCAAAGCTAAGAACATTCTGATAGTTTCTAACCTTGCTACTGGTGCAAAAGTTTCATCAACATCTACTCCTTCTATCTGAGTGTAGCCTTTGCAAACTAGCCTAGCCTTGTTCCTCACCACCTTGCCATCTTCATTGTGTTTATTTTTAAACACTCATTTTGTTCCTATGACATTCTTGTTAGTGGGTCTTGGAACCAGCTCCCATGTTTCATTCTTCTTAATTTGATCCAGCTCCTCATTGATAGCTTTGACCCAAGATTTGTCTTGTGTAGCCTCTTCAACAGATTTAGGTTCAACTTGTGAGAGTAAAGTAGTAGCTCCCACAATTCTTCTTCTTGTTGTAACTCCTACTGATGGGTCACCTACTATTTGATTTCCTTGATGAACACTGGTCCATATCTTCTTTGTCTTTCTCTCTTGCATAGTTTTAGTTGCAAGAGAATCTCTTTCTTCATCTTGAGACTCACTCTTCTCTGAGTCTGAACTTACTTCTTTTCCCTCTTCTTCATGTTGGTCAGATTCTTCATCTATCTTGAAGTCATCTTCTTCATTGTCCTCAACTTCTCTATTATGCATTGTTT
Organism: Ceriops tagal; assembly: GCA_021533255.1. NCBI lineage: Eukaryota > Viridiplantae > Streptophyta > Magnoliopsida > Malpighiales > Rhizophoraceae > Ceriops > Ceriops tagal. The sequence continues at coordinate 5,845,021 of CM038602.1, forward strand.
TCCAATTTTCATCTATTCTCACATCACTGGAAGTGACCACTTTTCCCAGTTTATGCAGAAAAACTCTGTAACCTTTTTGTCTTTGCTGAGTATCCCACAAAGATGCCTTCATCTGACCTGGCATGGAATTTTCCCAAGTTTTGCTCCTTGTTCTTCACAAAACATGGGCTACCAAAGATTTTAAGATACTTGGCTGTTGTCTTCTTCCCACTTCATAGCTCATATGGAGTCTTATCAGTATTGGGCCTTAGTAAAACTTTGTTCAATAGGTGTACGGCTATAAATGTTGCTTCTATCCAAAATCTTGTGTGAAGCTTGGATTCCAGCAGTAGAGTTCTTGCCATTTCAACCACAGCTCTATTTTCCTTTTCTACCACCCTGTTTTGTTGAGGTGTTCTTGCTGCTGCCATCTGATGGTGAATTCTATGCTTCTTAAGGTAATCTTCGAAAGCTCCATTTGTGAATTCAATGCCTTAATTTGACCTCAATACTTTGATCTTCTTTCCACTCTCATTTTCAGCCAATCTTCTGTACCTCTTAAAGCATTTCAAAACTTCTGACTTGTGTTTGAGGTGCATGATGCAGGTCCTTCTGGAATAATCATCAACAAACAAAATGAAGTAACTCTCACCATTCAACCTTTTTTTTCTCATCGGCCCACACAAATCAGTATGTATAATGTCAAGCACTAC
>CM038602.1:5859081-5870895 GCA_021533255.1 Ceriops tagal
TCCTTTTCCCTTCTTAGACCACTTTTTGAATTTCCTTGTGAAGTATGCCAATAATTCACCTTCACTTTCTTCCTCATCATCGTCATCCTCACTAGATGATTCTTCCTCTTCTTTTATCTTCAAGTGTTTCATAGCTTTGAAAGCTGCCTCCTTTGATACCTTCATTGTTGAGGAGCTCTCAGTTGACTTTATTCTCATCTCATATGCAATGAGATTGCACTAAAGATCATGCAAAGACGTAGAATTGAGATCTCTACTCTCCTCTATGGCTGCTACCTTTGAGGCAAACCTCTCAAGCAGAATTCTCAGAATGTTCTTCACAACAGATGAGTCCTTCTTGTTCTTCCCATGACTTCTCAGGTCGTTCACAGCATCAATAACCCTGGTGAAGAACTCTTGGACTGTCTCATTCTTTTGCATTTTGAGAGATTCATCTCTCCTTGAACACTTGAAGCTTAGCCTCCTTCATTCTGCCATCACCTTCATAGATTTTCTGCAATCTATCCCATATCTCCTTGGCAGATTTGCAGTCCATAACTTTAGCATACTTAGCATCTGTCAATGCTGAAATGATGACGTTTGAGGCCTTCCCATTTATCTCAAACTGCCTTAACTCCTCTAGGGTTGGGTCTTTACTTTCTTCTGGAGCCACAAAACCCTCTTGTACGCATTTCACCATGTTCATGCCCATGGTTGCAAATACCACTTGCATTCTTGCTCTCCACATATGGTAGTTGGTTCCATTGAAGATTGGAACCTTCTTGCTGTAAGTGGTGCTAGTGTTGGTACCGGCTTCCATTTCTCAGTATGCTGAACAAGTCAAACTTCTAGATCCCTTCAAACTAGTACACCAAGCTGTTAAGCTTCAAACTGGTGAACTTGGCTCTGATACCAATTGAAGTTCTTGACTTCTCGCTAGGATCTACTAGTTTGTGATACTGAGAGGGGGGGTCAATCAATATCACCACAATTCTCAATTCGCAGGTAAGTGAACAACTTCAACCTCTTCTTAAAAGCGAACTCTTTCTCAGACTCGACTAAGGTAGATCTATTGCTACCTACTAATCACAATAGTCCCCAAAGTCACCTTTCAGACACCTTGCCTAATAGACAATAAAGATGTTCTTGTTTAGGTCTTCCTTAGGTTATGGGTTGGCTGATACTTTAGCTGCGTTCACAACTCAATTCAAAACACAGAATGTAAAGCAAATTAAGGACATATGAGATTTAAATGGTTCCGTCAACGTGACATACATCCACGGTGGTAGGGACTCTCCCTTACCGAGACTATCCACTATACTTGTAAATATAGGTTACGATGAATGTCTTTAATTCTCTGCTCCTTTCACTATTGCAATTACTAAGCAAGTACAATGCAAAGAGTGTCACTTACTGTGTCTATCCTTCTTCTAGCTTGTCTTGCCTCTGTTGAATTGAAAGGCTGCTCCACTGCTACTTAGAAGTTCACCGCAACACTCTCTAACCTCTCTTGAAGAAGTCTGAAAATACGTTGAGTTCAATGCTTCGCTGAATTTCTTCTCTACGTTGTCTCACACAATTCCTGCTTTTACCGTCTTACGGTCTCACCCATCTCCTTGTCTTACGATCTCATTGTTTCATGGCTCGCCTGTCCGTTTCTCTCTCTTTTGCTGTCCAACCGGATTTCTCTCTCTTACCGCAGGATTTCTCTCACCGTCCTACCGGATTTCTCTCTCTTCACTGGATTTCTCTTTTCCGTTCACCGTCGGGTTTCTCTCTCTTCCCGCTGGTTTGCTCTGATTTGGTCATCGGGTTTCTCTCTCCTTCTGATCTGACCGTATAGGTCTTTGCCGTCCACCCACCTTCAGCCGTCCAGCCGTGTCAGGTTTCTCACTCTGATAGTCTGGTTTTTCACTCGCTCGTCACCTTCCTCAGCCACCTTTCGGTCGTCTTACGTCCAACGTTCAGCCCCCCTTCAGCCGCCTCCTTCTCTCTCAACATATTTGCCGTTTTTGCTCGATTTTCCGACCATCGATGGCTGCGTTTTCTTCTCCTTCCCGTCGACGGCTGCTCAATTGTTTCGACCATCCACCTTTGTTCTTCGATCAGCCCGGTCATCGACCGTCTCTCTCCTTCCTATCGATGGCTACTATTTTCTCTCTCTCTTCCAAGTGTTTGACGGTTTCTCTCTCTAGGTTTTGCCCTGCCGGATACACTGTTCAATTCCGACTACTCTTTTCTTTTGCAGGTAGTGTTCTTCTGTGTAGGGGTTGGTGTTCTCTTTGGTTGGTTGGTTGTCTAGGTTTTGTTGAATGCTCAATATTGTCGACTCCCTATTCTTTGTCTTCCAAGACCATTATATACTCTACTCCATGAAACCCTAATAGGGCTTATGCGGTGAATTCACTTTCTTGCCCTTCCATGTGGCTTCAATTTACTTGCACACGTAAACCTAGTTGACAACAATTACAACCCATACAAGGCTGTGGGAACAACAGATCCAAAGTTCGAAAGGTTTATAAGTAGGCTTGTTGTAATGAATATATTATTAAATGTAGATACACAAGTTAATTTCATGATTATTTTGTATGATTAAGTCCTTGCAATGAAATAATGAGCCTTTTTAACGAGAAATAAAAGGACAGTGTCATTATTTAGAAATAAAACTATGTAATATTTGTAAAAAAAGAACATTAAGATTAATGAGTCCTTTGTTTGATAGAATTTAATGAGTTTAAAGTGCCAAATGTGTAAGGTAGTGCTTATAATAATGAATATAATGTTTAATGTATAAAAATAATTTATTTTCATGAACATATTTTATGAATGAATTATTTCAATAAAAGGAGAAAACTTATTAGTAAAAAATGAAGTGACAATTTCATCTCTCTAGAGTTGAACTATTCAATTCAAGTGAGAAAAGTTCAGAAAGATCAATGGCATCTTTGTTGATTAATTTTGATAAATTTAAAGTACTATATCAACAAGTTTGTTGCAATTGATATAATTTTTGGTGTGGACACAAAAGTTAATTTTAAGATTATTTTGTATAAATAAGTCTATATAATGAAAAGAGGGTCCTTGTTAGGAAAAAAATGAAGAGTGTTGTTCCCACAGTGTTGTATAGGTTGTAATTATTGTCAACTAGGTTTAAGTGTGCAATAAGGTTAAAAGCCATATGGAGGGGCAAGAACATAAAAGCTACGTGGAAGGGCAAGACAGTAAATTCTCCCTATTAGGGTTTCATGGAGGAGTATATAAAGGCCAACATAAGAGAGTGAACAGTAACTGTCGAGAGACGGCCATAGAAGAGAGAGATATAGTTGCCAAAAATAGAGAAAAGAGGAGATGGCTGAAGGGACTAAATGGCAGATCGGAAGAGCAAAACGACAAAGTCCTATTCGGCCCACCAAGTGAGCCAACGGCAGAACAGGGGAAGGAGAGAAAATCCAACACGACCAAAGAGGAGAGTGGACGGCAAAGGAACAGCACACCACCGGCACACCAACGATCGATAGAACATGAGAGAAAGAGAGAAAAATTGAGACAACCATTGGAAGAGAGAGAAAAGAGGTATATGGCCAGAATAGAGGAGTCGACGGGAAGGAGAGAGAAAACACGACCAAATAAGGGAAAAGGAGAGAAAATCTAAGACGGCAAGAGAGGTACATGGCAAGAAGAGAGGGAAATCGTCCAAAGAGAAGAGATGTCCAAGCAAAGAGACAACCGGATGAAAAAGAGAGAAATCCGACTGGACAGTAAGAGAGAGAAATCCAATAGTAAGAGAGAAATCTGGTTGGACAGTAAGAGAAAGAGAAACGAACAGGTGAGGTGTCAGGCGTGAGACCAGCAAAGAGGAAGAAAACCAGAACCGTGAGGTAAGAGCAAAAACCAGAAATGCATCACCCCTGGAAGAGAAGAAAACCAGAACGTGCGTCGGCGTGAGACTAGAATGTGCGTCGGTGTGAGACCAGAACGTGCGACAGCGTGAGATAAGGAGACGGGTGAGACTGTGAGACGGTGAAAGCAGGAGCTGTGTGAGACAACCTAGAGAAGGAATTCGGTGAAGCATCAGAAAGAACTCAACATATTTCCAGATTTCTTTAAGAGAGGTTAGAGAGCATTGCGGTGAACTTCTAAGCGGTAGTGGAGCAGCCTTTCAATTCAACAGAGACAAGACAAGCTAGAAGAAGGGTAGACACAGTAAGTGACACTCTTTGTATTGTACTTGCTTAGTAATTACAATAGTGAAAGGAGCAGAGGATTAAGACATCCATTGTAACTGGAATTCTTAAGTATAGTGGATAGTCTCGGTAAGGGAGAGTCCCTACCACCGTGGATGTACGTCACGTTGACGAAACCACGTAAATCTTGTGTGTCCTTAATTTGCTTTACGTTCTGTGTTTTGAATTGAGTTGTGAACGCAACTAAAGTATTAACCAACCCATAACCTAACGAAGACCTAAACAAGAACATCCGAATTGTTTATTAGGCAAGGTGTCTAAAAGGTGATTTTGGGGACTATTGTCATTATTAGGTAGCAATAGATCTACCTTAGTCGAGTTTGAGAAAGAGTTCGCTTTTAAGAAGAAGTTGAAGTTGTTCACTTACCTACGAATTGCGAATTATGGTGATACTGATTCACCCCCCTCTCAGTATCACAACCTAGTAGATTCTAGGGTGAAGTCAGGAATTTCAAAGAGATAGTCTCATTAGTTTGGAATTAAATCATTCAATATTCATGAAAAATGCTAATCACGATTAATGAGTCCTTTGTTTTCTAAAACTCAAGGTATTCATAATGATAAAGGTGTGAGGATCTACTTGTCATAATGAGTATAATGTTTTTGGGTACACAAGTATTAATTTCATAAACATATTGTGAGAATGACTTATTATAATGAAAAGAGATGCTAATGTGACTAAGAATCAAGACATGCTTGTATTTATGTTTAGGGAAGTTTAATGTAACATTTATTTTATTTAAAACAATGATTTGATGAAGGAAACAAATTAAAAAAAAAAACTAATAGTCTCTTGTTTAATGAGAAATATGCCACAAACAAAAATAAACTAGCTTGATTTGTCATACCTTTAGATAAAAGAAAAAGAGTGATAAGAATTGATTGTTAATTCATCAATAAACAAATAAATTGTTTAGACAAAGATTAAGGTAAAATACAAGCTGTATTTTAACAATATTCTCCAAAACTGATCTTTCAAAGTATTTCTTAACCCCTTAAATAGGAAATAAGGCTAAAAAGTAGCAAAAGCAATTAAAAAATAGGAATTGTCATTCACCTTTTCTAACACTTTGAAAAGACTATCTACTTAAGCCATATGCTTAGCCATCCTTTTACTTGAAAATCTCTTTTTTTTGAAGAGGAATCTATACAAGATCACATGGAATAAATAATTCTACAATTGACAAGTTGTGCTAAAGAGCAACCTTATGCCAAACTTCTTCCATAAGGTCTTCAAAAACTAACTTAACTTGATTAGACACCACACTCGATATTCCATGCAATCTCACAATTTCTCAAAAGAAAAAACTTGCTATATAAGAAGCACCATTGATTTTATGACGAGGTACAAAGTAAGACATTTTTAAGAATGAAACAACCACCATAACTAAATTGTGTCCTTGGCAAACTAAGTACAAAGTCTATACTCATGTCAACCTAAGGTTGATCCAAAATAGGTAAAGGCAATACAATGAATAAGCAACCTCTTTACCTTTTGCCTTTTTACAAGCCATGCACCTCTCTATCATATGATGACATCTTTAATAATCCTTGTCTAATAAAAATATTCTTTAAATAGCTCTAAAGTCTTCTTTTCACCAAAGTGTCCAACTAAACTTCCACCATATACCTTCTTTACTAAAAGTTCCCTAATAGATCTTAGGAATAAAAATCCTTCTAAATATGAACAAGTACCCCTTATACCTATAAAAGCCATTAATTGCTCATTTCTTACAAGCCAAGTAAAGAGCAGAAGCAAAGTTTGGGTCATCTAAATATTAACTTTTAATTAATTTAAAGCCCATTAACTTAGCATTCAATAATGAGATTAGAGCATACCTCTATGATAGTGCATTTACCATTGCATTTACATTTCTTTTTTGTACTTGATGACATAAGGAAAGGCCCCTAAGAACTCCACTCATATAGTTTGTCTTTGATTTAGCTAGCCTTTCCCCTTTAAATGCTTTAAGGATTTATGGTTTGTGTGAATACAAAACTCCTTAAGTAATACGTTGCGTTGCTAAGTCTCCACAACTCAAATTAGTGCATAAAACTCCTTATCATCTATTAAATAACTCGAGCTTGTCCTACTTAACTTCTCATTAAAATAGGTTATGGGACATTTTTCTTATATAAGAACAACCTCAATTCCTACTCCAAAAACATCACACTCTAGTTCAAAAGTCTTTAAAATTTTGAGAAAAACTAAGATAGGTGTTCAATATAACTTTTCTTAATTTGCTCAAAACTCTTTTATGCAACCTCAATCCTTTTAGAGTCACCACCTTTTTTGATATATTCAATCAAAGGAACAAAAATTTTGCTAAAAGTTTTTACAAACCTCCTAGAAAAGGATTTTACGTATCAAAACTCTTTACCTCCAAAACATTAGTAGGTATAGGTCATTCCTTAATGGCCTTTACTTTCTTTCCATTAACTTCAACCCTATGTTGTGAAACAACAGAATGAAGAAGGATAACTTGATCCTTGCAAAGTTGTCACTTCTTTATGTTGCCAAACAATTCTCTTGTTGTAGTAGTTTAAACACTTTCTTAAGGTGTTTTATATGCTACTTATGATTCTTGTTATAAATAAAAAATGTCCTTAAAATAAACCATCACAAATAGGCAATAAAATTATGAAGCATATGATTCATCAATCCTATACAAGTACTCTAATGTGAATCTCAAAGCATATAGCAAAAATCACAAGTAAAATAAAGAATTCAAATCCCAAGAAATCTAAATGAACTTTAATAAGAGTTATAAAAAAATTGACCTAATGTTTGTTAAGAAAACACAAACCAAAGGTATAAATTAGAATTAGAATGCCATAAGAGTAATCTTGATAAGTTCCAAATTCTTAAAAAAATGAAAGAAAAAAGTCTCTTAAATTTATTAAAAATCAATTAGCTAATCTTCACAAAAGGGGGTTAAATGCCTATACATAGAGTTCAATAGAGAATAGTGTAATTAAAATATAATAGAATCTAAAATAAACTAGGAAACAACAAACTTGCTTAACAAATTACTAGACAAAGGATTAGGCAGATTGACCTAAATTAAGACATTTTCATCTCATTACAATTACAAAATAACTAAATAGCATACATAACCCTCCAAAGAAATAAGGATTTGTCTGATTCAAAAGAACTTATCATCAAATCATCACTTGCATTAAAAGGAGAAAGATCAAAAACATTAAATGTTGAATTCATACTATACTTATTGGGAAAGTCTAACTTATAGGCATTATCATTAATCTATGCCATTACTTGAAATTAATGAGGGCCTTCTTAGGTCTTACACTATGCTATTACTTGAAATTGATGAAGACCTTTTTAAGTCTCACACTAAGAGGGGGAGGGGTGAATTAGTGTAAGATGCTTACTTTTTACAAATTTGTCTGGATTAAATCTCTATGACCTATTAAAGTTGATGATCCAATTTTTTTCATACTTCTTTATGTGAGAATGGTCGTATGGGTATCAAGTAAGCACAAGCACCCAAGAACACAAAGAATTTTTATATGGTTCACCCATAATGTGTGAGCTAAGTCCATATTGTGATAGAATCACTCCTAGATCACATAATCCACTCTTGTTATCAAGGAATATAGCTAATGTTATGGAAGGATCACACTTGAACCACTTATAATGATCTCCCAATTGCTAGAAGAGTTGATCTCCTAATCACTCGAAGGATTGATCTTTCGATCACTCCAAGGGTCTTCCACCCTTTTCCAGGAAGTACATAAATAGTTTATGACAAAACTTCCTTGACAAAGATCACTAAATGTGCACAAGCTGTTGTTGCAAAAAATAGATCTTCTCCTTCCTCACTATCAATTTCTCTCCTAAAGCTTTAATGGTCTCTCCTCTACAAGTTATCTCTGCTGCAAGTTCTGCATCCTTTTACCTTGGTAGTTTTTCTTCTTTGTTACTGGTATTGCCTCTTTCTGCCTTGGCGAGTTCTCTCCTCAACTACTGGTGCTGCCTCTTTCTGCCTTGGCAAGTTTTCTCCTCTATTGCCAGTGCTGCCTCTTTTTGCCTTAGTAGGTTTTCTTCTTTACTGCTAGTGTTGCCTCCTTCTACCTTGGCAGGTTCTCTCCTTAACTGCTAGTGCTACCTCCTTTTATCTTAGCAGGTTTTCTCCTCTGTTGCTGGTGTTGCCTCCTTCTGCCTTGGCAAGTTTTCTCCTCTATTATCGGTGCTGCCTCCGTCTACCTTAGCAAGTTTTCTCCTCTGTTACTAATGTAGTCTCCTCTTTGTTGTCACTACTACCTTTTCTTTGTTGTTGCTGCTGCCTTCTCCTTATTGTAGTTATTGCCTCTCTTATGTTTTGCAGCACACTGAAACACCTTGGAATGTTCTAGAGGAGCCTAGTAAAATCTTGAAGGATGAAGAGGCTTATTAGGATCCTAGAACATTCCACCTTATTCTAGAATTCTCTTGATTATGTAGACTTGTAGAGATCTTTGTAGAATTCACTAGAACCCTGATTGTAGCCATTAAATTAGATGAATCCCAGCCATCCATTTAGGAGGCAGAGTTATAGATAAAGGGGATTAGCCCCAAGGGTGGAAGGCATCCAATATTACTTATACTCTCTCTTAAACATAATATAGTGTTTCCTTTCTCTCATCTTTCTCTCTTGTGTTTTCTGTGGTGCTCTACTCTCTCTTCACTATCCAAGGGGAAAGGCTGACTTAGCTTCTATGAAGGGTGTAGGGAAAGCTAAGTGCCTCACAGTCGTGAGGGAAATTTGTACGTCCATGATAGTTGGTATCAGAGCCTGGTTTGTGAGGCATAATGCCGAGCACAATAGAGGTGAATATGGTGAGGGAACACCAAGGGATGGAGAGGGGACATGATCCATCTCCCACTCAAGATAGGAACAAGAAGAAGGAGCGGGGACGCAGCAAGACTCGTTTCACCGTAACTCTTGCCAGTTTGGAAGAGAAGTTCAACATCCTTGAACAGGTAATGACTGAGATAGGATTATGTATTGAACATGTTGAATATAATTTTGAATCTTTGGAGTCTCACATATTAGAAGAGCTTGACAAAGTTAAAAGGGACGTCTAAGAGTGTCTTTCCAATAATGAAGGGTGTTACGGGAGTGAGCAAGCCTTCAAGGCGACAATCATGCAGACCGTCAAAAGCTTACAAACTCAAGTGACCTCTTTAGAAACCATTCTGGAGGAAATGTGCCAAGACATAGCCATGTGCAAGAGGGTTGTGGCTAATGATGGCAGCTTAAGGGGAGCTCCTAGGGTGGAGACTCCCAAGCCCAAAGAATTCTTAGGCAAGAGGGATGCCCAAGAGGTGGAGAATTTCCTTTGGCAAATGGAGAGATACTTTGAGTGTCTAAAGATGGTAGATGAGCGAGACAAAGTGAACACGACGACCCTTTACCTTACGGATACAGCAACTTTGTGGTGGTGAAGGAAGCATGTAGATATGCAAAATGGCCTTTGCACCATAAAGACATGGGAGGACTTTAAAAGGGAACTCAAGAGGCAATTCTTCCTTGAGAATGTGGTATATGAGGCATGCAAGCAACTGAGGGAGTTAAAACACAAGTCCTCTATCCCTGACTATGTTAGGGATTTCGCTACGTTGTTGCTGAAAATACCTAACCTAGGGGCAGAAGATGCACTATTCTACTTCGTGGATAGACTCCAAAATTGGGCCAAGCAAGAAGTGTAGCAGTGAGGGGCGAAAGACTTTGATGAGGCCATTGCAATTGCAGAGTCTCTCACCGAGTATCAAAGGAGCGAGTCTTCTAAAAATAAGAGCTCTAAGAGTAACTCCAACAAAGGTGGGAGAGAAAGAGATAGAGGCGAAGGAAGCCACAACCCGTCTACTAGAAAGGACTATAAGGAGAAGAAAAAATCCTTTACGCTTAGAGGAGGGTGCTTCGTGTGCAAGGGGCTACACCCTATGAAAAATTGTCCAAAACTAGGTTCATTGGCAGCTATGATCAACCAACAAGAGTCGCAAGCAGTCGATGGTCTAGCAAAGCAGATTGGTTCTCTACAATTGCTCAACACTCTTAAGGACAAACAAGAGCTCCAAGCAATGAAGGGTAAGGGGCTGATGTTTGTAGATGTGCAGATAAATGGACAGCACGCCCAAGTCATGATTGACATGAGCACCACTCACAACTTCATCACTGTGGAGGAAGCTATACGACTTGGTTTCTCTATGACTAATGGTGGGGGTTGGCTTAAGACCATCAACACTGGTGCCAAGCCTTTAAGTAGGGTTGCTCGAAATGTACCGATGAGCCTTGGTCCATGGAAAGGTGTAGTTGACTTCTCAGTAACGCATATGGATGATTTCAAGATCGTGCTGGGCATAGACTTCCTTTGTAAGGTACAAATCGTTCTTATGCCTTACCTAAATTCTGTGTGTGTGCTTGAAAAAGAGGCCCTATGCATGGTTCCTATCATCTCAAAACTGAAAGATAGGAAGGCCCTATCAGCAATGCAAGTAGTGAAGGGCTTTAAGCGAGGGGAAATCACCTATTTGGCAACAATGGTGATTGATGACCCCTCTAGCCCTAAAGAGGTAGACCTTCCCCAAGAAATTAGAAATGTTCTCAAGGAAAATAAGGATGTAATGCCCCCTGAGTTGCCTAAACGACTTCTACTAAGGAGGGAGGTAGATCACAAGATAGAATTAGAACCGGGGTCTAAGCCACCTACTATGACCCCTTATCGCATGTTGCCTATCGAACTTGAGGAGTTAAGGAGGCAGTTAACTAGTTTACTTGATATGGGTCAAATTTGACCTTCAAAAGCTCCCTATGGCACCCCAGTTTTGTTCCAAAGGAAACACGATGGTTCCTTACGGTTGTGTATCGACTATAGGGTGCTCAACAAGATTACGGTAAAGAATTGATACCCCCTTCCTCTCATTCCTGATTTGTTTGATAAATTAGGACGAGCCAAGTGGATTACAAAGGTGGACTTGTGTTCTGGATACTATTAAGTTCGTATCGCAGAAGGAGACGAGACAAAGACCACCTGCGTTACCCACTATGGTTCCTTTGAGTGGTTGGTGATGCCTTTTGGGCTAGCCAACGCCCCTGCCACTTTCTCCACACTCATGAACCAGATTTTTCAGCCATTCTTGAACCAATTTGTATTGTTTTACTTGGACAACATCCTTATCTATAGTGAGACATTTGAAGACCATGTAGACCACCTACAAACCGTGTTCAGGCTTTTGTGGGACAATGAGCTCTACATAAAAAAGGAGAAGTGTACTTTCGTAGCACGGGAAGTACATTTCCTTGGTCATGTGGTGTGGAATGGACGAATTCAAATGGATGAGGAGAAGGTGCGGGCCATCCAAGATTAGGAATCACCAAAGAACGTGTCACAGTTACGATCATTTCATGGTCTAACCAACTACTACAGGGGGTTCATTGAGGGATACTCAGCATATACAACTACCCTAACCGACTTGTTAAAGAAGAACCAGTCATAGGAATGGATAACTCAACAGCAAATGGCCTTTGAAGGGTTAAAGGCTATGGTAAGTAAAGAGCCTGTCTTTGTTCTTCTTAACTTTACAAAG
>CM038602.1:5870995-5881892 GCA_021533255.1 Ceriops tagal
CGTTTGAAGTCCACACTGATGCTTCTGACTTTGCTATAGGAGGGGTCCTAATGCAAGAAGGGCATCCTGTGGCTTATGAGAGTAGAAAATTAAATAACATTGAATGGAAGTACATGTTGCAAGAGAAGGAGATGACCGCCATTGTGCATTGTCTCCGTACTTGGTGCCATTATCTGTTGGGTTCTCAATTTGTGATCAAGATGGATAATGTGGCCACTAGCTACTTCCAAACCCAAAAGAAGCTAACCCCGAAGCAAGCTAGGTAGCAGGACTATTTGGCTGAGTTCGATTATATGTTGGAATATAAGCCAGGCAAAGCTAATGTAGTCCCTGATGCTTTAAGTCGCAAAGTAGAACTGGCGGCCATCTCTTAAATAAAAAGGGATATCAAAGACCTAATTTGAGAAGGGTTCAAGCATGATCCTATGGCTAGACAAATTATCGACCTTGCTGTCAAGAGGGGGACAAAAAGGTTTTGGGTTGAGGATGGCCTAATCTATACCCAAGGTAGGTGACTCTATGTGCCTAAGTGGGGGAATATAAGACGCTCCTTCATTAAGGAGTGTCATGATACCAAGTTAGTGGGTCACCCCATGAAAAGGACGTGGGCATTGTTAGAGGCAACATACTATTGGCCTCAATTGAGGGATGAGGTTGAGATGTATGTTAGAACCTGTCTTGTATGCCAACAAGATAAGGTTGATCACCAATTACTTGGAGGCTTACTAGAGCCTTTACTAATACCCCAAACGCCTTGGGAGACCATCACCATGGATTTCATTTCTACCTTACCCAAGTCAGAAGGGTTAGGGTCGATCATAGTGGTCGTGGATCGCTTTTCAAAGTACGGGACTTTCATCCCTGCCCCAACTGATTGTACAGCCAAAGATGCAGCACGGCTAGTCTTTAAAAATTTGGTAAAGTATTGGGAGTTACCGCACCACATCATAACTGATTGTGATCCTCGTTTCACTATTCGACTGTAGGGCGAGTTGTTCAGACTCTTGAGGACTGAGTTACATTTCTTTATGAGTTTTCACCCTCAAATCAATAGCCAAACTAAGAAGGTGAATGCTCTTTTGGAGTGTTATCTTAGGCACTTTGTAAGTGTCAACCAATGCGATTGGGGGAAACTCTTGAATGTGGCTCAATTTTCTTACAATCTACAAAAGAATAACCGGGAGGAGTCCCTTTGAGTTGGTGACTGGGCAACAACCTTTATCGCCCCATAGCGTGGATACGGATTCATCAACCAAAAGCCTAGGAGCCCTAAAGATGGCCAAGTCATGGAAGGAGCAAACCGACATAGCCTGTTCCTACCTTGACAAGGCAGCTAAGAAGATGAAGAAATGGGCAGACAAGAGAAGATGACAAGTTGAGTTTGCTGTTGGAGACAAGGTAATGGTCAAAATCTTGCCTCAACAATTCAAAGCTTTCCGTTCTGTTCATAAAGGTCTAATAAAGAGGTATGAGGGACCTTACTCAGTCCTCGAGAAGGTTGGTAAGGTCTCTTACAAATTAGATCTACCCAAAAACTTGAAAATTCACCCAGTCTTCCATGTGAGTATGCTGAAACCATTCAAGGAAGACTAGGAAGACCTAAGACATGGAGCATCCAATAGAGCTCCCCCAATTGTGGTAAAGTCCTATGACAAAGAGGTCAAAGAAGTGCTTGGCAAATGAATTGTTCAAAAACGTGGTACACCACGTTTCAATGGAATTGTTCACTCTTCCTCAATACTTGATCAAATGGAAGGGATTGCCCGAGAGTGAAGCAACTTGGGAAAGCAAAGAAGATATGTGGCAATTTCAACAATTACTTCAAGAATACGAGGACTCGACGAGGGCATCGAAGAATTAGGTAGGGGAGAGTGAAACGCCCTAGAATGTTCTAGAGGAGCCTAGTAAAATCTTGAAGGATGAAGAGGCTTACTAAGACCCTAGAACATTCCACCTTATTCTAGAATTCTCTTGATTATGTAGACTTATTGAGATCTTTGTAGAATTCACTAGAACCTTGATTGTAGCCGTTAGATTAGATGAATCCTAGCCATCCATTTAGGAGGTAGAGTTATATATAAAGGGGATTAGCCCCAAGGGTGGAAGGCATCTAATATTACTTGTACTCTCTCTCAAACATAATATAGTGTTTCCTTTCTCTCATCTTTCTTTCTTGTGTTTTCTATGGTGCTCTACTCTCTCTTCACTATCCAAGGGGAAAGGCTGACTTAGCTTTTACGAAAGGCGTAGGGAAAGCTAAGTGTCTCACGGTCGTGAAGAAAATTCATACGTCCGTGACAACACACTCTCTTAGGGCGTTCTGTAGCTCACTCTTTCTTCCTTTGTCGTGCCCTCTCGTCTATTTTGCAGAACTTGTTTTCTTCCTCTACCAAGCTCCTTCTTCTGGTCTACAGTAGCACACATTTCTTTCCTTTGGCAAGCTCTCTCTTTTGGTTTATAACAGCATGTTTTCTTCCTCTGTCGAGTTCTCTCTTTTGGTCTACAGTAGCACATTTTCTTCTTTTGCTAATTGTTGTTCCCACAGCCTTGTATGGGTTGTAATTGTTGTCAACTAGATTTAAGTGTGCAAGAAAGTAAAGCCACATGGAGGGGCAAGAAAGTAAAAGCCATATGGAGGGGCAAGAACGTAAATCCACCGCGTAAGCCCTATTAGGGTTCTATGGAAGAGAGTATATAAAGACCTTGGAAGACAAAACTAGGGTAAGGCCAACATAAGAGAGCATTCAGTAAACACAAAGAGAGCAAGGTCGGCCAAAACACAAGAGAGAAAACGTTGGAAGAGCAATTGGCCGAACAACACAACCCTAAATGACAAAACCACTAAACACAAAGAGAGGGTAACCGTCCAAGCAAGAGAAATCATCCAAAGGAGACAACCGTCCAAAGGAGACAACCGACCAAAGGAGACAAACGTCCAAACACAACCATTCGGCCAACACAAGAGAAACCAGTAAGCTAGGGTATTCGGCCAATCAACCCTAGACATCCAAGCAAGGAGACAACCGGCTAAGCAAGGAGGTGAATGTCCAAACCAACCTACACGGCCAAACAAGGTGAACGTCCATACAACCCTACACGGCAAAGCACAACCAATGGCAAAGAGGTGGACGGCCAAGCAAAGAGGTGAACAGCCAAAGAGGTGTGGATAGTAAGGAGGGAACGGCTAAATAGAACCACCGAGTAAAACACAAAATCCTACAAGGAGAGAGGACAGCAAAGGGGAATCGATTGAAAGAGAGAAAACCAGGAATGGACGGCAAGAGAACACTATACGGCAAAACAAAGGCTTGACGGCAAGAGAGAGTGGACGACAAAACAGAACCTACACAGCAAAACAAAGAGCAGCATAGCAAAATAACACATGACGTGAGACCACCGGCCGGAAGAAAACCAGAAACGGATAGGTGAGGCGTGAGGCGTAAGACCACTGGCTGGAAGAAAACCAGAAACGGACGGGTAAGGCGTGAGGCATGAGACCAGCGAAGAGGAAGAAAACCATAAACGTGAGGTGAGAGCAAAAACCAGAAATGCATTACCCCTGGAAGAGAAGAAAACCAGAAACGTAAGGTGAGAGCAAAAACCAGAAACGCACCACCCCTAGAAGAAACGGGTGACCAGAAAAGGGAGACCAAAAACTGGTGACCTGAAACGTGAGACCAGCAAAGCTGAAACAGGAGACCAGAGAAGCTGAAACTAGAGACCAGCAAAGCTGAAATGCGAGACCAGCAAAGCTGTGACGGGAGTGCAGCAAAAGCGTGGGTGTACGTCAGGAAACGGCGTGAGACCAGAACGTGCGACGATGTGACAGACCAGAAGCGTGAGAGCAAGCCATGAAACAGTAAGATTGTGGAACCAGGAGATGGGTGAGACCATGAGACGATGAAAGCAGGAGTTGTGTGAAACAATGTAGAGAAGAATTCGGTGAAGCATCGAAAAGAACTCAACGTATTTCCATATTTCTTCAAGAGAGGTTAGAGAGCGTTGTGGTGAACTTTTAAGCGGCAGTGAAGCAGGCATTCAATTCAATAGAGGCAAGACAAGTTAGAAGAAGGGTAGACACAGTAAGTGACACTCTTTGTATTGTACTTGCTTTGTATTTGCAATAGTGAAAGGAACAGAGGATTAAGACATCCATTGTAACTACATTGTGTACATCAGGAGTACCACACTAGTATTCTTAAGTATAATGGATTGTCTCGGTAGAGAAAGAGTCCCTACCACCATGGACGTACGTCACATTGATGGAACCACATAAATCTCTTGTGTCCTTACTTTGATTTACATTCTGTGTTTTGAATTGAATTGTGAACGTAGCTAAAGTATCATTGAACCCATAACCTAAAGAAGACCTAATCAAGAACATACGATTTTTCTAATAGGCAAGGTGTCTGAAAGGTGACTTTGGGGACTATTGTGATTAGTAGGTAACAATAGATCTACCTTAGTTGAATCTGAGAAAGAGTTCGCTTTTAAGAAGAGGTTGAAGTTGTTCATATACCTGCGTATTGACGAGAGCTAGAGTATTAAATAAGTAGAATACTTTGACTTAAATTATCATAGTGTGTTTTTAAGGGGTGTGATACTGATTCACCCCCCCTCTTAGTATCACAAATTAATAGATACTAGGGTGAAGTCGGAAACTTCACTAACTCTCTCTTCTAATCTACAACAACATGTTTTCTTCCTCTACTGAGTTCTCTCTTTTGGTTTACAGCAGCACATGTTTTCTTCCTTTGCTGAGCTATCTCATCTAGTTTGCAACAGCATGTTTTCTTCCTCTATCGAGTTCTCTCTTCTAGTTTGCAGCAACACACATTTTCTTCCTTCTATTTTATAGCAACCATGTTTCTCTCTTCTGTTTTTGCAGCACACTTATGTCTTTGCAACACTCTTTTTTGCCATTCTCTATTAAATTTTCTGCAAAGCACACTTTATGTTTTCTACAGCATGCACACTCTTTATGTTTTCTACAACACGCCGTCCTTTTAGCAGCTACATAGGTATCTATAAGCCTTGAGTTTAGGGTCGCCTTTTCATCAACGATTAGTATTGATTCCTAAAGGTTGCCCTACAATTAACGATCAACATTGATCCCCAAGGGTTGCCTTACAATTAATAGTCAACATTGATTCCTAACATTTAGGGTCAATGGTCTATTAACAACAAATCCAACATTAGCCATCAAAGATGAGCTTAACAATCTCCCCCTTTTTGATTTGTTGGCAACACATTAAATTCAAAAATCAGCAATTAAGCACAAGCAATAGCTTTTAACATTCATAGCTCCCCTTGAAACATGCATTTCCCTTTATGCATGTGGTAATGATGCCAATTGGAAATGACCTTTAACTCCCCCTTTTTTTTTCTACTTATCCCCTTTGACAATTTCTCCCCCTTTATTTGATTTTCCTCTTTAGATTTATCAAGCTACTTCCCCTTTTGATCAATATATACTCTCTTTGGATTTATGCAAAATATCTTCCCCTTTGATAACAAATCCAAAGAACAATAGAAGAGGGAAGGGAGAGAGGAGTTAGAAGCATACCTTAACCTCTAGAGGGGTGGCTGAACACATAAGGTCAACCTTAACTTCTAGAACATCTCTCTTGATAGAAGTTTGGTGAATATATCTACAACTTGCTCTGCGATAGGAATATATGCTAGCTTTACTTCATTTTTGGACAATTTGTTCAACCCTTTTTGTCCAAGATGTCCCAATCTCCTATGCCATAACAAATTCTCATCTTTGGTGCTTATGTAGTATGTGTTTTTGCTGCTAGAAACTTGGTATAAGTTTCCATTTTTTCTTTCTCCTTTATAAGAATAGCATCATCACTTAATCTTTTTACTTTGCAACCACTCTTACTGAAAGTAACTTCATGCCAATCATCATAAAATTGGCTAACACTGATTAGATTGTGTTTTAGTCCTTTAACATAAAGCATTTCCTCTAATTTCAGCTTTCTACACCAATTTCAACAGCACCAACACCTTTGGTCTTTAAGGCACCGTCATTGCCAAATATGACAGATTCTCCATCATATTTTACTACTTCCTTCAACACCTTGAAGTCTCCAGTCATGTGTGAAGAGCAACAACTGTCTTGGATCCATGACTTTTCTTTCTTGAAAGCTTTTAAGGCTACCTCCACAACTATAGCCATTTACTTTCCTCTTCTTCTTCTTTGCCCAAACATAGGAGCATATGTAAGTGTTATCCTTTGCACTCTTTGATTGAGTAGCAATGTCAAGCATTCCTCAGCAGTATGTCAAGCCTTTTCACATCTTCTACAGATTTCTTCCAACATATCAAATCTGTTTCTTAGTGGAATTTAACTTCTTTTCACTTAAGGTTGTCTCCTTTCTTGACAGAATCTCCTTCTAGACTCTTGCCTCACATTCCTTTTTATTGTAGGCCCATTACTCCAACATATATTAGCCTTGTGCCTATACTTACTACAGCACTAGCAAAATCCTTCAAATTTGAATCTTCTTTTAACAAGTTTATATTTCCTATCTTTAGCACCAGTCTTTGACAACCTGTCTCCTTTAGATAGGAGTTTTCATCATATTTTTTCTAACCCATTTAGCTTGGGTTGGTTTCTCTTCACTATAACATCATTGTGTTCACTTTTAGGTACAAACATAATTTTCTTCTTCTCTATTGCCCTCTCATTTGGCTTTTCAATATAGCTAAGTCCTTTTTTCCCTATGGAATGAGGTCTTTGTTTGCTTAGACACACATCCAACTTTTTAGTAGCATCCGCCTTGATAACATTTGCTGAAAAGGACTCTCCTCTCACTTCCATGGCTTGCATAAAGCTTTCTTCATACTTCTTCAATTCAGACTCAACCTTATAGAGCCTGGCTTGCAAAATTAGCTCTTCTTGCTCTTGTGCAATCACCTTAGCGCCAAGATCTTCGTATATCTTGTCTTGCTCTGCCTCAAGCACATTTAGCTCCACAATTTTCTTCAAGTACTCCTTTTCTTTCACCTGGAGGTCAGATTTATCAATAGCAGGATTTTTATTTAGCTTCTTAAGATGCTTTATTGATGAGGACCGCTTTAGATCTCACACTGAGAGGGGGGGTGAATCAATGTGAGATATTCATTTTTTACAAATCGATCCAAATTTAGCCTCTGTGGTTTGTTAGAGTCGATGATCCAATTTTTATCTTTCTCCTTTATATGAGTGCGATAGTACAAATATAATTCAATGCACAAGTACCCAAGCACACACGACAATTTTTATGTGATTCACCCACAATGTGTGAGCTACATCCACGGTGTGATAGGATCCCTCCTAAATCACACAATTTACTCTTGTTATCAAGGGATACAATTTGGTTGTGGAAGGATCATTCCTTAACCACTTATAATGATCTCTCGATCAAGGAGTTGATCTCCTGATCACTCCAAGGGTATCCCACCCTATTGTTCAACAAATTATCAAGAGTTTACGGAAAAACCTTTCCTGAAGAACGATCACTTAATGTGTATAGATTGTTAGAGTAGAATATGGATCTTTTCCTTCCTTCGCAGTCAGTGTTGTCTTACCCGCTGTTGGTGTTGCCTCACCTGCTACCTTGGTAGGATCTGTCCTCAGTTGTCGGGCACGTTTTCTCCTTCATTGCTGCAAGCTGCTGGACCTATTATTGGGCACACTTTCTCCTCGACTGCTGGAAGCTATCAAACTTGTTGCCAGGTATGTTTCCTCTTTTGCTGCTGCAAGTTGCTGGACCTTCTGCTAGGAATGCTTTCTCCTCTTACTACTGCAAGCTGCTGGACCTGCTGCTATTGCTGCTTGTATGCACTGCTATTGTTGCTTGTATGCTTTGCTATCGCTACCGGCATGTGTTGCTATTGCTGTCCGCACGTGCTGCTATCACTGTTTGTACCCGCTGTCGCTGCTATCTATGCGCGCTACTAATGTTGTTTGTGCACACTGTCGTTGCTGTCCACATACATTGCTAATGCAGTCCATACAGGTTATCGCGTCTATCCATTACTGTCCGCGTGTGCTATTATTGTTGTTTGCATGCTCTGTCGCTGCTGCTTTCTGTCCATATGCATTGTGCCTGTTGTCTGCACACGCTGTACCTGCTGTCCGGGTGCGCTATGTGCCAGCTGTTCACACATGCTGTGCCTGCTATCTGCATGCGCTGTGCACCTGCAGTCTGCATGCGCTGTGCACTTGCAGTCCGTGCTCACTATGCGCCCGCTGTCTAGGTGCACTATGCCCGTTGTTCGTACAAGCTGTGCCCACAGGCCACACAAGCTATGCCCGCTGTCTGCATAAGTTGACAACCGCTATCCTCATAAGCTCTACTTGCTGTCCACACGAGCTGTGCCTTTTGTCTGCACAAGCTGTGTCTGCTGTCTGTACAAGCTATACCTGCTGTCCACGCATCGTGTTACTGCTTTCTCGCACCGCTGCTGCTCTCCCAGCGTGCTGCAACAGTTTTTCTTGCACCGTTGCTGCTCTCTCCACGCGTTGCAGCTGTTTTCTCGTGCCACTGCTGCTCTCCTGGCACACTGTAGCAGTTTTCTCATGCTGCTGCTGTTCTCCCCACGCATTGCAACTGTTTTCATGTGCCGCTGCTGCTCTCCTCAAGCGTTGCAGCAGTTTTCTTGTGTTGCTATTGCTCTCCCTGCGCACTGCAGTAGTTTTCACACTACAACAATTTTCTCGCGCTGCTGTTGCTCTCCTCACGTGTTGCAGCAGATTTTTAGTGCTGCTGCTGGTTTGTTGGTTGATTCCTAGACCTATTGCTGCACTTTCTACAGGTGGCTACTGATTCCCGGACCTGCTTCTGCACGTTCTAATTTTTTGCTTGATTTTAGGAAGCCTCCTAAGGTGTTACTGGTACTGGTATACCCTACTGGATGTGCAGGGATGTGCTGCTGCTACTGGTATACCCTCCTGGACATACAAGAACGTGCTGCTAGTGCTGGTATACCCTCCTGGACCTGCAAGGATGTCTGCTGGTTTTTGGTATACCCTCCTGGACGTGCAAGGATGTGCTATTGGTGCTGGTATACCCTCCTGGACTTGCTGCTGGTGTAGGGAAGCCTCCTGGATGTGCTGTTGGTGAAGGGAAGCCTCCTGGACATGTTGTTGCTCTCTTCTTGGCTGGCTGCAATGCCTTCTTTCCTTTGTGGCTGCTGCACTCTCCTTGGCCGGCCGCCCCTTGCTTTCTTTCTTCCTTTCCTTGGCTGGCTGCGTTGCCTTCTTTCCTTGGTGGCTGTTGCTCTTTCCTCGGCTAGTTGCCTTGCCTTCTTTCTTCCTTTCCTTGGCTAGTTGCACCTTGCTTGGTGGCTGCCTCCTCTTTGCCGTTTACCTTTCTTTTTCCCTAGGTTTGCTGCTCACCTCTCTCTTTGGCTGCTCTCTCAATTTTCTCCAGCACACCCCCTTTTTGCAAGATGCATAGGGGTATTTTTAAAGCCTTGAGATTAGGGCTACACGATCATCAATGATCATTGTTAATTCCCACATGTTGCCCTATAATCAATGACCGAATTTGATTCTTAAAATTTAGGGTCAATGGTCAACATTAACTTCCTAAAATTGAAGATCAACAGTTAACAGTCAATGGTCAATCTTGACCCCTAAAATTTAAGGTCATGGTCAACATTGACTCCTTAACGTCATGGTTGACTTGTCATCATTGGTTTCGCTTAATGACCTCACTACATCTCAATGGCATTCATAATATCAAATCAACACATATAACCATATGAGATGATGTTAACAACAAATCCAACATTAGCCATAAAAGATGAACTCAACAATCTTCCCCTTTGGATTTGTTGACAACACATTAAATCCAACTATGCACAACATCCCTTGAACATAGTCATTCACAGCTCCCCCTGAACCATACATCTCCCTTAACCTGGTTTAACTCCCCCTTGACATGTTCTCCCCCTTTACCCATCAAGCTACTCCCCTTTTTTATCAATACATACTCTCTTTGGATTTATGCAAAATATCTCCCTCTTTGACAACAAATCTAAAGAAAAATAGAAGAGGAAAAGGGAGAGGGGTTAATAAATACCTTAGCCTCGAGGGGTTAGTTGAATACATAAGTTCAGGCTCTTTTGTCCAAGATGTCCTAATCTTTTATGCCACAACACATTCTCATCTTTAATGCTCATGTAGTATGTGTTGTTGCTTTTGGAAACTTGGTATAAGTGTCCATTTGTCTTTTCACCCTTAGTAAGGACAACACCATCTTTTAGTCTCTTTATTATACAACCACTTTTGTTAAAAGTAACTTCGTGTCCATCATCACATAGCTAGCTAACACTGATAAGATTGTGTTCTAGCCCTTTAACATAATGTACTTTCTTTGATTTCAGCTTTTCTGTACTAATTTCAGTAGCATCAATACTTTGAATCTTTAAGGCACCATCATTTCCAAATCTAACGGACTCTCCATCATATTTTGCTACTCCCTTCAACATCTTGAAGTCTCCTGTCATGTGTGAAGAGCATACACTATCTAGGTTCCATAGTTTTTCTTTCTTGGAAGCTTTTAAGGCTACTTCCACAACCATAGACGTTTCTCTTCCTCTTTTTCTTCTTTGGCTGAATGTGGGAGCATGTGTAGGTGTTCTCCTTTCCACTCTTTGATTGGGCAACAATGGTTGGCATGTTCTCCTTTGCACTTCTTGACCGGGTAGCAATGTTAAGCAATCCTTAGTAGTGTGTCCAACCCTTTCATATCTTCCACAAATCTCTCTCAGCAAATCAAAACTATTTCTCAGTAGAATATGACTTCTTTCCACCTGAAACTGTCTCCTTTCTTGACAGAGTCTCCCCCTAGACTTTTGCCTCACATTCCTCTTCATTATAGGCTGAATATTCCAACAA
>CM038602.1:5918589-5961343 GCA_021533255.1 Ceriops tagal
GAATTCCATGCAAACTGTACACTTTTTGAGATTAGCATATAGTTGGTTCTCTTTTAACACATTAAACACAACATACAAGTGTTTCACATGTTCATCCAAATTCTTGCTATAAACTAAAATACCATCAAAGTTAGCTACTACAAAGTTCCCTATGAAAACATGCAAGACATGAGTCATTAACCTCATGAATGCACTATGTTTATTTGTTAATCCAAAAGGCATTACTAACCACTCATACAATCCATATTTAATTTTAAATGTTGTTTTCCATTCATCTCCCTTCTTTCATGAGGATTTGATAATAGTCATTATCTAAATTAATTTTTGAAAACACATATGAACCATACAACTTATCAAGCATATCATCTAATCTAGGGATAGGATGTCTATACTTTACAGTGATCTTACTGATTGCTTGGCAATCCACACACATGCGACATGTTCTATCTTTTTTTGGGACTAAGATGACAGGGACCAAGCATAGGCTAAGACTCTCCCTTACAAATCCCTTTTGCACCAACTTATCCATTTGTCTTTGTATCTCCTTTGTTTCATCTGGATTTGCTTTATAGGTAGGTCAGTTTGGTATGCCAATATGGTACTCAATTCCTCTTAAAGGAGGTAATCCTTGGGGAATCTCCTTGGGAAATAAACCTTCAAACTCCTACAATAATGGAACAACCACACTAGGCAAAGAGGAAGAATTAGAGTCATTAAATAAAAAATAAACACCCTTGTACATAAGTACAAATAGTTGTTGCTTTGTGATCATAGCACTCTTAACCTCAGTTTTCCCAGTAAACACATTCACCTTCTTACTTTTCTCTCCAAAGTTTCTCTTTGCTTCTCCCTTTTCAGTTGAATTTTTCTCCTCAGCCTTACATTCTCTCTTTTCCTCTGACCTCTCACTCTTTTTCTTTTTCTTTTCCTCTTGTTCTCTCATCTGCTCTTCCTTCATTTTGCACTCTCTTGTTATCTTAATGTGATCTTCATATGCTTGAATCAGTTTGAGATTGGTTAATACAACAGTCTAATTATTAATCACAAAGGAGTATCTGTTCTTGTACCTTTTATAAGTAACCTTCCTATCAAATTGCCATGGTCGCCCAAGAAGTATATGACCAGCATGCATTGGTTCACCATCATAGAGAACCTCTTCCTTGTAATTGCCAATCATTCAACCATTGCAACTTATAATGCTTAGGATGCTTGAAGGTATCCATATTCAACTTCTTAAGCAATAAAGTATTAGCAACATTAGTACAATTTCCACTACCAATAATCATGCTACATACCTTGCCTTTAACGTGATATCTTATATAAAAAATGTGCTCATGCTACTCCTCATCATTATCATCTTTAGGCTGAATACTTAGTGCACGCCTTACAACTAGCATATCTCCATAAACAGGTTCTTCAACTTCAACATTAGAACAATCCTCCAATGGTGACATGTCATTATCACTTGAACTAATACTTTCTATGTCACCATTCTCCAACATGATCATAGCTCTTTTATTTGAACATTGATAAGTAATATGTCCATGTCCTTCACACCTAAAGCACTTAACATCACGATATTTAGAAGATTTCATTTCAGTTTTACCTTCAAAAATAGTAGCTGATTCCTTTGGCCTTGCATCTTCTTTTGACTTTAAGGCTACTTTGGCATCTTTCCAAGTTGCCTTCCATTTAGAGCTAGAAGTTGAACCAAATTTGAATCCTTTGGACTTGATTTATTTCTCCACCTTGATAGCCTTATGCAATAGCTCCTTCATCTCCAGATAGTGTTGCAAATCCACTACATTTACAATTTCCTTATTCAAGTCACCAATAAACCTTGCCATGGTAGCCTCTTGGTCTTCCCCTACATTAGCCATAACCATGGCTATTCCATCTCCTTGTAATAGTCCTTTACACTCATGGACCCTTACACCAACCCCTGCAACTTTCTATATAAGTCTTTATGGTAGTGGCTAGGTATAAATTTCTTGCACATTACCGATTTCATCACTTGCAATGACTAAACTAGCCTCTCACAATTCCTCCTTCTACTTATCACTAATTGGTCCCACCAAATACTAGCATAATCAGTAAATTCTAC
Organism: Ceriops tagal; assembly: GCA_021533255.1. Taxonomy (NCBI): domain Eukaryota; kingdom Viridiplantae; phylum Streptophyta; class Magnoliopsida; order Malpighiales; family Rhizophoraceae; genus Ceriops; species Ceriops tagal. Next base: position 5,920,694 of record CM038602.1, read on the forward strand.
AACTGCCAATTTTACTTTCTTCTCCTCGGAATAATTATGGGAATCAAATACATGCTCAACCTTTCTCTCCTACTCCAAATAATGTTCAAGATCATTCTTCCTTTGAAATGCTGAAATCTTCATCTTTATGTTGTCCAAATTGCTATCTCTTTTTGAAACAACCTTCCTGCCTTTTCTTCAATTTGATTCTTCATAGTCCGATTTTTCCTCATCTTCTTCCTCAATCATAAGCCTTCTAGAGGATTTGGATTTGCTAGGTGATTAGAACTCATCTAGCCTTGCATTTATCAGCTTAAATTGCTCAGTGACAACCTTTATCCAAATCTTCACATCTATCCCATGCACTTCTCCTTCACTATTTGTGTTTACAACCGATAGGAACATGTTAGTAATTAAAAGAAATATGTTCCTCACACACTCCCTCATGTGTTTTCCCTCAAATCAAATTGTTATCACTCTTATTCATTACAAAGGAATATCGATTCTTGAAGCCATCATGCATAACTCACCTGTCAAATTGCCATGGTCTTCCTAATAGAATATGGCCCGCATGCATAGGTACAACATCACATAAAACTTCATCATGGTACCTTCCCATAGAGAATGATATGAGCACTTGCTTATTTACCTTGACTTCACCACTCTCATTCGACCATTGAAGCTTATATGGCCTAGGATGCTTCATCGTAGGTAAATCCAGCTTCTCAACCATAGTTGTGCTAGCAATATTAGTGCAACTCCCACCATCAATAATCATACTACATACCTTATCTTTCATGAGACACTTGTCTGAAAGATGTTATCTCATTGCACCTCATTTTCTTCCTTTACTTGCACATTCAATGCTCGCCTTGTAACAAGAGCTACTTCGTTAACCGAGTCCATTCTTTTCTATAGCGTAATGTCTGTATCCTTCTCCCATACCACTAGTTTGATTTCTTAAAGTCTATGGTTAGGGTTATTTACATCTTATAAATTTGGATTGACTTTCCTTGTGTTTGGTTTCCTTTTCTTTCTATAGTAGCTAAGAGGAGCCACACTGATGCGGAAAACCCCAAAAAGACATGGCTTAGGGACCCAACTCACACAAGGAATCAAAGAACAACTAGGAAAGCTATACCAGAGTTTAATATCACAAACCCTAGACCCACCCTTTGAAGGAACACGAACCTAAGGTATTTAAGAAGGATATGGATGCCACACTCCAGAAAAGAAAGGAATTAGGAGTGATAAGTCGATTGGAACGCCACAAGAAGAAGTACCTCTTGATAAGTTCTTTAGTCCTTAAAAGAACCGAGAGAGAAAAACCCTTACTTTCTATTTCACTCAAAGTTGTTTGATTTTCTAGAGCTTACAAGGGGTGCCTATTTATAGGCTAAGATAGCAATTTTAAAGAGGCACAAATTCCTACTTAGGACAAATCCTTATTTTGGAGGAATTCCTAAATATGGACAAATTCCAACATAGACAATAAACTCCTATTTAGGAGGGAATGCTATTACTTATTCTGACCTATTAAGTATTCTAACTATATTAATTAGGCTTGGACTCTTTGTCAAACTTGAATTTGCACCATTTGAAACTTGGTTGGCTTGAATGTCCTGAATCAGCCCATTTAGTGCTTCTTTAATCTTTTTGGCTCTAGCTCATGCTATTGGGCGTTCTGGAATGTGCAATGGACCTCTTACAACCATTGAAGCCTTCCACCCATCATCTCTATGGTTCTCATCATTCCCCCTCTCCTCAAAAGGATTCATCCCTGAATCATCACCTACATCAAAAGGGGAAAGATTAGACACGTTAAATGTTGCTCTTACATTATACTCACCAAGAAGGTCCAACTTATAAGCATTGTCATTAATTTGGGATACAACTTGAAAGGGACCATCTCCTCTAGGTTGTAGCTTTGAACGCCTCTGAGCTGGAAACCGTTCCTTGCGCATATGCACCCAAACCCAATCACCAGGTTTAAACACCACCTTCTTTCGTCCCTTGTTGACATGGGATGTGTGTTGCTTAGTTCATTTTTCAATATGTTGTCGCAGCTTCTCATGCAATTTTTTTATCATGTCAACCTTGCGTTCACCATCTAAGCTAGCATACTCATTAACAGGTATAGGTACCAAATCCAAAGGAATCAACGGATTAAAACTATATACAATTTCAAATAGAGAGTAACTAGTAGTAGAATGAACACTCCTATTATACGCAAACTCGACATGTGGTAAACAATCTTCCCATGTTTTCAAATTTGTTCGAATAATAGCACACAAAAGAGTAGAAAGAGTTTGATTAACTACCTCAGTCTGCCCATCAGTTTATAGATGACATGTAGTTGAAAACAATAGCTTAGTACCTAACTTACCCCACAAAGTCTTCCAAAAGTAGCTTAAGAACTTTATATCCCAGTCTGAAACAATGCTTCATGGCATGCCATGCAAACATACTACTTCTCTAAAGAATAAGTCAGCCACATTGTTTGCATCATCAATTTTATGGCATGGGATGAAGTGTGCCATCTTTGAAATTCTATCAACAACAACAAATATAGAATCCCTACCCATTTTTGTTCGTGGCAATCCTAGTACAAAGTCCATAGATAAATCAACCCAAGGATGGCTAGGTATGGGTAAAGGGGTATACAAGCCATGGGGTAAAACTCTAGATTTAGCCTATTTGCATGTTATGCATTTCTCACATATCCTCTCAACATCTCGTTTCATGTGTGGTCAAAAGAAATGTTCATTTAGGACATCTAGGGTTTTCCTAACTCTGAAATGGCCCATTCGACCACCCTCATGAGCTTCTCTTACAACCAACTCCCTCAACGAACTCATAGGCATGCATAAACGATTTTCCCTAAATAAGAAACCCTTATGCTTATAAAACTTCTCAAAGGCTAACACCTCACATGCTCTATACACATTAGCAAAGTCAGGATCATTCTCATATAAATCCTTAATATGTTCAAATCTTAATAAGTTTGTAGTAAGTGTAGAGATAAGGGCATACCTGCGAGATAATGCATCAGTTACCACATTTTCCTTACCTTGTTTATATTTGATGATGTAAGGAAAGGTCTCAATGAATTCAATCCACTTGGTGTGTCTTTTGTTCAACTTTCCTTGTCCCTTCAAGTGCTTCAAAGATTTATGGTCAGTATGGATGACAAACTCCTTGGGCCAAAGGTAATGTTGCCATGTCTCCAAAACCCGTACCAATGCATACATCTCTTTATCATAAGTAGGATAATTAAGGCTTCCTCCATTTAGCTTTTTACTAAAGTAAGCTATTGTGCGCCTTTCTTGCATCAAAACAGCTCCAATGCCAATACCTGAAGCATCACACTCAATCTCGAAAGCTTTTGCAAAGTTAGGTAAAGCAAGTAAGGGTGCAGAACTTAATTTTTCCTTAATGCAATTAAAAGCTTTGTCTTGGTCACTACCCCACCTAAAATTCATGTTCTTTTTGATAAGCTCGGTGAGTGGTGCAACAATGGTGCTAAAGTCTTTAACAAAGTGTCTATAGAAACTAGCTAGACCATGAAAGCTACGCATGTCACTAGTTGACTTAGGTGTAGGCCAATTACGAATTGTCTTAACTTTTTCCTCATCAACCTCAACACCTTTAGCTTTGACAACATAGCCAAGAAATGTGATCTGATTAGTACAAAAGGAACATTTATGTAAGTTAGCATACAATTTCTCAGAACGTAAAACACTTACAATAGAACGTAAATGATCAAGATGATCTTCTAGGGTTTTACTATAGACCAAAATATCATTAAAATACACAACTACAAATTTACCAATGAATGCACGTAAAACATGATTCATTAGTCACATAAAAGTACTTGGCGCATTTGTGAGACCAAATGGCATAACAAGCCACTCATACAACCCATACTTAGTTTTGAAAGTTGTTTTCCACTCATCTCCCTCTCTCATCCTAATCTGACGGTATCCACTTTTCAAATCAATCTTAGAAAAGACACATGACCCATGAAATTCATCCAACATGTTATCTAATCTAGGTATGGGGTGAAAATACTTTACAGTGATTTTGTTGATTGCTCAACAATCAACACACATCATCCAAGTTCCATCTTTTTTGGGTATAAGTAGGACAGGGACAGCACATGGACTCATGCTTTCCCTCACATATCCTTTGGACATAAGCTCCTCAACTTGCCGTTGAAGCTCCTTTGTCTCCTCAGGATTACTTTTATATGCTGGTTGGTTAGGGATGGATGTACCAAGGATGAAATCAATTTGATGCTCAATTCCTTTATTAGGTGGCAATCCACTTGGGACATCATCAGGGAATACATCTTCAAATTCCTGCAATAGAGTAACCAGATGGGTCAAACTTGTTAGTGTTAAAATTAGTCTCATTGTACAAAAGTACAATCATAGGTTGTTTGGCATAGAATGCTCTTTTGACATCACTTTGTTTTGCATAGAGACTTTCTCTTTTCTTCCCTTTCTCTTGTGTCCTCATGTTTTCTCCTCTCTTTTCTCTTTTATTAATCTCTCTTTTCTATTCACTCTCATTTTTAATCCTTAATTGATCCTCGTAAGCTTATTAAGGAGATAATGGTACAAGAGTGATGGGTTTTTCATTCATTACAAAGGAATATCGATTCTTAAAGCCATCATGCATAACTCGCCTATCAAATTGCCAAGGTCTTCCTAATAAAATATGTCCCACATGCATAGGTACAACATCACATAAAACTTCATCATGGTACCTTCTGATAGAAAATGATACGAGCACTTGCTTATTTACCTTCACTTTACCACTCTCATTCAACCATTGAAGCTTATATGGTCTAGGATGCTTCATGGTAGGTAAATCCAGCTTCTCAACCATAGTTGTGCAAGCAATATTAGTGCAACTCCCACCATAAAAAATTATACTACATACCTTATCTTTGATGAGACACCTTGTCTGAAAGATGTTATCTCATTGCACCTGATTTTCTACCTTTACTTGCATATTCAATGCTCGCCTTGTAACGAGAGCTACTCTGTTAATCGGATACTCCTCTCCATCACTTTCACCCTCTGATCATGGCACAAAATCATCATCCGATTTACTTTCAATTTCAACATCACCGTTACTTCTCAAGATCATTGCACGCTTATTTGGACATTGAGATGCAATGTGACCCTTGCCCAAACACTTAAAACATTTAACATCTCTATTTCTACTTAGTTAGGGTTCAAATTTACCTGTCTCCTTGCTAAAACCCACATTCTTGTGCTTGGATAGCTCGACTTTGGACTTGTAATTAGCCATCTCGTCCCTTTTATTCCAATTTGGCTTCAAAGATAAGGTAGAACCTGAATTCTGCCCAAACCATGTGGAGCCCTTTTGTTTAAGTTGCCTTTCAACTTTCATTGCCATGTGCACCATGTCTTCTAATTCCACATAATGTTTCAATTCAACCACATTTGCTATGTCCCTATTTAGCCCTTGCAGAAATCGAGTCATGGTTGCCTGTCTATCTTCTTCTACATTTGCCCCAATCATGGTAATCTCCATCTCTTTGTGGTAGTCCTCCACACTTTTGGTGTCTTGATTGAGCCCTTGTAGCCTTTAGTACAACTCCCTGTAATAGTGATTAAGGATAAACCTCCTCCTCATGATAGCCTTCATCTCCTTCCATGTATCAATAGGCCGCTCATGATTCCTTCTCCTAGTCAAAACAAGTTGATTCCACCAAATAATAGCATAATTAGTAAATTTAACTGCAACAAGCTTTACCTTTTTCTCCTCGGAATAGTTGTGGCAATCAAAGACCAATTCAACCTTCTTTTCCCATCCTAGGTATGTATCAGGATCATTCTTACCTTGGAATGGAGGAATTGTCATTTTAATACTGCCCAAATTATGGTCGTAGGTGCCTTGCCTCCCAAATTCTCTTCGATCCCTTCTATTGTTAACAATTCTAACCATCATAGTTTGATCATCAAATTCATCATCTTCTACATCATCTTCATGGTCATAGACATGTCTCAACTGCCTTCTTGCTTTAGGAGCCTCATATTCCCCATGTCTCCCTTGTAACTCTGCTATTGTATTAGCTTGCTCCTCCATCCTCTCCCTCATATCATCAAATCTAGTATTCATCCGCTCAAATTGTTGTTGCATAGCTTTGATCATGAAGGACACATCACCAGCTCCCTCCTGAGTTGTACCTTTGTCTTTGGATGTCATAGTATTACTTCTGCACAAAACAAATAGGATACCTCACAGAACACTCCCTCACGTGTGTCCCTCAAAAGATGGTGTCACACTGCCTCGTGTTTACACTCTTTATGGCTTTTTCTTTATATGAACTTTCACTCTTACCTTTTACCATTCGGATTTTCCCTTTCAACTCTATAAAGAACTAAACAACGTAAATCAAGGGTATTAATTTTGAATAGAATAAGATAAATAGCGTAGAATTGAATAAATTGGAGAACAAGGAATCAAAAATGAAAAAGGATGTCAAGACAAACGGATTTAATGAACTAAACTCACAAAATTAGGATAGGGGTAGTATAACCTAGAGGACAAACTGGGGCAACAAAATAGGAAAAAAGATGGTAGAATTGGAGTTGAGCAAGAAAACTTTATTATTATTGTGGCCAATATGACTAGACAGTTAGCCTTATCAATAACTTGAATTTGATGTTTTCTTTCTTTTGTTCTTCTTTCTTTTTTTTTTCTTTTTTTTTCAACACAAAAACAATAGTAGAATACTTAGATACAATAATTGGAATTGAAATTAGCACGCTTATGAGCTTAAACAAACAAGCAAAGAGAGAAGGATTGCAAACAAACAGATTTGTGCATTTGAATGGTAATACACATAATAGAAAAACTAAACAGAAATAATTAAATGACAAGGTGGAAAATTGAAGAGTGAGTAGATTCAACCTGATTTAGAACCTGGCTCTGATACCAACTGATGCGGAAAACCCCAAAAAGACGTGGCTTAGGGACCCAACGCACACAAAGAATCAAAGAACAACTAGGAAAGATAAACCAGAGTTTAATATCACAAACCCTAGACCCACCCTTTGAAGGAACACAAACCTAAGGTATTTAAGAAGGATATGGACACCACACTTTAGAAAAGAAAGGAATTGGGAGTGATAAGTTGATTGGAACGCCACAAGAAGAAGTACCTCTTGATAAGTTCTTTAGTCCTTAAAAGAACCAAGAGAGAAAAACCCTTACTTTCTATTTCACTCAAAGTTGTCTGATTTTCCAGAGCTTACAAGGGGTGCTTATTTATAGGCTAAGATAGCAATTTGAAAGAGGCACAAATTCCTACTTAGGACAAATCCTTATTTTGAAGGAATTCCTAAATATAGACAAATTCCACATATAAGGGTAAGAACGTAAATCCACCACGTAAGCCCTATTAGGTTTTGATAGAGTAGAGTATATAATGGTCTTGGAAGACAAAGAACAAGGAGTCGACAATATTGAGCATTCAGCAAAACCTAGACAACCGACCAAGAGAACACCAAGAACACCACCAGCAAGGACGAAGAGAGTGAACAGTACAGTCGACGGACGAAGAAAGTGAACAGTGCAGTGTGAACAGTAACGTCGAGTGAACAGTAACCGCATAGTGAAGAGGTCGTCGAAGATAGGAGAGAAACGGATATATTGGTGAGGAGACAACACAGCACACGGCAACCCTACACCATCGGTAGAAAAGAGAGACGATTGAAACAGCTAGTGAAGGGGGGCGACGGCAGAACGATACAGAAGAGAGAGAGAAGCGTCGGCAAAAATAGAATCGTCGAGAGAGAGAAAGAGTCGACGGGAAGGAGAGAAAGGGAGCGAAGCTGTGTAGCAAAACCGTGAGGGAGACCAGATCCGAACTGGAACGGGTGAGATGAGACCGGATCGAGAACGAGTGAGAGAGATCCGACGGCTAGATGTTGGAAGAGAGAGAAACAAACGGTCGGAAAAACAGAGAAACCGGTCGACGGGAGAGAAAACTGGGAACGGCCGAAGAAGGCTGGACGGTAGGATGAAGAAAAGCAGACCACCGGCAGAAAAGGGAGGAAATCCGGCCAAGTGGGTGAACAAAAAAGTGAAATCCGGTGAAGAGAGAGAAATCCAGCGAAGAGAAAGAAATCTGGCGGAAGAGAGAGAAATTCGGCGGTAGGAGAGAGAAATCTAGCTGGACAATAAGAGAGAGAGAAACAGACAGGCAAGCCATGAGACATTGAGATCGTGAGACAAGGAGACGGGTGAGACTGTAAGACGGTGAAAGTAGGAATTGTGTGATACAACATAGGAATTCAGCGAAGTATTGAACTCAACATATTTCCAGACTTCTTCAAGAGAGGTTAGAGAGCGTTGCAGTGAACTTCTAAGCAGCAGTGGAGCAGCCTTTCAATTCAACAGAGGCAAGACAAGCTAGAAGAAGGGTAGACACAGTAAGTGACACTCTTTGTATTATACTTGCTTAGTAATTGCAATAGTGAAAGGAGTAGAGAATTAAAGACATCCATTGTAACCTGAATTCTTAAGTATAGTGGATAGTCTCGATAGAGGGAGAGTCCCTACCACCGTGGCGTTGACGGAACCACGTAAATCTCGTGTGTCCTTAATTTGCTTTACGTTTTGTGCTTTGAATTGAGTTATGAACGCAGCTAAAGTATCAGCCAACCCATAACCTAACGAAGACCTAAACAAGAACATTTGTATTGTCTATTAGGCAAGGTGTCTGAAAGGTGACTTTGGGGACTATTGTGATTAGTAGGTAGCAATAGATCTACCTTAGTCGAGTCTGAGAAAGAGTTCGCTTTTAAGAAGAGATTGAAGTTGTTCACTTACCTGCAAATTGCGAATTGTGGTGATACCGATTCACCCTCCCTCTCAGTATCACAAATTAGTAGATCCTAGGGAGAAGTCAGGAACTTCAATTGGTATTAGAGCCTGGTTCACCTGTTTGAAGCTTAACAGCTTGGTGTACTAGTTTGAAGTGATTTAAAAGTTTGACTTGTTCAGCATATTGAGAAATGGAAGCCGGTACCAACACTAGCACTACTTACAGCAAGAAGGTTCCAATCTTCAACGGAACCAACTACCACATGTGGAGAGCGAGAATGCAAGTGGTATTCGCAACCGTGGGCATGAATGTGGTGAAATGCGTACAAGAGGGTTTTGTGGCTTCGGAAGAAAGTAAAGATTTAACCCCAGAGGAGTTAAGGCAGTTTGAGATAAATGGGAAGGCCTCAAACGTCATCATTTTAGCATTGACAGATGCTAAGTATGCTAAAGTTATGGACTGCAAATCTGCCAAAGAGATATGGGACAGATTGCAGAAAATCTATGAAGGTGATGGCAAAATAAAGGAGGCTAAACTTTAAGTGTTCAAGGAGAGATATGAATCTCTCAAAATGCAGAAAAATGAGACAGTCCAAGAGTTCTTCACCAAGGTTATTGATGCTGTGAACGATCTGAGAAGTCATGGGAAGAACAAGAAGGACTCATCTGTTGTGAAGAAGATTCTGAGAATTCTACCTGAGAGGTTTGTCTCAAAGGTAGCAGCTATAGAGGAGAGTAGAGATCTTAATTCTATGTCTTTGCATGATCTCCAGTGCAATGTCATTGCATATGAGATAAGGATAAAGTCAGCTGAAAGCTCTACAACAACAAAGGTATCAAAGGAGGCAGCTTTCAAAGCTATGAAGCACTTGAAGATAAAAGAAGAGAAAGAATCATCTAGTAAGGAGGAGGATGATGATGATGATGAGGCAGAAAGTGAAGGTGAAGTATTGGCGTACTTCACAAGGAAAGTCAAAAAGGGCTCTAAGAAGGGAAAAAAACAACTGGCCTTGAGATGCTATCGTTGTGGGAAGACTGGACACTTTGCTTCTAAGTGCAAAGTGAAGCTTGATGATGAAGATGAAGATGATGATGATGAGCTGAATTCAAGATGGAGAAGAACAACATTCAAATCAAGGAAGTCCAGTAAAAAGACTGCTAACCCACAGAGGAAAAAGAGACTCATTTAAGAGTTATGTGAGTCAGATAAAAGAAGCTGATGAGGAGGAAGATGAAGAATCATCAGATGAGCATGCCTTTATGGCATCAACTAAAGGTGGTAGTTCAACCTCTGATGAGGAAGAGGAAGTTGATGAAGAAGAGTCAGATCTTGAAGCTGAGCTGCAAATAGCTTCAAAGGAGATAATCAAAAGGGGCAGAACCATAAAATGGTTGGAGGCCCATATAAAACAAGTTGAAGCAAAGTCTGAGGAAGCTGAAAGTCAAAAGGATGAAATAAGGGCTGAACATATTGACTTGAAGAGAATATTTGAGGAACAAATCAAAATATGTGATGACCTTACAGTAGAGCTTGGCTTAAAGGCTTCAAAAATTGAAGAAATGGAGAAAGAGTTACTGAGACTTCAGCAACAACTCAAAAGTAGCAAAGAGAACTTGCAGAAGCTTAAAATGATAGGAGAAACAAATTCTATAGAAAGAGAAAAGAAGAATGTAGAGAAAGTGCAGCAATCTGAAGCTGCCTTGGCTAAAGAAAATAAGAATGTGCCACAGAAGTTGAAAGAGAAGGTTGTGACTCAGAAGAAGATAGTTGAGTATAAAGAAGATCTGAAGAAGCAACCTAGGGTGGCAACCAAGAAGGAAGAAAAGAAAGTCAGCCAGCATAGGGCTACGGGCTGAACAGACAAAGGAGAAGAAGGTGACTGAAATAAAAGTCACACAAGCAAAGAAGCCAACTACTTTGCCTAGACAGCAAGTGATGAATAGAAGAAGACAAGCTGTGATCAGACCCAAGAAGAGGCAGTTTCAAGGTCATTGCCTTTATTGTGGAGTTTGGGGTCATAAGGCAATTAACTGTTGGTGGAGAAGGCCAGTATATGTCTCTAACTTGAGAAGATACGATGCTGCATACAGGGGGAGACAATACAGAATCCAGAAGAGAGCACCTGTCATGAGTTCTTGCACATACTGTAAAAGGCAAGGACATACTGACAAGGATTGTTGGTGGAGGCCCAAACCAGTGATTTCAAAGAACAAGTTTGCTATATTGGCAGACTTGGAGCAGTGTAAAAGATGTGGGCAGGATGCCCATAATGCCAAGAGATGCATGACACTTATTCCTAAGCAAGAGAAGACACTCAATGGCACAGTAAAGACAAGCGGTGCAGTAAAATTTGTGAAAAAGGATAAAGCTATCTTCCAGCCAGTTCAGAAGAAGGAATACAGAGCAAAAAGGGAGGTAGCTAATATAGCTGAAATTGCACTAAAGGCTAATTGCAAGAATAAGTAGTGGATCCTTGACAGTGGATGCACTTCACACATGACGGGAGATAAGAGTAAATTGTCAAAGCTAAACAAGTCAAGAGAAGGCAGAGTCAAGTTTGGCAATGATGATTCACTCAACATCAGTGGTCAGGGGTCAGTAAACATTGGAAGAGGAAAGCTGAAAGATGTTCTGCATGTTAAAGGACTTAGATATAATCTAGCATCTGTCAGCAAACTATGGAATGAAGACCATAAGGTAATATTCACAAAAACAGGTTGCCAGGTAAAGAATAAAGAAGGCAATACTGTTACAGCTGGGAAGAGAACAGCTGAAAATTTGTATGTGATTGATGAAGAAAGAGATCCTCTTGCAACTAAGACTATGCAAGAAAGAAAGCCAAAGAAAACGTGGACCAGTTCTCATCAAGAAAGTCAGATCATAGGTGACCCATCAGCAGGAGTTACAACAAGAAGAAGAATTGTGGGAGCTACTGCTTTACTCTCGCAAGTTGAATCTAAATCTGTTGAAGAGGCTACACAAGATTTAACTAAACCTCAGTCCACAGAGCAATTTGAAAAGCACAGATTGAGTCTATCTATGCAAATGCCTCCTCAAGCCTAAAAATCAAGTGAATCCTCCATCTCTACTTTGCGAGTTTTTCAAATTTGTAATTGGTTGGCAAAGGGGAAGAGAAGTAACAGTGCAGGGGGAGCTATTAAGAAAGGAGGAGTGCATATTTAGGGGGAGTTGAAACTGCTGTATTGTGGCTTTTGTTATGAGTGTTGCCAACAATTACAAAGGAGGAGATTGTTGTTCGCACAGCCTTGTATGGGTTGTAATTGTTGCCAACTAGGTTTAAGTGTGCAAGAAAGTAAAGCCACATGGAAGGGTAAGAAGGTAAATCCACATGTAAGGGCAAGAATGTAAATCCACCACGTAAACCCTATTAGGGTTTGATAGAGTAGAGTAGATAATGGTCTTGGAAGACAAAGAACAAGGAGTCGGCAATATTGAGCATTCAGCAAAACCTTGACAACCGACCAAGAGAACACCAAGAACACCATTGGCAAGGACGAAGAGAGTGAACAGTGCAGTCGACGGACAAAGAAAGTGAACAGTGAAGTCGTGAACAGTAACCACACAGTGAAGTGGTCGTCAGAGATAGGAGAGAAACGGATATGACGGCGAGACTATCGGCTATGAGACAACACGGCACACGGCAACCCTACACCATCGGTAGAAAAGAGAGACGATCGAAACGGCTGGTGAAGGGGGGCGACGGCAAAAGGATATGGAAGAGAGAGAGAACCGTCGACAAAAATAGAATCGTCGAGAGAGAGAAAGAGTTGACGGGAAGGAGATAAAGGGAGCGAAGCTATGCAGCAAAACTGTGAGAGAGACCAGATCCGAATTGGAACCGGTGAGATGAGACCAGATCGGGAATGGGTGAGAGAGATCCGGCAGCTAGACGTTGGAAGAGAGAGAAACAAATGGTCGAAAAAATAGAGAAACTGGTCGACGGGAGAGAAAACCGGGAACGACCGAAGAAGGCTGGATGGCAGGACGAAGAGAAGCAGACCACTGGCAGAAAAGGGAGGAAATCCGACCAAGTGGGTGAACGGAAAAGTGAAATCCGGTGAAGAGAGAGAAATCCGACAGAAGAGAGAGAAATTCGGCGGTAAGAGAGAGAAATTCGGCTGGACAGTAAGAGAGAGAGAAATGAATAGGCGAGCCATGAGACAATGAGATCGTGAGACAAGGAGACGGGTGAGATCGTAAGACGATGAAAGCAGGAATTGTGGGATACAACGTAGGAATTTAGCGAAGCATTGAACTCAATGTATTTCCAGACTTCTTCAAGAGAGGTTAGAGAGCGTTGCGGTGAACTTCTAAGCAGTAGTGGAGCAGCCTTTCAATTCAACAGAGGCAAGACAAGCTAAAAGAAGGGTAGACACAGTAAGTGACACTCTTTGTATTGTACTTGCTTAGTAATTGCAATAGTGAAAGGAGCAGAGAATTAAAGACATCCATTGTAACCTGAATTCTCAAGTATAGTGGATAGTCTCGGTAGAGGGAGAGTCCTTACCACCGTGGATGTACGTCACGTTGACGGAACCACGTAAATCTCGTGTGTCCTTAATTTGCTTTACGTTCTGTGCTTTGAATTGAGTTGTGAACGCAACTAAAGTATCAGCTAACCCATCACCTAACGAAGATCTACACAAGGACATTCGTGTTGTCTATTAGGCAAGGTGTCTAAAAGGTGACTTTGGGGACTATTGTGATTAGTAGGTAGCAATAGATCTACCTTAGTCGAGTCTGAGAAAGAGTTCGCTTTTAAGAAGAGATTGAAGTTGTTCACTTACTTGCAAATTACGAATTGTGGTGATACTGATTCACCCCCCCTCTCAGTATCACAAACTAGTAGATCCTAGGGAGAAGTCGGGAACTTCATTTATTCTTACCTATTAAGTATTCTAATTATATTAATTAGGCCTGGACTCTTTGTCAAACTTAAATTCGCACCATTTGAAGCTTGGTTGGCCTAAATGTCCTGAATCAGCCCATTTAGTGCTTCTTTAATCTTTTTGGCTCTAGCTCGTGTTATTGGGCCTTCTGGAATGTGCAATGGACCTCTTGCAACCAGTGAAGCCTTCCACCCATCATCTCTATGGTTCTCATCACACACGGGAGTGGTATCAGAGCCTTGTCACTATTTTTTTTGGGGAAGAGAGATAGGGTATAAGTTATACCCTAGGAGGCGAATTCATCAAGTAGTTACGGATTCCTCATTGTTAAAGCAAGTGGCTATGTTTTAGAGGTAAAAGTATAAATGGTTGACTTACCAAAGCCTACAAGTATATAATAAGTAGATTGTCTTGCAACCTTTCATTTAATAGCAGTAGGTCGAAAGCTAGTGGTTTTGGTAGTAGTAGTGGTGGTTGTAGTAATTATTGTAATAATAATAGTAACAATAAAGAAATAATTGTAAATGAAAATATAGATAATAATTTTTTGAATTCATGGCATCTTCCTTCCTATTCTTCATCTTCCATTTACCACAAATCAGGGTTTGTGTTTGAAATAGATTATGTGGTAAAGACAATTGAGGAAGATATTTCTTTTTTCAGGGTTATTCAGCTTAGGGGGTACCTTGAGCTTATTAGCCAACACCAAAGAAAATACAAGCTTTTACACTTAGGGAAGTAATCCATTCCTAAAAGTCTAGTGAGAGATCTATTGGATTAACGAGCTCATGGTAATGGTCTAGCTGGGACATTATGAAATGAACAAAATTTTACCAATGCTTCAAGAGCATTTCTATTAGCTAGGAATGAATAAAAGTGAGCAAGCTATTGTTGAGAGGTGTGTAACACTTCACATGGCCATCCAAGGATAGTTCTCAAGGATTTTATAGATTTTACACTCCTCTTCTAGTTGTAGAGATTCTTGGAACTAATGTGAACTTAGATTTTGCACTTGAGCTGCTAAGAACTCAAAGGAGAAAGGATTCTATCATGGCGGTAATAGATCACTTCTCCAACATGGTTCATTTTATTCCTTTCCACAAGATGGATGATACTTCTCACATTGTTGATATATTCCTTCATGAAATCATTAGGCTTCATGTAGTGCCTAAGAGCATTGTTTCAAATCAAGATCTGAAGTTTCTTAGTTGGAAGATGTTGTGGAGGAGTTTATGTACCAAGTTCATGTTTAGCACTACATGCTACCCTCAAATTGATAGCCAAACTAAGGTGGTAAACAAAACCTTTTCAACCTTGCTAAGGTCATTAATTAGCAAGAACATGAAGAGTTGAGATGAACATCTTACACATGCTGAATTTGTCTGCAATAGTATCTCATCACATAAATGGTCAGACTCTATTTGAGATAGTGTATCACCTTAATCCCATCACTCTTATTGATCTCACTCCACTACTTGAAAGTACAGAGTGTGTTTTGATGAAGAAGAGATAAGATGATCAAGAAGCTCTATGAGTAGATTTGGGCCCAAATTGACAAGAATGAATCTTACAAGCAACCAACCAACAAACTTGAAAAGAAAGTCTACTTTGCTCCAAGTGACTCGGTATGGATTCACTTGAGAAAAGAAAGGTTTCCAAGCATAAGGAATGTGCTAATGCCTTGAGCTAAAGGTCCATTCAAGGTATTGGAAAAGGTTGGAGAAAAATGTTTAAAAACTAGAACTATTTAAAAATTACATTGTTCCAACCGTTTTCAATATTTGAGACTTGTCTCAATATTTGGAAGATGATGACTAGCTGTATTTAACAGCAAATCTTTTCCAACAAGAGGATATTGCACAAGAGTATTTAGAGCTCGTTACTTGTTTAAGGTCCAAAATTGGACTTTACAAACTGATAAAGAACCCACTAGGTAACTTGCCCTAGGAACCCTTGAATAACTTTGTTATGCACACCCTAGAAAGGTAGGAAACAAGTTGGATTGATCATATTAGAACCTTAAGGAAACTAAGTCCTAAAAGCCTCAATCTTAAGATGCCATAAAGGTTGATCACTCCTTTGATAAGTCAAGACAGTATATTCTTCCAAGAACACAAGAAAGTATAGCAAAGCTTGTTGAAAAAACTACCTCAATCTTGTTGATCCCATTTTACATAGTTGTAGCCTTTATATAGCCATGTAAATATTACAATCATATAAGGAAAAGGTGTTTCTTAACATACTTATATAGGAAACCTTAATTACAGGTGATCCTTTATAAGGAAAACAAATCTACTTTGATTAGGAATCCTAAATCCGCGTTGATTAGGAATTCTTAAAAAAACTACCACTAATGATATAAAGTCAAAATAAAATCCTAACTAATGTATCAAGACTCAACTGAACCTACAAGCCCAAATAAACCCAAGAAGTTAAGTTTTTCTTTACATGTAATTCGAACTTAACTTCAAATCCAGTAACCCAAAACAAAATCAAGACCATTAATACGACTTAGTGAGCAATTGAGTCTTTCCATAGCTTGGTCATGCAACTTGGACTTATATCATGGGTTTCAAGTTTTGTTCTTCAAGTTCTAAGTCTTGTCCATCATTTGGCACATAAGTCATTATCCTTGTGTAACATTGAAAACGTTTAAAATAGTCTTGGAATCTTTTGGAGTACCCTCTTTGTCATGTTGCTCCATGATTAAGCCTTGTAAAGCCTCTTTCATCCTCTTTGTCATTGCCCTAGTCATTTTGACCACAAATTCCTTGCACAAGATCTTGGGAATACTTGCTTTGTTACACTTAAATAGCACCTTGTGACTCCATCATTTCTCCCCTCCTCGAAATAATTCATCCTCGAATCACGTACATCAAACAAAGATAAGTCGACAACATTAAATGTAGCACTAACATTACCATAGTTGCTTCGTAAATCTAGCTTGTAGCCATTGTCATTAATCCTCTCCAATACTTGAAAAGGTCCATTCCCCAAGCCTACAATTTGAAATTTCCTTGTGGGGGAACCCGTTCTTTCCTCATATGCACGCACACTCAATCACTAGGTTCAAAGACAACCTTCACAAACCCCTTATTAACTTGCTTAGCATATTGCACATTCTTCCTTTCAATGTTAGCCCGAACCTTGGCAAATAAATCCTTTACAAATTCTGCCTTTTTCTTACGATTAGTGTTAGCACGCTTTTTAGTAGGCAAAGATAAAATTTCCAAAGGAGTTAAAGGATTAAAACCATAAGCAACTTCAAAAGGTGACAAGGAAGTAGTAGAATGAACAAATCTGTTATAAGTAAACTCACCATGTGGTAAACACCATTCCCATTACTTGAAGTTCTTTTGAATGATATCATGTAACAAAGTAGTGAGTGTCCTATTAACTACTTAAGTTTCTCCATCTGTTTGAGGATGTGAAAAAGTAGAAAATAAGAGTTTAGTTCCCAATTTGTTCCATAAAGTGTGTCAAAAATGACTTAAGAACTTAACATCCCTATTGCTAACAATAATTCTTGGCAATATATGCAAACGCACCACTTCCTTAAAGAATAACTCGGCAATATGTGCTGCATCATTGGTTTTAGAACATGCACCAAAATGAGTCATTTTGCTAAACCTATCAACAATGACAAATATGTTGTCCTTACCACTTTGAAACCTTGATAATCCTAAGACAAAGCCCATGGAAATATCAATCCAAGGTTGGTTAGGCACAAGTAAAGTTGTATACAAGCCATGTGGTTTAACTTTAACCTTTGCTTGCCTATATGTAATGCACTTATCACAAATGGAATGCACATCATGCTTCATATTAGGCCAATAAAAATGCTCATTCAATATATCTAGAATCTTCTACACACCAAAGTGTCCCATGAAACCACCCTTGTTAGCTTCCCTAACAAGTAACTCATGGATAGAACAAATAGGCACACATAATTTATCCCTCTTAAACAAAAACCCTTCATGCCTAAAAAAGTCACCAAATGCACACTTATCACATGCATTCCATACTTGGCCAAAATCACAATCATTTGCATACATGATAGAAACCATATTTTACCAGCTCAAATCAACAAGGGAGTTGATGCTTTGCAAAACCTTGGAGGACCAATGACAAGGGCATGTTCAAAGAAAATAAAGGAAGCTCTCAACAACTTGTTGCGTGACATTTACTATTAGGAAGTTGCTAGGTACGAGTTAAGGATGATGGAGGCTTCACTAGGGCTTGCAAATGTGTCATCTGTGAAGGAATTTGAGAACCATGGGCTTGGGAAGGAAGTTGGATTTGGGAGCCCATGTTTGGGCATTTAAATGGATTATTTTGATGGGTTATATTGTTATGTAGTGGGTTGAACGAATTTCAGCATCTTAATGGGTTATTTATAGGGGTTTTTATTATTATTTAATGGGTTGGACGAATTTCCTTAATAAGCCCATCGTATTAACTAGGGTTTTTGGGGGTTAGCATATAAAAAGGGCAAGAATGGTGGCTGAAGGAGGAAGACCTATTTTCATGAGTGTATGAGCTATTTCGCTTGTTCTTTGAGAACTAATTTATGAACTTTCATACTTGAGTGTGTTGGTTCAATAGACTTATCTTCTTCAACGTTGTTGTTGATAGGAGTGGCGTTTGAATCTTATAGTTCTGGTTGTTGGTTGCTTATAATCATTGGGTCAGAACTCCAAATCCATTAACCTTTGTTAGAACGATCCTATACCAACATTGGTGTTGGGTTTCATTTACATATAATCGGAGTTTGTATCATTTGGTATCAGAGCCTTGGCTCTAACTCAGGTTAGTTATACTTTTGTTATCATCTCTTTCGTGTATTCTTCATTATTGGTTGAACAATCACAAAAAAAAAAAAAAATCGTGTATTTCTTAGGTTTCTTTTCTGATATTTGTTTCTTCTACAAAAATACCCATTAGTTATCCCAAAAAAAAAAATCGTCTATTTCTTGGGTTACCTTTTTGCTATTTATTCCTTCTATAAAAATACACATTAATTAACCAAAAAATAAAAAACAAACAAATCACGTTTTCTTGGGTTGCCTTTCTGTTATTCGTTAGAAATACCCATTAGTTAACCAGAAAAAAAAAATGGCTTCATTGCTCAATTGGTCATTTACTCAATTATATTCAATAATTGATTGTTGTCCGATTGCACTGCTCATATCATTGAATTCCTTGTCATTTTGTTTGCTTTATATTGCCCATCTTCTTGATCGTGTCACATCTCTGAAGAGGTAGGTCTAGGATTGATATATTCAAGTTTTGTTTGTTCTGAATTTAGTTTGCTTGGAACTATTGAAAGAGCTCTTAAAGTTTTGCAATTCATTGTGTGAAACACGAGAGTTGAGGACTACTATAGTTAAGTGGAGAGCAAACACGCAAGGGAGTGAGTTTTGCGAGGTATATTCTTTATTTACTAACAATCTTGCATATTCAATGTCTAATGCTAAAGAAGGTAGTTTCCTACATGAAGAGGAGGAAGTAGTTGTTCCAAATTTCAAATTGTTTATGAAATCCTTAAAGCAGAAGTTTGATAGGATTGACCAAATGTTTTGGAAAGTTTGAGATAGGATGGATAAAATAGAAGGGGAATCGAGTGTCAATCCTAAGAAGCTAGCTGGTAGGGTCATGAAGGAGCAATTTGAACATGACTTTGGTGAAGATGGTGATGATTATTATGATGATGGTGATAATGCTAGTAGAAACTTTAGAGGTGGATTTAGAGGAGGACGAGGTAATAGGAATGGTAAAGGAGTAAGAGGCAATGGAAATGTTTATGATAGATACAATGGAGGTTAGGATAATAGAAATAGAGTGGAGGAAGGAGTAGACAAAAATCTTTGTAGTATTAAAATGAAAATAACTTCTTTCCAAGAGAAAGCTGACCCTGATGTTTATTTGGATTGGGAATGAAGGGTAGAATTAAATATGAGTGTCATAACTTCTCTGAGGAGAAGAAAGTGAAGTTAGCAATGGCAGAGTTCACTGATTATATTGTAGTATGGTGGGACCAACAAGTTACCACTAGAAGAAGAAATTTTGAGAGAACTATAGAAACATGTAATGAGTTGAAGACTGTGATGAGAAGGGGATTTGTTCCTAGCTCTTATTATAAGGATTTGTATAACAAGTTGCAAAGCCTTACGCAAGGTTCCAAGAGTGTGGAAGAGTACCATAAGGAGATGGAAATTGCTATGGTTAGGGCAAATATAATGGAGGATAAAGAGGCAACCATGGCTAGGTTCCTCCAAGGATTGAGCCTGGAAAGTGGCAAATTTGAAGAAAAACTTGAGGGCACCCAAGGAAAAACTAGAGACATCAAATGCTTTAGATGTCTGGGTGGGGGTCATGTGGCTTCACAATGTCCTAACAAGAGAACCATGTACCTTAAGGAGAATGGTGACTATGTGTCTGGCAGTGATGCTAGTGATGAAGACCAAATGCTGCCACTAGATGATGCTAATGATGTTGATGAAGGGATAGAGTATCCAGAGCATGGCGGAAGGCTTTTAGTAGTAAGGAGAGCCCTTAGTTTGCAGGTTAAGGAGGAGGATGATGTTAAGATGCAGCGGGAAAATATTTTCCATACTCGATGTTTATTTTAAGATAGACTCTATTGCATGATCATCGGTGGAGGTAGTTGCACTAATGTAGCAAGTACAGAGTTGGTGGAAAAATTGAACTTGCCTACAACCAAACATCCTAGGCCATATAATTTGCAATGGTTGAATGACAGTGGAGTGGTGAAAGTGACTAAACAAGTTGTGGTTCCATTTTCCATTGGTAGATATAAGGACAAGTAGTTTTGTGATGTTGTACCTATGCAGGCTAGGCATTTGTTATTGGGCCGTCCTTGGCAATTTGATAGAAAAGCTTTGCATGATGGTTACAAGAACCGCTATTCTTTCACCATGGATGGAAAACCATTCACACTTGTTCCATTGACTACAAAACAGGTGTATGAAGACCAAGTTAGACTTTATAAAAGTGAGCAAAAAAGGAGGAGTGAAAAAAAAAGAGAGAGTCGAGAGAAAAGAAAGTGAAGGAGAGAAAAACAAGGTGAAAGCATTTGAGAGTGCTAAGTACAAGAGTGGTTAGGTTCACAAGAGTGAAGATGAAAGAAAACAAGTGAGTGTGTTTGCAAAAGGAGCAAATGTTAGGGTTGCCTTCCAAGCTAGGCAACAAATGATCTTGATCCTTTACAAGGATTCTTATTTCTCTAACACTAACCTTGATTCATCTTTGCCTAGTGCTATTTCATCTTTGTTGCAGGATTATAATGATGTATTCCCTGAGGACATCCCAGATGGTTCACCACCAAGGAGAGGGATTGAACATCACATTGATCTTATTCTTAGAGCTCCCATTCCCAATAAGCCAGCGTATAGAAGTAATCCTGAAAAGACAAAGGAGCTTCAAAGGCAAGTTGATGAGTTGATGAAGAAGGGGCATGTAAGGGAGAGCATGAGTCCATGTGCAATGCCAGTGTTGCTTGTGCCAAAAAAAGATGGATCTTGGAGGATGTGTGTCGATTGTAGAGCTATCAGCAAAATAATAGTTAAGTATCGACATCTTATACCGAGGCTTGATGATATGCTAGATGAATTACATGGTGCTTGTTACTTCTCTAAAATTGACCTTAAGAGTGGGTATCATCAAATTAGGATGAGGGAAGGAGATGAATGGAAAACTACATTCATGACCAAGCATGGTTTGTATGAATGGTTAGTTATGCCCTTTGGTTTGACTAATGCACCTAGTACTTTTATGAGATTAATGAATCATGTTTTGGGACCTTTTTTAGGAAAGTTTGTTGTGGCTTATTTTGATGACATATTAGTATACAGCAGGAATTTAGAAGAGCATGTTGAACATTTGCATTGTGTGCTTGATGTTTTGAGGAAAGAGAAATTCTATGCCAATTCGGAGAAATGTGATTTTTGCAAGGACCATGTTATTTTCTTGGGTTATGTTGTGTCTGCTCATGGCATAGACGTTGATAAAGAGAAAATTAAGGCAATTCAAGAATGGCCTACTCCTAAGAGTATGAGTGATGTGAGGAGTTTGCATGGTTTGGCTAACTTTTATAGGAGGTTCATTATGGATTTTAGTACCATAGTTGCATCATTGATTGAGGTGATTAAAAAGAGTGAGTTTCAAGTGGAGTAAGGAACAACAAGATGCCTTTGATTTGCTTAAGTCTAAGTTAGTTATATAATGCACCACTTCTTACTTTGCCTGATTTTTCTAAGATCTTTGAAATCGAATGTGATGCATCGGGCATTGGGATTGGGGGAGTTCTCATGCAAGAGAAACGACCTATTTCATTCTTTAGTGAGAAGTTGAGTGGGGCAACATTGAATTATCCAACATATGATAAAGAAATGTATGCACTTGTTTGGACTTTAGAAATGTTGCAGCATTACCTTTGGCCCAAGGAGTTTGTAATTCATACTGATCATGAGCCTTTAAAATACTTAAAGGGGCAAGGTAAGTTGAATAGGAGACATGCAAAATGGGTTGAGTTCATTGAAACTTTTCCTTATGTAATTCAATACAAATCAGGTTAGGAAAATGTTATTGCTAACACATTATCACGTAGGTACATATTGATTATTACTTTGAGTGTTAAGTTGCTAGGGTTTGAACACATTATTGATTTGTATGCTAATGATGCTGACTTTAGTAACGTATATGTTGTATGTGAGAAAGCTGCCTTTGGTAAGTTCTATAGACATAAAGGGTATTTGTTTAAAGTAAATAAGCTTTGTATTCCTCAATGGTCTATGAGAACATTACTTGTGAGAGAAGCTCATGGGGGTGGTTTAATGGGACACTTTTGCATTCAAAAGACTTTTGATGTTTTAAATGAACATTTCTTTTGGCCACATATGAAAAGTGATGTTGAAAGAGTCTGTGCCAAGTGTATTAAATGTAGACAAGCTAATGTGTCCTACATCAGTTCCTGAGGGGGTCTTTGGGCTGTTTATAAGGGTTGGGTCCACCCTCCATTCTTGAGCTAGCTTTTGTGGTGGAGTTAGGGTTCAATCCCTTATCAGGTAGTATCAGAGCTAAACCTCAGAGGGTCGATGGGCGCATGTACAACGGTTCCCTGCCACCGTGCCGATCGCCGACTGAGGCATCACGGGGACGTGCAGTTTAAGGGGGTTGGGAATGATGTGTCCCACATCAGTTCCTAGGGGGGTCTTTGGGCTATTTATAAGGGTTGGGTCAACCCTCCATTCTTAAGCTAGCTTTTGTGGTGGAGTTAGGGTTCAATCCCTTATCACAAGCTAAGTCTAGGGTTTTGCCCCATGGTAAGTATATACCTTTAGAAAACCCTTGTGAACCTTGGACCAACATTTCTATGAATTTTATTCTTGGCTTACCTAGGTCCAAAAAGGGCGGATATTGTATTTTTGTTGTAGTTGGTAGGTTTTCAAAGATGGCGTATTTCATTGCTTGCACCAAAACGGATGATGCTACACACATTGCAGACTTATTTTTTAGAGAGATTGTTCGCTTACATGGAGTCCTGAAGAGTATTGTGTCAGACCGTGATGCAAAATTTTTGAGCCATTTTTGGAAGACATTGTGAGGTAAGCTTGGAACAAAGTTGTTGTTTCCTACAACTTGCCATCCACAAACCAATGGACAGATTAAGGTAGTAAATTGAACTATTGGTACATTGTTACGCGCTATTATTGGTAAGAACTCTAAAACCTGGGAAGAATGTTTGCCTTTTGTGGAGTTTGCCTATAATCGTGTTGTTCATAGTGCTACAGGTTATTCTCCTTTCGAGCTTGTTTATGGTTTTAATCCATTATTTCCTTTGGATTTAGTACTATTGCCTATACAGGACAGGGTTAATTTAGATAAGAAAAAGAAGGCTGAAGTGGTTAAGCAACTTCATGAGAAGGCTAGGCTTAACATTGAGAGAAAAACCGGACAATATGAAACACAAGCCAACAAAGGTCGTAGGCATAGGAGTGGCGTCTGAATCTTATAGTTCTGATTCTTGGTTGTTTATAATCATTGGGTCAGAACTCCAAATCCCTTAACCTTTGTTAGAATGATCCTATACCAACATTGGTGTTGGGTTCCGTTTACATATAATCGAAGTTCGTATCATATTTAAACTCATATCATCTAAAAATATGCCTTTTATTAAACATAGATTGAGAATCAGATTAATACTTAGTTTAAATCTAATGATGATAGCAATATAGAAAAATTACAAAAAATGTTCTCATCATAATAAAGAGGTTATACCTCTAGCAAAAAATAACCTTATAGATTTATAAGATGACTTTTAAGAAAACCCCAACAAAATGTTATTATTTTAGACCTACACTTATTGATCTCTTAATAAAGAAAAAGTGTGAATACAATTATGTAAAATATGATAGGTTTAGTAAAGTAGACTGTAGTTTGAATGGTATATCTAAACATCATACATTAGTTTTATTGCACTATATGATGATGTTTGTGATAACATCCAAAACAAAAGGTAATTCTAACCCTTAAATAGCATCAATGACTTTATTACCTAATTAAAAGAATGGTGAGATTTTTATTTACCTGAAAAGCAAAGAAAATCAAATCCTCTTTGTCATAAAGACAAAGGCAGGAATACAATTATTTGACTTTATTAATACATTAGTTTATATTATAACCAATCATTTCATTACAACTATTACACTATTGCTAGATAAAATATATAAGCCATTAATAAATCTAAAATATCCCAATCTAGCTTAGTTTAAATGGTGTAGGGATGTTTTTTTTAAGTCTTCATTAAAGAAGACAATCAAAGTGATTTTTGGAAACAAAAATTTATTTTAAGGTTACCGACCCTTTTTGTAAAAAGGGCTAAATAAGGCTTAAAGCCTATCACTTAGGGATCATTAAATATGATCAAGATAAATATAGTGAATTGATAGATAAGGTAGTTGTAAAAGGTATAAAGTTGTGTAACAAAATTAGTTGTGTAGACTACTACCAAAAGAAAAATCTCAAGGAAAGAAGGCCTTAGAAGATTTCTATGATCAAATGGTTTACCCACCATAAGATATCATCAAAAGAAAAAGGAAAAACATGCCTTTTATAAAAGGCTAACAAAAGATTTTATTATAAGCAAAAGAAAAGCAAATGTCAAAACTACAAGTTAAAAGACTTATTAAAAAGAAAAAGATAGTTGTCTATTATAAGTGTGGAAAAAATGAACATTATTCCAATAAATGCCATGTATAGAAAAAGATTCAAGAACTATTTATAGATAAAGGTCTTAAAAGATCACTATCACATGTAATTTTGAGCAGTGACTTAGAAGGAGAAGATATAGAAATTAAAGTGATTAATTACCACTTAAAAGAAAGCTCTAATAATTTCGATTTAGAATCAAACTCTAAAAGAGAAAATAATTATTATAAAACTTTGTGCAAAAGTAAGGACTTATTAGTCTTGAAAAAAGAAGAAAATATAATTTTAAATCTGAAGTTCCCGACTTCTCACTAGGATCTACTAGTTTGTGATACTGAGAAGGGGGGTGAATCAGTATCACCTCAATTCTCAATTCGCAGGTAAGTGAACAACTTCAACCTCTTCTTAAAAGCAAAATCTTTCTCAGATTCGACTAAGGGAGATCTATTGCTATCTACTAATCTCAATAGTCCCCAAAGTCACCTTTCAGACACCTTACCTAATAGACAATTTGGATGTTCTTGTTTAGGTCTTCGTTAGGTTATGGGTTAGCTGATACCTTAGCTGCGTTCACAACTCAATTCAAAACCCAGAATGTAAAGCAAATTAAGGACACACAAGATTTACGTGGTTCCGTCAACGTGACATACATCCACGGTGGTAGGGACTCTCCCTTACCAAGACTATCCACTATACTTGAGAATTTCAATTATAATGGATGTCTTAATCCTCTACTCCTTTCACTATTGCAATTACTAAGCAAGTACAATACAAAAAGTGTCACTTACTGTGTCTACCCTTCTTCTAGCTTGTCTTGCCTCTGTTGAATTGAAAGGTTGCTCCATTACCGCTTAGAAGTTCACCGCAATGCTCTCTAACCTCTCTTGAAGAAATCTGGAAATACGTTGAGCTCTTTCCGATGCTTCACCGAAGTTCTTCTCTATGTTGTCTCACACAACTCCTGCTTTCATCATCTCACGGTCTCATCTCACTATCTCACGGCTCGCCTCATGTACGTTTCTAGTTTGCCCTTGTCCGTTTCACACCTCTTTTGGCCGTATCAAATTTTTTTTCCTTTTCTGTCGGTCACTGTTCATCGGCCGTCCACCCTTCTGTTCTGGCCGTAATGGGTTTTTCTCTCCTTCCCTGTTTAGCCGTCAAGTTTCTCTCTCCTTCCACCGATGGTGTGTTTTGTCATGCTCACTTGGTTGGCCGATGGGTTTCTTTTTCTCTCCTTCCCATCGACTCCTCTGTTCTGGCTGTATACCTCTTTTCTCTCTCTTCCAATGGCTATCTCAATTTTTCTCTCTTTCTCTCGCGTTCTGCCAATGGTCTCTCTCTCTTCGTCCAGTCGAATCTATCTCACCATCCACTCTGTTTTGCCGTCGACTTGCTTTGCCATCCAGCTCCCTTTTAGCCGTTTCTCTATTTTTCGACCATCTGTTTCTCTCTCTACCTCTTTGCTGTGTTGTCTCCTCGCCGACTGCTGGTGTGCTAGTGGTGTGCCATTCCTCACGGGTTTCTCTCTCTTGCCGTCACACAGTTTGCTCCGATTTGCTCAATTTGCTGACCTTTCCTCTTTTCTGACGACGACTACTGTTCTTCATCCAGTACCTCTTCTTTTTGCCATGTACTGTTCTGCCGTGCTGCTCTTCTTTTTCCAGCCGTTGGTGTTTTATGTTTTGGTTTTCTCTCTCTTGTGTTTTGCCGTGTATTCAATTGTGTTGGCCTTATCGGGTTTTTCCTCTCCTTCGCCGTCACTCTGATTTGGCCATATATTTATTTTCTATCCACCCACACTTCGGACGTTTTGCCGTGTATTCAATTGTGTTGGCCTTACCCTAGTTTTGTCTTCCAAGGTCTTTATATACTCTCATCCATGAAATCCTAATAGGGCTTACTTGCAACGAATTTACTGTCTTGCCCTTCCATGTGGCTTTACTTTCTTGCACACTTAAACCTAGTTGACAACAATTACAACCCATACAAGGCTGTGGGAACAACAATCTTCCCTTTTGTAATTGTTGGCAACACTCATAACAAAAGCCACTATGCAGTAATTTCAACTCCCCTTAAATATGCACTCCCTCTTTCTTAACAGCTCCCCCTTGCACTGTTGCTTCCCTCTCCCTTTGCCAACCAATTACAAATCTGAAAAATTTGTAAAGTAGAGATAGAGGATTCACCTGAACTTCAGGCTTGAGGCATTTGCACAGATAGACTCAATTTGTGCTTTTCAAACAGCTTTGTGGACAAAGATTTAGTTAGATCTTGTGTAGCCTTTTCAACAGATTTAGGTTTAACTTGTGAGAGTAAAGCAGTAGCTTCCACAATTCTTCTTCTTGTTGTAACTCTTGCTAATGGGTCACCAATGATCTGATTTTCTTGATGAGCACTAGTCCACGTTTTCTTTGGCTTTCTTTCTTGCTCAGTCTTAGTTGCAAGAGGATCTCTTTCTTCATCAATCACATACAAGTTTCCAGCTGTTCTCTTCCCGGCTGCAACAGTATTGCCTTCTTTACTCTTTACCTGGCAATCTGTTTTTGTGAATATTACCTTACGATCTTCATTGCATAGTTTGCTGATAGATGCTAGATTATATCTGAGTCCTTCAACGTGCAGAACATCTTTCAACTTTCCTCTTCCAATGTTTACTGACCCCTGACCATTGATGTTGAGTGAATCATCATTGCCAAACTTGACTCTGCCTTCTCTTGACTTCTTTAGCTTTAACAATTTACTCTTGTCTCCCGTCATGTGTTACGTGCATCCACTATCAAGGATCCACTACTTGTCCTTGTAGTCAACTTTGAGTGCAATTTCAGCTATATTAGCAACCTCCCTTTTAGCTTTATATTTCTTCTTTTAAATTGGCTAGAAGATAGCTTTCTCCTTTTTCTTAGCTTTGACTGCACCGATTGTTTTCACTGTGCCATTGAGTGCCTTCTCTTGCTTGGGGAGAAGTTTCATGCATCTCTTGGCATTATGGCCATCCTGCCCGCACCTTTCACATTGTTCCAAGTCTGCAAATATAGCAAACATGTTCTTTAAAGCTACTGGTTTGGGCTTCCACCAATAATCATCGTCAGTGTGTCCTTGCCTTTTACAGTATGTGCAAGAACTCACGACAGGTGTTCTCCTCTGAGTTTTGTATTGTCTCCCCCTGTATGCAGTGTCATATCTTCTCAAGTTGGAGACATATACTGGCCTTCTCCACCAACAGTTACTTGCCTTATGATCCTAAACTCCACAATAAAGGCAATGACCTTAAAACTGCCTCTTCTTAGGTCTAATCACAGCTTGTCTTCTACTGTTCATCACCTGCTGTGTAGGCAAAGTAGCTAGCTTCTATGCTTGTGTGACTTTCATTTCAGTCACCTTCTTCTCCTTCTTCTGTTCAGCCGTAGCCCTTTACTGGCTAACTTTCTTTTCTTCCTTTTTGTTTGCCACCCTAGGGTGCTTCTTCAGACTTCTTTATTCTCAGCTATCTTCTTCTGAGTCATAACCTTCTCTTTCAACTTCTGTGGCACATTCTTATTTTCTTTAGCCAATGTAGCCTCAAATTGCTACACTTTCTCTACATTCTTCTCTCCTTTTGCAGAACTTGTTTCTCCTATCATTTCAAGCTTCTGCAAGTTCTCTTTGCTAATTTTGAGTTGTTGCTGAAGTTTCAGCAACTCTTTCTCCATTTCTTCAATTTTTGAAGCCCTTGAGCCAAGCTCTACTATAAGGTCTTCACATATTTTGATTTGTTCTTCAAATCTTCTCTTCAAGTCAATATGCTCAGCCCTTATTTCATCTTTTTGACTTTCAGCTTCCTTAGACATTGCTACAACTTGTTTTATGTGAGCCTCCAACCTTTTTATGGTTTTGCCCCTTCTGATCATCTCCTTTGAAGCTGCTTCCAACTTAACTTCAAGATCTGGTTCTTCTTCATCAACCTCCTCTTCCTCTTCAGAGGTTGAACTAACTCCTTAAGCTGATGCCATAAAGGCCTGCTCATTTGATGATTCTTCATCTTCCTCCTCATCAGCTTCTTTTATCTGACTCACATAACTCTTAGATGAGCCTCTTTTCTTCTTCTGTGGGTTGGTAGTCTTCTTGCCGGACTTCTTTGATTTGAACGATGGTCTTTTCCATTTTGAATTCTGCTCATCATCACCGTCCTTATCTTCATCATCAAGTTTCACTTTGCACTGAGAATCAAAGTGTCTAGTCTGCCCACAACAATGTCCAGTCTGCCCACAACGATAACATCTTAAGGACAACTATCCTTTTCCCTTCTTAAACCACTTTTTGAATTTCCTTGTGAAGTAAGCCAATACTTCACCTTCACTTTCTTCCTCATCATCATCATCCTCACTAGATGATTCTTCCTCTTCTTTTATCTTCAAGTGCTTCATAGCTTTGAAAGCTACCTCCTTTGATACCTTCATTGTTCTAGAGCTTTCAGCTGACTTTGTCCTCCTCTCATATGCAATGAGATTGCACTAGAGATCATGCAAAGAAATAAAATTGAGATCTCTAATATCCTTTATGGCTGCTACCTTTGAGGTAAACCTCTCAAGCAGAATTCTCAGAATTTTCATCATAATCGATGAGTCCTTCTTGTTCTTTCCATGACTTCTCAGGTCGTTTACAGCGTCAATAACCCTAGTGAAGAACTCTTGAACTATCTCATTCTTCTGCATTTTGAGAGATTCATATCTCTTCTTGAACACTTGAAGCTTAGCCTCTTTCATTCTGTCATCACCTTCTTAGACTTTCTGCAATCTATCCCATATCTCCTTGGTAGATTTGCAGTCCATAACTTTAGCATACTCAGCATCTGTCAATGCTAAAATGATGACATTTAAGGCCTTCCCATTTATCTCAAACTACCTTAATTCCTTTGGGGTTGGATCTTTACCTTCTTCTAGGGCCACAAAACCCTCCTGTACACATTTCACCACGTTCATGCCCATGGTTGCAAATACCACCTGCATTCTCGCTCTCCACATATGGTAATTGCTTCCGTAGAAGATTGGAACCTTCTTGCTGTAAGTAGTGTTGGTGCTGGTACCGGCTTCCATTTCTCAGTATACTGAACAAGTCAAACTTCTAGATCCCTTCAAACTAGTATACCAAGCTGTTAAGCTTCAAACTGGTGAAACTGTGCACTGATACCAATTGAAGTTCCTGACTTCTCCCTAGGATCTACTAGTTTGTGATACTGAGAGGGGGGGTGAATCAGTTTCACCACAATTCGCAATTCACAGGTAAGTGAACAACTTCACCCTCTTCTTAAAAGTGAACTCTTTCTCAAATTCGATTAAGGTAGATCTATTGCTACCTATTAATCACAATAGTCCCCAAAGTCACCATTCAGACACATTGCCTAATAGATAATTCGGATGTTCTTGTTTAGGTCTTCATTAGGTTATGGGTTGGTTGATACTTTAGCTGCGTTCACAATTCAATTCAAAACACAGAACGTAAAGCAAATTAAGGACACATGAGATTTATGTGGTTCCGTCAACGTGACGTACATCCATGGTGGTAAGGACTCTCCCTTACCGAGACTATCCACTATACATGAGAATTCCAATTGCAATGGATGTCTTAATCCTCTGCTTCTTTCACTATTACAATTACTAAGCAAGTATAATACAAAGAGTGACACTTACTATGTCTACCCTTCTTCTAGCTTGTCTTGCCTCTGTTGAATTGAAAGGCAGCTCCACTGCCTTTTAGAAGTTCACCGCAACGCTCTCTAACCTTTCTTAAAGAAATCTGGAAATACATTGTGTTCTTTCCGATGCTTCGCCGAAGTTCTTCTCTACGTTGTCTCACACAACTCCTGCTTTCACCATCTCACGGTCTCATCTCACTATCTCACGGCTCGCCTCACGTACGTTTCTAGTTTGCCCTTGTCCGTTTCACACCTCCTTTGGCTGTATCAAATTTCTTTTCCTTTTCTGCCGGTCACTGTTCATCGGCCGTCCACCCCTCTATTCTTGCCGTAACGGGTTTTTCTCTCCTTCCCTGTTTGGCCGTTAGGTTTCTCTCTCCTTCCACCGATGGTGTGTTTTGTCACTTGGTTGGCCGATGGGTTTCTTTTTCTCTCCTTCCCATCGACTCCTCTATTCTGGCCGTATACCTCTTTTCTCTCTCTTCCAACGGTTGTCTCAATTTTTCTCTCTTTCTCTCGTGTTTTGCCAATGGTCTCTATCTTTTCATCTAGCCGGATCTCTCTCACCGTCCATTCTGTTTCTCTCTCTACCTCTTTAACGTGTTGTCTCCTTGCCGACTGTTGGTGTGCCGGTGGTGTGCTGTTCCTCACGGGTTTCTCTCTCTTGTTGTCACACGGTTTGCTCTGATTTGCTCAATTTGCTGACCTTTCCTCTTTTCCGATGACAGCTACTATTCTTCATCCAGCACCTCTTCTTTTTGTCGTATACTATTTTGCTGTGCTGGTTTTGCCATGCTACTCTTCTTTTTCCAGCCGTTGGTGTTTTGTGTTTTGGTTTTCTCTCTCTTATGTTTTGTCGTGTATTCAATTGTGTTGGCCTTGTTGGGTTTTTCCTCTCCTTCGCCATCACTCTGATTTGGCTGTATATTTATTTTCCCTCCACCCACACTTCGATCGTTTTGCCGTGTATTCAATTGTATTGGCCTTACCTTAATTTTTTCTTTCAAGGTCTTTATATACTCTCTTCCATGAAACCCTAATAAAGCTTACTTGCGGTGAATTTACTGTCTTGCCTTTCCATGTAGCTTTTACCTTCTTGCCCTTCCATGCGGCTTTACTTTCTTGCACACTTAAACCTAGTTGACAACAATTACAACCCATATAAGGCTGTGGGAACAACAAAATCTTATTGATAAAATCCAAGATCTAGATGGAAAAATGAAGCAACTAGAAAATTACTTGCATTAGATTAAGAATAAACAAATAAAAAATGAAATAGTTGATTTTAGAGAAGGTTATAGCCTTAATATAGTTATTTAAAGATTTAATGGAAGACCATTTTTATAAGGAAACCTTTTATTCAAAAGCTTAAATTAGAAATAAAAGAGCTTAAAAAAAGCTAAAAGATTTAATGGAAATGATTATTATCCTTAAAAATACATCTAAAAGAGTAACAGACCTTCTAAAAACTTGCTTAAAGGAAGAAGGATTAGAAAATCTTTAATTTGTCAACATTATTGATAGGATTATTAGCCATAAGTGGCATACGAAAATTACAATCATAGTTAATAATGAATAAATTTTCTCTATTATAGCTCTTATTGATTCAAGAGCTAATATGAATTATATTCCTAGACTAGATGATATATTTGATGAATTACATGGTTCTAAAGCATTTTCAAAGGTGGATAAGTCTTTAATTAAAGTAAGTATGGATTTTGAACTTTGGATGCCCATATAAAAAGGGAAGGATTCAGTTATGATGGCTATTTATAGATTTTCCAAGATGTCTCACTTTGTACTTTGTAACAAAACCATTAATGCTTCTTATGTGGCAAATTTGCTCTTTTGAGAAATTATAAGATTGAATGAAATACCAAAGAGTACAATGTTTAATTAGGATGCCAAGTTCTTGAGTTATTTTGAGAAGACATGTAAAAAGCCTAGCATGACACTTAATAGTATAGTTTGTTAGCTATAAACAAATAAGCAAACTAAAGTGGTAAATGGTACACTTTTCTATTTAATTAGAACAATTGTCAATAAGAATTTAAAGAATTGGGATAATTGATTGGTTTTTGTTAAATTTATTTATAATGAATAATACAACCAAACATTCTCTTTTTGAGGTGGTTTATGGATTTCATCCCATTACTGCACTTAAGTTAGCACCATTTCCAACTAACAATTGAGTATGCTTGCATGGAAAAAAGAAGGATGAATTAATTAAAAATTAGCATGAGAGTGTCAAATAGCAAATAGAAAAAAAAATGAAATATAGCTTGTGAGAAAATAACTAATAAAAGATATGAAAAAAATTCAAATGGTTCTAAGAGATCTTGTGTGGATTCATCTTCGAAGAAAGAGATTTTTAAGCAAAAGGAAGTCAAAGCTCATGTTTCAAGTAATGTTCTTTCAAATGTTACAAAAGGTGAATAAGAATGCTTATAAGATTAATTTGCCAAGTGAATTTAATGTATCAGTCACATTTAATGTAAGGGATTTATCGCCTTATTTAGAGGGCAATAAAGAGTCAAATTTAAAGGCAAATCCTACCCAACCTAAGGAAGATGATGTGATTCATAATGATATAGGGTTTGCCTAAGATTGTGTGGTTTATAGTTTTGGGCCAAGTGCTTGTTTAACAATCTTAACATTGCTTTTTAAGGTGAATACAACATGTATAGAGAGTCTATAGGCCAAAGCAAAGGAGTTAAGGCCCATTTTGAACAAATTGCTTACTTGCTTGCAAGAGTTTATTTTTAACTTATTTGTTCTTATTTAATTACGTTATGTTTGTTTATGCTCTTAATTAATAAATGTGTAAAAGCTAACCTATATGTGTTTATATCTTATGTTTTAAGTTCTATTTTATAGTCTATTTTATAGCAAATTATTAAAAATCCTAATTTTCTTATTTTTTAGTTGTCTTAGCTACTTTTTTGGCATTATTCCCTATTTAAGAGATTGAGAAATATTTTGGAATAGTAAATTTTAAGAGCATTATTAAAATTGCAACTTGCATATTACCCTAATTCTCATCTAGGCAATTTATTAGTTTAGTGGCAAATTAATAATTAATTCTTATCACTTTTCTTTCTTCTATCTAAGAGTATGGTGAATTTTTTATCAAATAATTATCTTAAACAAAGTAATCATTACTTTAAATTTTCCTAAACATAAATACAAGAAAGTATTTGATTCTTGTGCACATTATATGGTTTTATCTCTTAGGAATTAAATCATTCAATAATAGTAAGAAAAGCTAATTATGATCAATGGCAATTTTGTTTGTTGGAATTCAATGGATTTAGAGTTCTAAAGGAGCATGGGCTTATTGCAATAAATAGAATGTTTAGTGTAAATACAAAAATTAGTTTCAAACTTGTTTTGTTTAAATGAATCCTTGAAAAGAAAGGACAAGCCTTATTAATAAAATAAAATGAAGAAATGGTGTTATTACTATGGAAAATCTAATCAAGACCAATGAATTTAGAGTACAAAGGAAATGAGGATATGCTTTTCATAGTGAATATAATATTAAGTGGAGATACAAAACGTTAATTTCATTAACATATTATGCAATGGAGTTATTGCAATTAAAAGAGAAACCTTATTAGTGATAAAAAAAAAGTGATAGGCTTATCCTTAAAGAATTGAATCATTTAATACTATTAAGAAATGCTAAATGATCCAAAGTTCCAAAGGTTTATAGGTAGGCTTGTTGTAATGAATATATTATTAAATGTAGATACACAAGTTAATTTCAAGATTATTTTGTATGATTAAGTCCTTGCAATGAAACAATGAGCCTTGTTAGTAAGAAATAAAAGGACAGTGTCATTATTTAGAAATAGAACTATGTAATATTTGTAAAAAAAGAACATCAAGATTAATGAGTCCTTTGTTTGATAGAATTTAATGAGTTTAAAGTGCCAAATGTGTAAGGTAGTGCTTATAATAATGAATATAATGTTTAATGTATAAACATAATTTATTTTCATGAACATATTTTATGAATGAATTATTTCAATAAAAGGAGAAACTTATTAGTAAAAAATGAAGTGACAATTTCATCTCTCTAGAGTTGAACTATTCAATTCAAGTGAGAAAAGTTAAGAAAGATCAATGGCATCTTTGTTGATTGATTTCAATAAATTTAAAGTACTATATCAACAAGTTTGTTGCAATTGATATAATTTTTGGTGTGGACACAAAAGTTAATTTTAAGATTATTTTGTATAAATAAGTTTTTTAATGAAAAGAGGGTCCTTGTTAGGAAAAAATGAAGAGATAGTCTCATTAGTTTGTGAATTAAATCATTCAATATTCATGAAAAATGCTAATCACGATCAATGAGTCCCTTGTTTTCTAAAACTCAAGGTATTCATAATGATAAAGGTGTGAGGATCTACTTATCATAATGAGTATAATGTTTTTGGGTAACACAAGTGTTAATTTCATAAACATATTGTGAGAATGACTTATTATAATGAAAAGAGATACTAATGTGACTAAGAATCAAAGAGGTGCTTGTATTTATGTTTAGGGAAGTTTAATGTAACTGAAGTTCCTGACTTCCCCCTAGGATCTACTAGTTTGTGATACTGAGAGGGGGGCTGAATCAGTATCACCACAATTCGCAATTCGCAGGTAAGTGAACAACTTCAACCTCTTCTTAAAAGTGAACTCTTTCTCAGACTCGACTAAGATAGATCTATTGCTACTTACTAATCACAATAGTCCCCAAAGTCACCTTTCAGACACCTTGCCTAATAGACAATATGGATGTTCTTGTTTAGGTCTTCGTTAGGTTATGGGTTGGCTGATACTTTAGCTGCATTCACAACTCAATTCAAAGCATAGAACGTAAAGCAAATTAAGGACACATGAGATTTACGTGGTTCCGTCAACGTGACGTACATCCACGGTGGTAGGGACTCTCCCTCTACCGAGACTATCCACTATACTTGTGAATACAGGTTACAATGGATGTCTTTAATTCTCTGCTCCTTTCACTATTGTAATTACTAAGCAAGTACAATACGAAGAGCGTCACTTACTGTGTCTACCCTTTTTCTAGCTTGTCTTGTCTCTGTTGAATTGAAAGGCTGCTCCACTGCTGCTTAGAAGTTCACCGCAACGCTCTCTACCTCTCTTAAAGAAGTCTAGAAATACGTTGAGTTCAATGCTTCACCAAAGTGCTTCTCTACGTTGTATCACATAATTCCTGCTTTCACCGTCTCACGGTCTCACCCGTTTCCTTGCCCCACGATCTTACTGTATCATGGCTTGCTTGTCCGTTTCTCTCTCTTGCTGTCCAGCTAGATTCTCTCTCTCCTCGTCGAATTTCTCTCTCTTACCGTTGAATTTCTCTTTTTCGTTCACCCACTTGTTCTGTCGTCACTCTTCTTCCTGCCGACGGTCTCCGATCTGGCCGTGTATGATTTTTCTCCTTCTTTTCTCTCTCTTCCTCTGTTCTGCCGTCGGCTCACTTGGTTGGCCGAATCAGTTTTCTTTCTCTCCTTCCCGTTGACTCCTCTGTTCTAGCCGTTGCGTTTCTTTTTCTCTCCTTCTCGTCGACTCCTCTGGTCTGGCAGTCGGGTTTCTCTCTCTCCTTTCCGTCGATCTGCTCCGATCTGCTCAATTTTCGACCTGCCTCTGTTCTTCTGACGACGGCTTCTCTATCTGGGCGTATCGATGGTTTCTGGTTTTCTCCCTTTTTTGGTCCTCTTTTCTCCTTCGCCTGACAACGGCTCCGATTTGGCCGTATCTCGACCTCAGTTCGCTGTTCTTTGTTCAGCCCTTAGTTTCGGCGTCTTCTTCTTTCTCTCTCTCAACGGTTGTTCTTCTTTGTTGCCATCGATATCTCTTCATTCAACCCCCCAATTTTTTCCACTCGCCGTTTTGTCTCTTTTCTGTTTTCTCTTCTTCTTCTGGCGACAGTTACTGTTCACTCGACAGTTGCACTGTTTACGACGGCTGCACTGTTCACGACGGCTACTCTTTTCTTTTGTAGGTGGTGTTCTTCTATGTAGGGTTTGATGTTTTGCCGTGTATTCAATTGTGTTGGCCTTTCCCTAATTTTGTTGTCTCTCCCATAAAACCCTAATAGGGCTTACACGGTAGATTTACGTTCTTGCCCTTACATGTGGCTTTACCTTCTTGCCTTTCCATATGGCTTTACTTTCTTGCACACTTAAACCTAGTTGACAATAATTATAACCCATACAAGGTTGTGGGAACAACAATCTCCCCCTTTGTAATTATTGGCAACACTCATAACAAAAGCCACTGTGCAGCAGTTTCAACTTTCCTTAAATATGCACTCCCCCTTTCTTAACAGCTCCCCCTGCACTGTTGCTTCTCTCCCCCTTTGCCAACCAATTACAAATTTGAAAAACTCGCAAAGTAGAGATGGAGGATTCACCTGATTTTCAGGCTTAAAAAGGCATTTGCACATATAGACTTAATCTGTGCTTTTCAAATAGCTCTGTGGACAGAGTTTTAGTTAGATCTTGTGTAGCCTTTTCAACAGATTTAGATTCAACTTGTGAGAGTAAAGCAATAGCTTCCACAATTTTTCTTCTTGTTGTAACTCCTACTAATGGGTCACCTATGATTTGATTTTCTTGATGAGCACTGGTCCACGTTTTCTTTGGCTTTCTTTCTTGCACAGTCTTAGTTGCAAAAGGATCTCTTTCTTCATCAATCACATACAAGTTTCCAGCTGTTCTCTTTCTGGCTGCAATAGTATTGCCTTATTTACTCTTTATCTGGCAACCTGTTTTTGTGCATATTACCTTATGGTCTTCATTACATAGTTTGCTGATAGATGCTAAATTATATTTGAGTCCTTCAACGTGCATAACATCTTTCAGTTTTCCTTTTCCAATATTCACTGACCTTTGACCACTGATATTGAGTGAATCATCATTGCAAAACTTGACTCTGCCTTCTCTTGATTTGTTTAGCTTTGATAATTTACTCTTGTCTCCTGTCATGTGTGAAGTGCATCCATTATCTAGGATCCACTGCTTATCCTTCCAATCAACCTTTAGTGAAATTTGAACTATATTAGCCACC
Source organism: Ceriops tagal (assembly GCA_021533255.1). Lineage (NCBI taxonomy): Eukaryota > Viridiplantae > Streptophyta > Magnoliopsida > Malpighiales > Rhizophoraceae > Ceriops > Ceriops tagal. The sequence goes on from CM038602.1 coordinate 5,958,438, forward strand.
TCCCCTTTTTCTCCTTTTTCTCAGCTTTGACTGCACTACTTGTTTTCACTGTGCCATGGAGTGCCTTCTCTTGCTCAGGGAGAAGTGTCATGCATCTCTTGGCATTGTGGCCATCCTGCCCGCACCTTTCATACTATTCCAAGTCTACCAATATAGCAAACTTGTTCTTTGAAACTACTGGTTTGGGCTTCCACCAACAATCCTTGTCAATATGTCCTTGCCTTTTACAGTATGTGCAAGAACTCACGACAGGTGTTCTCCTCTGAATTTTGTATTGTCTCACCCTGTATGTAGCATTGTATCTTTTCAAGTTGGAGACATATACTGGCCTTCTCCACCAGCAGCTACTCGCCTTATAACCCCAAACTCCACAATAAAGGCAATGACCTTGAAACTGTCTCTTCTTGGGTCTGATCACAGCTTGTCTTCTTCTGTTCATCACTTGCTGTGTAGGCAAAGTAACTGGCTTCTTTGCTTGTGTGACTTTTATTTCAGTCACCTTCTTTTGTTCAGCCGTAGCCCTCTGCTGGCTGACTTTCTTTTCTTTCTGAGACGTAGCAGCTAAGGGCTGCTGCTCTTTAACCACATACATCATTTTTGGCCCTGGCTTTGGTTTAATAACTGTCTTCTCTTCTTTAGTTATCTTCACTTAAGTCACAACCTTCTCTTTCAACTTCTGTGGCAAAGTCTCATTCTTCTTTTCTCTTGTAGAGCTTGTTTCTCCTACCACTTCAAACTTCTACAAGTTCTCCTCACTGTTTTTGAGTTGTTGCTGAAGTCTCAGCAACTCTATCTCCATTTCCTCAATTGTTGAAGTCCTTGAGCCAAGCTCTATTATAATGTCTTCACATATTTTGATCTGTTCTTCAAATGTTCTCTTCAAGTCAATATGTTCAGCCCTTATTTCATCCTTTTGACTTTCAGCTTCCTCAAACTTTGCTTCAACTTGTTTTATGTGAGCTTCCAACCTTTTTATGGTTCTACCCCTTCTGATTATCTCCTTTGAAGCTGCTTCCAAATCAGCTTCAAGATCTGGTTCTTCTTCATCAACCTCCGCTTCCTCTTCAGAGGTTGAACTACCACCTTGAGCTGATGCCATAAAGACATGCTCATCTGATGAGTCTTCATCTTCCTCCTTATCAGCTTCTTTTGTTTGACTCACATAGCTCTTGAATGAGGCTCTCTTCTTCTTTTGTGGGTTGGTAGTCTTCTTGCTAGACTTCTTTGATTTGAATGATGATCTTCTCCATCTTAAATTCTGCTCATCATCACCATTCTCAACTTCATCATCAAGTTTCACTTTGCACTGAGAAGCAAAGTGTCCAATCTGCCCACAATGATAACATCTCAAGGACAACTGTCCTTTTCCCTTCTTAGATCCCTTTTTGAACTTCCTTGTGAAGTATTCCAACACTTCACCTTCATTTTCTTCCTCATCATTATCATCATCCCCACTAGATGATTCTTCCTCTTCTTTTATCTTCAAGTGCTTCATAGCTTTGAAAGCTGCCTCCTTTGATAGCTTTGACGTTGAGGAGCTCTCAGTTGACTTTATCCTCATCTCATATACAATAAGACTGCACTGGAGATCATGTAGAGACATAGAATTGAGATCTCTACTCTCCTCTATGGCTGCTACCTTTAAGGCAAATCTCTCAGGTAGAATTCTCAGAATTGTCTTCACAATCGATGAGTCCTTCTTGTTCTTCCCATGACTTTTCAGGTCATTTGCAGCGTTACTAACCCTGGTGAAGAACTCTTGAACTGTCTCATTCTTTTGCATTCTGAGAGATTCATATCACTCCTTGAACACTTAAAGCTTGGCCTCCTTCATTTTGCCATCACCTTCATAGACTTTCTGCAATCTATCCCATATCTCCTTGGCAGATTTACAGTCCATAACTTTAGCATACTCAGCATCTGTCAATGCTGAAATGATGATGTTTGAGGCCTTCCCATTTATCTCAAATTGCCTTAATTCCTCTGGGGTTAGATCTTTACTTTCATCTGGAGTCACAATACCCTCCTGTACAGATTTCATCACGTTCATGCCCATGGTTGCAAATACCACTTGCATTGTTGCTCTCCACATATGGTAGTTGGTTCCGTTGAAGATTGGAACCTTCTTGCTTTAAGTGGTGTTAGTGCTGGTACTGACTTCCATTTCCTAGTATGCTGAACAAGTCAAACTTCTGGATCCCTTCAAACTAGTACACCAAAATGTTAAGCTTCAAACTGGTGAGCCTGTGCTCTGATACCAATTGAAGTTCCCGACTTCTCTCTAGGATCTACTAGTTTGTGATACTGAGAGGGGGGTGAATCAGTATCACCACAATTCGCAATTCGCAAGTAAGTGAACAACTTCAACCTCTTCTTAAAAGTGAACTCTTTCTCAGACTCGACTAAGGTAGATCTATTGCTACTTACTAATCACAATAGTCCCCAAAGTCACCTTTCAGACACCTTGCCTAATAGACAATACGAATGTTCTTGTTTAGGTCTTCGTTAGGTTATAGGTTGGTTGATACTTTAGCTGCGTTCACAACTCAATTCAAAGCATAGAACGTAAAGCATATTAAGGACACATGAGATTTACGTGGTTCCGTCAACGTGACGTACATCCACGGTGGTAGGGACTCTCCCTCTACCGAGACTATGCACTATACTTGTGAATACAGGTTACAATGGATGTCTTTAATTCTCTGCTCCTTTCACTATTGCAATTACTAAGCAAGTACAATACAAAGAGCGTCACTTACAGTGTCTACCCTTCTTCTAGCTTGTCTTGCCTCTGTTGAATTGAAAGGCTGCTCTATTGCTGCTTAGAAGTTCACCGCAATGCTTTCTAACCTCTCTTGAAGAAGTCTAGAAATACGTTGAGTTCAATACTTCACCGAAGTGCTTCT
>CM038602.1:5961443-5973311 GCA_021533255.1 Ceriops tagal
TTCTACAATCTGTCCCATCTCTCCTTGGCAGATTTGCAGTCCATAACTTTAGCATATTCAGCATCTATCAATGCTGAAATGATGACATCTGAGGCCTTCCCATTTATCTCAAACTGCCTTAACTCCTATGGGGTTGGGTCTTTACCTTCTTCCAGAGCCACAAAACCCTCCTATACGCATTTCACCAAATTCATGCCTATGGTTGCAAATACCACTTGAATTCTTGCTCTTCCCATATGGTAGTTGGTTTCGTTGAAGATTGGAACCTTCTTACTGTAAGTAGTGCTAGTGTTGGTACCAGCATCTATTTCTCAGTATGCTAAACAAGTTAAAACTTCTGAAACCCTTTAAACTAGTACACCAAGCAGTTAACCTTCAAATTGGTGAACCTGTGCTCTGATACCAATTGAAGTTCCCGACTTGTCCCTAGGATCCACTAGTTTGTGATACTGAGAGAGGGGTGAATCAATATCACCACAATTCGTAATTCGCAGGTAAGTGAACAACTTCAACCTCTTCTTAAAAGTGAACTCTTTCTCAAACTCAACTAAGGTAGATCCATTGCTACCTACTAATCACAATAGTCCACAAAGTCACCTTTCAGACATCTTGCCTAATAGATAATTCGGATGTTCTTGTTTAGGTCTTCGTTAGGTTATGAGTTGGCTAATACTTTAGCTGCGTTCACAACTCAATTCAAAATATAGAACGTGAAGCAAATTAAGGACACATGAGATTTACATGGTTTCGTCAATGTGATGTACATCCACGGTGGTAGGGACTCTCCCTTACCAAGACTATCCACTGTACTTGAGAATTCCAGTTACAATGGATGTCTTAATCCTCTGCTCCTTTCACTATTGCAATTACTAAGCAAGTACAATACAAAAAGTGTCACTTACTGTATCTACCTTTCTTCTAGCTTGTCTTGCCTTTGTTGAATTGAATGGCTGCTTTACTACCACTTAGAAGTTCACCACAACGCTCTCTAACCTCTTTTGAAGAAATCTGGAAAAACGTTGAGTTCTTTTCGATGCTTCGCCGAAGTTCTTCTCCACGTTGTATCACACAACTCCTGCTTTCACCGTCTTACGGTCTCACCCGTCTCCTGATCTCACGGTCTTACTGTTTCACGGCCTGCCCTCATGCTTTTGGTCTGTCACGTCGTCGGACATTCTGGTCTCACGCCGTCTCCTGACATACACCCACGCTTTTGCTGCGCTCCCATCACAGCTTTGCTGGTCTTGCGTTTCAGCTTTGCTGGTCTCGCGTTTCAGCTTTGCTGGTCTCCTGTTTCAGCTTCGCTGGCCTCCCATTTCAGCTTTGCTGGTCTCGCATTTTAGGTCACTAGTTTCTAGTCTCCCTTTTCTGGTCACCTATTACTGGTCTTCTTCCTGTTCGCTGGTCTCACACCTCACGCCTCACCTGTCCGTTTCTGGTTTTCTTCCAGCCAGTGGTCTCACACCTGACGCTTTCTCTCTCTTATGGTGGTGGGTGCCTCATTTTCTGGTTTGTATCCGTTTAGCTCTCTCGATGGTGTGTCTTTGTCATTTTGCTCTCCCGGTTCTCTCCAACGTTTTGTGTTTTCGTTGTCTCACGTCGAGCTGTTCTTTCGTGTACCTTTTTTTTTTTCATCCGTGTCGCTTTTCTCTCTCGGGTGGTGAATTTCAGATTTGGCTCTCTCAGTGGTGAATTTCCCGTTGGCTTTCCTAGTGGTGTCTTCTTCTTTTGTTTTCCCGGTGGTGTGTGTTTGCTGTTTTGCTGTCCACCCACTTATTTTGGCCGTAACGGGTTTTTCTCTCCTTCCCTGTTTGGCCGTTGGGTTTCTCTCTCCTTCCGCCAGTGGTGTGTTTTGCCGTGCTCACTTGGTTGGCCGTGGGGTTTCTTTTTCTCTCCTTCCCGTTGACTCCTCTGTTCAGGCCGTATACCTCTTTTCTCTCTCTTCCAATGGCTGTCTCAAATTTTCTCTCTTTCTCTTGTGTTCTGCTGACGGTCTCTCTCTCTTTGTCCAGCCGGATCTCTCTCACCATCCAGCCGGATCTATCTCACCGTCCACTTTGTTTTGTCGTCAACCCGTTTCTCTCTCTTGCCGTGTCATGCTTTCTCTCTCACCATCTAGCCGTGTCGACCCATGTCTCTCTCTCTTGCCGTGTTGTCCGTTTCTCTCTCTTTTGCTATCCAACCGGATTTCTCTCTTTTACTGTCCAATCGGATTTCACTCTTTTTCAGGTGGTGTTTGACGGTTTCTCTCTAGGTTTTGGCCGACTCCACTCGACCTCTATTCTTCATTCAGCTCCCCTTTGATCGTCTTCGATTTTTCTCTTTTGCAACCCACTGGTGTGTGTTGTCGTGTTGTCTCCTTGCTTGGACATCTCTTCTCTTTGGACAATTTCCTTCTCCTTTTGTCGTGTACCCTCTCTTGTGTTTTGTCGTGTATTCAATTGTGTTGGCCTTATCCTAGTTTTGTCTTCCAAGGTCTTTATATACTCTTTTCTATGAAACCCTAATACGGCTTACGTGGCGGATTTACGTTCTTGCCCTTATAGGCAAATTTACTTTCTTGCCCTTCCATGTAGCTTTACCTTCTTGCCCTTCCATGTGACTTTACTTTCTTGCACACTTAAACCTAGTTGATAACAATTATAACCCAAACAAGGCTGTGGGAACAACATTCTTGTTATAAATAAAAAAATATCCTTAACATAAACCACCACAAATAGGCAATAAAATTATAAAGCATATGATTCATCAATCCTATACAAGTACTTTAATGTGAATCTCAAAGCATATTGCAAAACTCATAAGTAAAATAAAGAATTCAAATCCTAAGAAATGTAAATGAACTTTAATAAGAGTTATAAAAAAATTGACCTAATGTTTGTTAAGAAAACACGAACCAAAGGTATAAATTAAAATTAGGATGCCATAAGAGTAATCTTGATAAGTTCCAAATTCTTAAAAAAATGAAAGAAAAAAGTCTCTTAAATTTATTAAAAATCAATTAGCCAATCCTCACAAAAGAGGGTTACATGCTTATAGATAGAGTTCAATAGAGAATAGTGAATTCAAAATATAATAGAATCTAAAATAAACTAGGAAACAACAAACTTGCTTAACAAATTACTAAATAAAGTGAAGTTTCCTACTTCACCCTAGGATCTACTAGTCTATAATACTGAGAGGGGGGGTGAATCAATATTACACCCCTTCTTTTTAATTGATAGGTGAACAACTTTAAACTCTTCTCAGAAATGAACTCTTTCTCAGATTCAACTAAGGTAGATCTATTGTTACCTACTAGTCACAATAGTCCCCAAAGTCACCTTTCAAACACCTTTCCTATTAGACAAATCGGTTGTTCTTGATTAGGTCTTCTTTTAGGTTACGGGTTTGATGATTCTTTAGCTGCGTTCACAACTCAATTCAAAACACAGAATGTAAATCCAAAGCAAGGACAAGAGAGATTTACGTGGTTCCATCAATGTGACGTACTCCACGGTGGTAGAGATTCTTCCTCTACCAAGACAATCCACTATACTTGAGAACACCAGTGTGGTATTCCCTATGATTACAATGGATGTCTTAATCTTCTACTCCTTTCACTATTGTAAATACAAAGCAATCACAATACAAAGAATGTCACTTACTGTGTCTACCCTTCTTCTAGGTTGTGTTGCCTCTGTTTGATTTGAATAGGCTGCTTCACTGCCGCTTGGAAGATCACCAAAACTCTCTCTAACCTCTCTTGAAGAAATCTGGAAATACGTTGAATTCTCTTAAATGCTCCTAGTCTACTATTTCACGTCTCTTGGCCTGCACCACGCTTTTGGTTTTACTAGTTCACGTCTCTCAGCCACCTCACACTTCTGGTTTTTTTGGTTCATGTTTCTTAGCCGCCTCACGCTTTTGGCTATTTTGGTTCACGTTTCTCAGATGCCTCACGCTTCTAGTTTGTCACGCCTAGTGGGACGTTCTGGTTTGTCACGCCTGGTGGGTCGTTCTGGTCTGTCACGCTTGGTGGTCTCACGGATACTAGGTCTACTGTCTTCTCTTTCGGGTGGTCTCATGGATACCAGGTCTGTTGTCTTCTCTTCGGGTGGCCTATTTCTGATCTGCTCTCCTGGTGGTGTGTTCTGGTTTGCTCTCTCGGTGGTGTTTTCTCTCTTACAGCGGTGGCTTTCTCTCTTACAATGGTGGTTGTCTCTCTTACGATAGTGGCTATCTCTCTTTCGGTGGTGTGCTCTCCCGTTTCTCTCCAACGTTTTATCTTCTCTTGCTCTATTGGTTTATATACTCCCTTCTATGCAAACCTTAGTAACGTTTATTGAAATTGCGGCAAATTTCCTTTCTTGCCCCTCCCTGTGACTTCATATAACCCTAGTAGGGTTTACTGGAGCTGTGGCGAATTTCCTTTCTTGCCCCTCCATGTGGCTTTATATTACTGTTCCATTCAAAATTCAGCATTATCCTCCTTCTTAATTTATTTTTCTTACACCTTTTCTTTCTTCTAAAAACTCATCCCTTGAACACTTGAATGAGCCACTTCTGCTTCACACTTAAATCTAGTTGACAACAATTACAACCCATACAAGGCTGTGGGAACAACAATCTCCCCCTTTGTAATTGTTGGCAACACTCACAACAAAAGCCATTATGCAGCAGTCCTTCATAATCTTCTTAGAGTAATAATCCAGAAGTAGATGAATTACAACTCCCCCTAAATATGCACTCCCCCTTCCTTAACAACTCCCTTTGCACTGTTGCTTCTCTCCCCCTTTGCCAACTAATTACAAATTTGATGACCCGCCAAGTAAAGATGGAGGACTCACCTGAACTTCAGGCTTGAGGAGACATTTGCACAGATAGACTCATTCTGTGCTTTTTAAACAGCTCTATGGACAAAGGTTTAGTTAGAATATCTGAGATTTGATCTTTAGTGCCGATATACTCCAACTAAATCCTGCCCTCTTCCACTTGATCCTTGATAAAGTGATACTGGATGTCAATATGCTTTCTCCTTGAATGTTGAATTGCATTCTTGCTGAGATCAATTACACTTTGATTACCACCAAGTACACTCACTGGTAGCTTCACTTCAACACCCAAATCTGCCAATTGTCTTCGCATCCATATCACCTAAGTACATGTTGCACAAGCAGCCATATACTTAGCCTCCGCTGTGCTCAAAGCAACATTGTTCTGCTTTCTACTTAGCCATGCAACACACTTTAAACCCAAGTAGAAGCTATAGCCACTAGTTGATTTTCTATCATCTGTACTTCCTGCCCAGTTTGCATCAGTGTATGCTCATAGTTTTACAGAATCCATGGCAGGATACCACAAACCCATTTCCAGTGTCCCTTTGAGGTATCTTAGGATTCTTTTCACTACCAACACATGAGATTCCTTAGGATCAGCTTGGAATCTGCTGGCAATACACACAGCTTGCATTAGATCAGGCCTTGATGCTGTAAGGTACAGAAGGCTCCCAATCATCTTTTTGTATTTTGTGGGGCTTGAACTCCTTCCTTCCTTATCTTTTGTTAACTTGCAACCTACTGTCATAGGGGTACTGACAGGTCTGCTATCCTCTATGCCAAACTTTTTCAGCATCTCTTTGGCATATTTTTTCTGAGAAATAAAAATACCTTCTTCACACTGTTTTATCTGTAATCCAAGAAAGTAAGTCATTTCTCCAATCAATGACATCTTAAATTCCTCACTCATCTTCTGTGCAAATTCTTTGCCATATTATGGTTATTAGCTGGCCTTTCTTTAAGTTGAACACATATAGGTTATTATCAACTGTTCCTCTTCTAAAGTTCAACCATCTCAAATACGCGTCCAGCCTGCTGTACCATGCTCTTGGGGCTTGTTTAAGGCCATACAAGGCTTTCTTTAGCTTGCACACGTGTGTCTCATCCTCACTGATTTGTACTCCATCAGCTTGTTCAATATACACTTCTTCTTTCAAGAGCCCATTCAGAAAGGCTGATTTCACATCCATCTGGTAAACTTTATACCTCTTATGTGCTGCCAAAGCTAAGAACATTCTGATAGTTTCCAACCTTGCTACTGGTGCAAAAGTTTCATCAACATCTATTCCTTTTATCTGAGTGTAGCCTTTGCAAACCAGCCTAGCCTTGTTCCTCACCACCTTGCCCTCTTCATTGTGTTTATTTTTAGACACCCATTTTGTTCCTATGACATTCTTGTTAGTGGGTCTTGGAACCAGCTCCCATGTTTCATTCTTCTTGATTTGCTCCAACTCCTCATTGATAGCTTTGACCTAGGCTTTGTCTTATGCAGCCTCTTCAATAGATTTAGGTTCAACTTGTGAGAGTAAAGCAGTAGCTCCCACAATTCTTCTTCTTGTTGTAACTCCTGCTAATGGGTCAACTATTATCTGATTTCCTTTATGAGCATTGGTCCATGTCTTCTTTGTCTTTCTCTCTTGCACAGTATTAGTTGCAAGAGAATCTCTTTCTTCATCTTTAGACTCACTCTTCTCTGAGTCTAAACTTACTTCTTTTCCCTCTTCTTCATGTTGGTCAGATTCCTCATCTATCTTAAAGTCATCTTCTTCACTGCCCTCAACTTCTCCATTATGCATTGTTTTCTAGTTTTCATCTATTCTCACATCATTGAAAGTGACTACTTTTCCCAGTTTATGCAGAAAAACTCTGTAACCTTTTGTCTTTGCCCAGTATCCCACAAAGATGCCTTCATCTGACCTAGCATGAAATTTTCCCAAGTTTTGCTCCTTGTTCTTCACAAAACATGGACTACCAAAGATTCTAAGATACTTGGCTGTTGTCTTCTTCCCACTTTATAGCTCATATGGAGTCTTATCAGTATTGGGCCTTAGTAAAACTCTGTTCAGTAGGTGCACGGCTGTAAATGTTGCTTCTGTCCAAAATCTTGTGTGAAAGTTGGATTCCAGCAGTAAAGTTCTTGCCATTTCAACCACAGCTCTATTTTTCCTCTCTACCACCCCATTCTATTGAGGTGTTCTTGCTGCTGCCATCTGATGGTGAATTCCATGCTTCTCAAGGTAATCTTCAAAAGCTACATTTGTGAATTCAGTGCCTTGATCTGACCTCAATACTTTGATCTTCTTTCCACTCTCATTTTTAGCCAATCTTCTGTATCACTTGAAGCATTTCAAAACTTTTGACTTGTGTTTGAGGTGCATGATGCAGGTCCTTCTGGAATAATCATCAACAAACAAGATGAAGTACCTCTCACCATTCAACCCATTTGTTCTCATCGGCCCACATAAATCAGTATGTACAATGTCAAGCACTGCTTCAGAACTGAACTCTTTGGTCTTATACTACTTTCTGATCTGTTTTCCTTTAGAGCATGCTGTACAGACATACTCCCTCTCTCTCTTGAGGTTTGGAATGTCTCTGATTGCTCCTCATGTTCTTTTGTGTTAAGTGTCCCAGCCTCCTATGCCAAAGTTGATTTTCTTCTTCTTTTATAGGTAAATAGCTGTTTGTCTTGTCCTTATCAATCACATATAAATTTCCAGCTGTTCTCTTCTCGGCTGCAACAGTATTGCCTTCTTTACTCTTTACTTGGCAACCTATTTTTGTGAATATCACTTTATGGTCTTCATTGCATAGCTAGTTAACAGATGGTAGATTATATCTGAGTCCTTCAACATGCAGAACATCTTTCAACTTTCCTTTTCCAATATTTACTGACCCTTGACCACTGATGTTGAGTGAATCATCATTGAAAAACTTGACTCTGCCTTCTCTTGACTTGTTTCAGCTTTGATAATTTACTCTTATCTCCTGTCATGTGTGAAGTGCATCCACTATCAAGGATCCATTGCTTATCCTTGTAGTTAGCCTCTAGTGCAATTTCAGCTATATTAGCCTCCTCCCTTTTAGCTCTATATTCCTTCTTTTGAATTGGCTTGAAGATAGCTTTCTCCTTTTTCTCAGCTTTGACTGTACCAATTGCTTTCACAGTGCCATCGAGTGCCTTCTCTTGCTCAGGAAGAAGTGTCATGCATCTCTTGGCATTATGGCCATCTTGCCCGCACCTTTCACACTGTTCCAAGTCTGCCAATATAGCAAACTTGTTCTTTGAAACCACTAGTTTGGGCTTCCACCAACAATCCTTGTCAGTGTGTCCTTGCCTTTTACAGTATGTATAAGAACTCACGACAGGTGTTCTCTTCTGAATTTTGTATTGTCTCCCCCTGTATGTAGCATCAGATCTTCTCAAGTTGGAGACATATACTGGCCTTCTCCATCAACATTTACTTGCCTTATGACCCCAAACTCCACAATAAAGATAGTAACCTTGAAACTGCCTCTTTTTGGGTCTAATCACAGCTTGTTTTCTTTTCTTCATTACTTGCTGTGTAGGCAAGGTTGCTAGCTTCTTTGCTTGTGTGGCTTTCATTTCAGCCACCTTCTTCTCCTTCTTCTGTTCAGCCATTGCCCTTGGCTGGTTGACTTTCTTTTCTTCAATTTTGTGTGCAACCCTAGGTTGCTTCTTCAAATCTTCTTTATTTTTAGCGTTCACTATTCCTGGCTAATCAATCTTTTCTTTCTGAGACGTAGCAGCTATGGGCTGCTGCTCTTTAACCACATACATCATTTTTGACCCTGGCTTTGGTTTGATAACTGTCTTCTCTTCTTCAGTTATCTTCTCCTGAGTCACAGCCTTCTCTTTCAACTTCTGTGGCAAAGTTTCATTCTCTTTAGGCAGTGCAGCATCAGATTGCTGCACTTTCTCTTCGTTCTTCTTTTCTCTTGCAGAACTTGTTTCTCCTATCACTTTAAACTTCTGCAAGTTCTCTTCACTTTTTTTAAGTTGTTGCTGAAGTCTCAGTAACTCTATCTCTATTTCTTCAATTGTTGAAGTCCTTCAGCCAAGCTCCATAGTAAGGTCTTCACATATTTTGATCTGTTCTTCAAATCTTCTCTTCAAGTCAATATGTTCAGCCCTTATTTCATTCTTTTGACTTTCTGCTTCCTCAATCTTTGCTTCAACTTGTTTTATATGGGCCTCTAACCTTCTTATGGTTCTGCCCCTTCTGATTATCTCTTTTGAAATTGCTTCTAACTCAACTTCAAGATCTGGTTCTTCTTCATCAATCTCCTCTTCCTCTTTAGAGGTTGAACTACTGCATCGAGCTGATGCCATAAAGGCATGCTCATCTGATGAGTCTACATCTTCCTCCTCATCGGCTTCTTTTGTCTGGCTCACATAGCTCTTGAATGAGCCTTTCTTCTTCTTCTGTGGGTTGGCAGTCTTCTTGTTGGACTTCCTTGACTTGATTGATGGTCTTCTCCATTTTGAATTCTGCTCATCATCACCATCCTTATCTTCATCATCAAGTTTCACTTTGCACTAAGAAGCAAAGTGTCTAGTCTACCCACAACGATAACATCTCAAGGACAATTGTCCTTTTCCCTTCTTAGACCCCTTTTTGAATGTCCTTGTGAAGTAAGCCAACACTTCACCTTCACTTTCTTCCTCATCATCATCATCATCCTCACTGGATTATTCTTCCTCTTCTCTTATCTTTAAGTGTCTCATAGCTTTGAAAGCTGCCTCCTTTGATAGCTTTAATGTTGAGGAGTTTTCCGTTGACTTTATTCTCATCTCATATGCAATGAGATTGCATGAGAGATCATGTAGTGACATAGAATTGAGATCTCTACTCTCCTCTATGACTGCCACCTTTGAGGCAAATTTCTCAGGTAGAATTCTCAAAATTTTCTTCACAATAAATGAGTCCTTCTTGTTCTTCCTATGACTTCTAAGGTCGTTTACAGCATCAATAACCTGGGTAAAGAACTCTTGGACTGTATTATTCTTCTGCATTCTGAGGGATTCATATCTCTCCTTGAAAACTTGAAGCTTGGCCTCCTTCATTTTACCATCACCTTCATAGACCTTCTACAATCTGTCCCATATCTCCTTAGCAGATTTGCAATCCATAACTTTAGCATATTTAGTATCTGTCAATGCTGAAATGATGACATTTGAGGCCTTCCTATTGATCTCAAACTGCCTTAATTCCTCTGGGGTTGGATCTTTACCTTCTTGTGGATGCTCAAAACCCTTTTGTACAGATTTCACCACGTTCATACCCATGGTTGCAAATACCACCTGCATTCTCGATCTCCACATATGATAGTTGGTTCCATTGAAGATTGGAACCTTCTTGCTGTAAGTAGTGCTGGTGCTGGTACCAGCATCCATATCTCAGTATGCTGAACAAGTTAAAACTTATGAAACCCTTCAAACTAGTATACCAAGTTGTTAAGCTTCAAACTGGTGAACTTGTGCTCTGATACCAATTGAAGTTCCCTACTAGTCTGTAATACTGAGAGGGGGGTGAATCAGTATTACACCCCTTCTTTTTAATTGATAGGTGAACAACTTTAAACTCTTCTCAGAAATGAACTCTTTCTCAGATTCAACTAAGGCAAATCTATTGTTACCTACTAGTCACAATAGTCCCCAAAGTCACCTTTCAGACACCTTGCCTATTAGACGAATTGGTTGTTCTTGATTAGGTCTTCTTTTAGGTTATAGGTTTGATGATTCTTTAGCTACGATCACAACTCAATTCAAAACACAGAATGTAAATCCAAAACAAGGACACGAGAAATTTACATGGTTCCATCAATGTGACGTACTCCACGGTGGTAGAGATTCTTCCTCTACTGAGACAATCCACTATACTTGAAAACACCAGTGTGGTATTCCTTATGATTACAATGGATGCCTTAATCTTCTACTCCTTTCACTATTGCAAATACAAAGCAATCACAATACAAAGAGTGTCACTTGCTTTGTCTACCCTTCTTCTAGCTTGTGTTGCCTCTGCTTTATTTGAATAGGCTACTTCACTATCGCTTGGAAGATCACCAAAACTCTTTCTAACCTCTCTTGAAGAAATCTGGAAATACGTTGAGTTCTCTCAAATGCTACACTGAATTTCTTCTCTAGGTTGTCTCACCCAACTCTTGGTCTCACCGTCTCACCGTCTCACGGCCTGTACTCACGCTTCAGGTCTGTTGTTTCACGTCTCATGGCCTGCCTCACACTACTAGTCTACCATTTCACGTCTCTCGGCCTACACCACACTTCTGATCTGTTGTTTCACGTCTCTTGGCCTGCACCACGCTTTTGGTTTCATTGGTTCATGTCTTTTGGCCTACTCCACACTCTTAGTCTGCTGTTTCATGTCTCTTGGCCTACACCATGCTTTTGGTTTTGCTAGTTCACGTCTCTTGGCCACCTCATGCTTCTGGTTTAAATGGTTCACATTTCTCAACTACCTCATGCTTCTAGTTTTTCTAGTTCACGTTTCTCAACCACCTCACACTTCTGGTTAGTCATGCCTAGTGGGACGTTCTGGTCTGTCACGCCTGGTGGGTCATTCTAGTCTGTCATGCCAGGTGGGTTATTTTAGTCTGTCACGCCTGGTGGTCTCACAGATACCAGGTCTGCTGTCTTCTCTTCTGGGTGGTCTCACGGATGCTAGGTCTGCTGTCTTCTCTTCGTGTGGTCCGTTTCTGATTTGCTCTCTTGGTGATGTGTTCTGGTTTGCTCTCCCAGTGGTGTTTTCTCTCTTACGGCGGTAGCTTTCTCTCTTACAGTGGTGGCTGTCTCTCTTTCGGTGGTGTGCTCTCTCATTTCTCTCCAACGTTTTATCTTCTCTTGCTTTACCAGTTTATATACAACATTCTATGCAAACCATAGTAGGGTTTACTGGAGCTGCGGCGAATTTCCTTTCTTGCCCCTCTATGTGACTTCATATTACTGTTCCATGCAAACCCTAGTAAGGTTTATTGGAGCTGTGGCAAATTTCCTTTCTTGCCCCTC
>CM038602.1:5983296-6020408 GCA_021533255.1 Ceriops tagal
TATTACCTGTAGACAAGCTAAGTCTAGGATTTTGCCCTATGGTAAGTATATGCCCTTACAAATTCCTTATGAACTGTGGACCAACATTTTTATGGATTTTATTCTTAGGTTACCTAGGTTCAAGAAGGGCCAAGATTGTATTCTTGTTGTAATTGACAGGATTTCAAAGATGGCACAATTCATTGCTTACACCAAAATGAATGATGCCATATACATTGCAAACTTATTTTTTAAAGAGATTGTTCGTTTACATGAAGTGCCAAAGAGTATTGTGTCAAACTATGATGCAAAATTTTTTAGCCATTTTTGGAAGACATTGTGGGGTAAGCTTTGAACAAAGTTGTTGTTTTCTATAACTTGCCATCCACAAACCAATGGACAAACTGAGGTAGTAAATCGAGCTCTTGGTACATTGTTGCATGCTGTTATTGGTAAGAACTCTAGAACTTGGGAAGATGTTTGCCTTTTGTGGAGTTTGCCTATAATCATGTTGTTTGGAGTGCTACAGCTTATTCTTCTTTCGAGCTTGTTTATGGTTTTAATCCATTATCTCCTTTGGATTTAGTACCATTACTTATACAGGACAAGGTTAATTTAAATGGGAAAAAGAAGGCTAAAGTGGTTAGGAAACTTCATGAGAAAGCTAGGCTTAACATTGAGAGAAAAACAACATAAGCCAATAAAGGTCGTATGCATATCACTTTTAAACTTGGTGATTGGGTTTGGGTACACTTACGGAAAGATAGATTTCCTATGCAAAGGAAATCAAAGTTGCAATCAAGGAGAGATAGTCCTTTTCAAGTGGTGGCAAGAGACAATGATAATGCATATAAACTTGACTTGCTAGGTAAGTATAATGTGAGTGCAACAGTCAATGTTTCTGACCTTTCTCCTTTTCTCTTTGATGATATAGGTGCTGATTTGAGGACAAATCATTTTGAGGAGAGCGGGAATGATGGAAGCCATATTGTACTAGCTCAAATCAACAAGGGAGTTGATACTTTGCAAAACCTTGGAGGACCAATGACAAGGGCAAGGTTAAAGAAAATAAAGGAAGCTCTCAACAAGTTGTTGTGCAAAATTTACTATCAGGTAGTTGTTAGGTATGAGTTAAGGATGATGAAGGCTTCACTAAGGGTTGCAAATGTGTCATCTGTGGAGGAATTTGAGAACCATGGCCTTAGGAATGAAGTTGGATTTGGGAGCCCATGTTTAGGCATTTAAATGGGTTATTTTCATGGGTTATATTGTTATGCAGTGGGTTGAACGAATTTCAGCATCTTAATGGGTTGTTTTCATGAATTTTTATTATTATTTAGTGGGTTCGACGAATTTCCTTAATAAGCCTATCTTATTAGTTAGGGTTTTTGGGGTTTAGCATATAAAAAGGGCAAAAAGAGTGGCTGGAGAAGGCTTACCCTTTTTCATAAATGTATGAGCTATTTTCTCTGGTTCTTTGAAAACTAATTTTGAACTTTCATACTCGAGTGTGTTGGTTTAATAGACTTATCATTTTCAACGTTATTGTTGTTAGGAATGGCATTTAAATCATATAGTTTTGGTTCTTGATTATTTATAATCATTGGTTAAAACTCCAAATCCCTTAACCTTTGTTAGAATGATCCTATACCAACATTAGTGTTGGGTTTCATTTACATATAATTGGAATTTGTATCAGATCCTTCCATAACATCAGTTGTATCTCTTGAGAACAAGAGTGGATTGTGTGATCTAGGAGTGATCCTATTGCACTGTAGACATAGCTCACACATTGTGGGTGAATCACGTAAAACACAAGGGGGTGCGTGATAGATTTGTAAAAAGTAAGCATCTTACACTGATTCACCCCCTCTCCCTCTCAATGTGAGACCTAAGAAGGTCCTTATCACATTCCTAAGATCTTTTGCAAGGAATTGGTGGTCTAATAACCAGGGCCAAGATAAAGAGGATGAAAGAGGTTTTACAAGGCTTAATCATGGAGTTACATGACAAAGGGCTGCTCTAGAACATTCTAAGGCTATTATAGAAGTTTTCAATGCTATACCAAGGAAGATCACTTATTTTGTTATGCAAGATGATGGACAAGGCTTAGAACTTAAAGAACCAAGCTTGGATCCCATGATATAAGTCCAAGTCATATGACCAAGCTAAGGATAAGTTCAATCTGCATGCTAAGTTATATTAAAGGGTTTGCTTTTGTTTTGGTTGCTAGATTTTAAGCTAAGGTAATGAATGATTATATTTGATTAAAGAAAGCTAATCAAATACAAAATCTTCATTATTCAATGGATTTTAATGGATTCATACTACCCAAAAGAAGAGTCCTATTGTTAAGTAATCAAGAGACAATCTTGTATTTTAAGCTATGAATGATTTTCTCTTAGTTATGAAAGCTAATCAAAAGTAATAGCTTCTTTATTTGATGGACTTTAATGAATTTGGACTACCCTAAGAAATAATTACATGCATCTCATGGTGAAATCAATGATTGGTGTAGAAATTTAGTTAATTTCATGATTCCTTTATGTCCTTAACTTCTTCAAACAATAGGAGTTGCCATATTAGCTTGAAACAAATTGCTGGTCTTATATTATAGCCAATAACTAGTTTATCCATGGATAAAAAGTTAATTAACATGTATAACTCCTTTGTCTCACAAAGTTAAATAAATTCATTTAATAGAGGTTTATTGACTTACATGTCACAATCAAACTTCTTTGGTTTAGTGTGGTTGCTGACTGCTGCACCTTGTTCTCCCTTTGGTAGGGCTGCCTCCTTCTTCTCCCTTTAGTGTGGCTATTGGTTGCTACAACTCCTCCTTCGGTTGGTGTGGTTGCCTCCATATTTGGTGGTTGCAATCACCTTTTCTTTGGTCGGTTACTGTTACAACTCCCTTGGCTAGCTACTGCTGCAAATTCTCTTGGCCGATCACTCTCTCTTTGGTGGCTACCTCTCTCTTTGTCGCTCGACCTATTTTTGGTTTTAGGTTTGTCGTTCACCTCTCCTTGGTCGGCTTTCTCAAATTTTTGTAGCACACACACATCTTGAAAGATGCATGAGTGTATTTTTAAAGCCTTGAGATTAGGGTTGCACACTTATCAATAGTCAGCGTTGATTCCCAAAGGTTGTCCTACAATCAATGGTCAAATTCGATTCCTAAAATTTAGGGTCAATGGTCAACATTGACTTCCTAAAATTAAAAGTCAATGGTTAACCTTGACCCCTAAAATTTAGGGTCAACAGTCAACATTCACTTATCGACTTCAGGGTTGACTTGCTATCAACGGTTTTGCCCAATGACCTCTCTGCATCTCAACGGCATTCATAACATCAAATCAATACATACAACTATGTGAGATGTTATTGACAACAAATCTAACATTAGTCATTAAAGATGTGCTTAATAGTTTGATTTAATTAAAAAAAGGTTAAGAAAAGAAAGAAAAAATGAAGAAAAAAGAAAGAAAGAAAAAAGGTAGATGAAGAAGTTGTGTTTAAGTAGAGTAATGCATCTTAATTCTTGCAATATGTTGTGTATATTTATAATGTTGTAAATTTGATTTTTTAAAATTATTTTTTTTGTTTCCTAGCCCAAAATGGATATTTTGAATTTTTCTTCTTTTAAAAGTTTGAATATTAAAATTTGCCACCATTTAATGGATTGCTCCTTATGATTTGTTAACTTTGAGTTTTTTCAAAACATAAGAGGAAAAAGGCATGAGTGGTGAGATCATCATTAAGAAAAGCCAAAATAGATTGGAAGCATAAGTGATAACAATATGAATTAAGGGCAAACATATGAAGAAGTGTGTGAGGAACAAATTTCTTTTAATTACTAATGTGTTATTACAGGTTGTAAGCATAAGTAGTTACAAAGAATAGCACGATATAAACGTGAAGTTTTGCATGAAGGCTATTACCAAGCTATTTAAGATGATAAATGCAAGGTTGGATAATTTACTTTCATATATCAAATCCAAATCCTCTAAAAAACGTGTGATTGAGGAAGAATGAGATTATGAAGATTCAAACTTTAAAAAAGGCAAGAAAGTTGTTTCCCAAAGAGATAGCAATTTGGGTAGCATAAATATGTTAAACATGCATCCTGAGCTTTATTTAAAGTGGGAAAGAAAGGTTAAGCATGTATTTGATTGTCATAATTATTTTGAGGAGAAGAAAGTAAAGTTGGTAGGCATGGAATTCACTAATTATACAAGCACTTGGTGTGACCAATTAGTGATAAATAAGAGGGGAATAGTGAAAGGTCAATTAAGCCATGGGAAGAGATGAAATTGGTAATGCATGAGAGATTTATACCTAATACTACTATAAAGACTTGTATAGTAAGGTTTAGTTCAAAGGTTTATGAGTGTAGAGGACTATTACATGGAGATAGAGATAGCCATGATTAAAGCTAATGTAAAGGAAGACCAAAATTCTACCATGGCAAGATTTATTGGCAATTTGAACAAGGGGATTATAGATGTAGTGGATTTGCAACATTATCTGGAGATAGAGGAGCTGTTGAATAAGGCTATCAATGTGGAGAAACAAATTAAGTCCAAAGGGTCCAAATCTATTTCAACTTCCAATTTTACATGGAAGGCAACTTGGAGAGACCCCAAATTAGTCTCAAATTTAAAAGAAGATGCAAAGCCAAAGGATTCAATTGCTGTTTCTAAAGGTAAAATTGAAACCAATTCTTTTTCTAAATCTTGTGATATTAAGTGCTTTAAGTGTTAAGGGCATAGACATATTGCTTCTTAATGTCCAAATAAAAAAGCTATAATCATGTTGAAAAATGGTGACAAAAAGTATTAGTTCAAGTGATAATTACATGCCACAATTGGAGGATTGTTCTAATGTTGATGTTGAAGAACCCATTGATAGAGATATGCTAGTTATAAGAAATGCATTAAGCATTCAACCTAAGGATGATAATGATAAGGAGCAACATTTTCCATACAAGATGTCATGTTAAAGACAAGATATGTAGCATGATTATCAATAGTAGAAGTTGTCCTAATATTACTAATACTTTATTGGTAGATAAGCTAAAT
Source organism: Ceriops tagal (assembly GCA_021533255.1). NCBI lineage: Eukaryota > Viridiplantae > Streptophyta > Magnoliopsida > Malpighiales > Rhizophoraceae > Ceriops > Ceriops tagal. The sequence goes on from CM038602.1 coordinate 5,988,357, forward strand.
TTGGATACCTTCAAGCATCCTAAACTGTATAAGTTATAATAGTTGAATGATTATAGAGAAATTAAAGTAACTAAGTAAATTTTAGTTGTTTTTTCTATTAGCAATTACAAGGATAAGGTTCTTTGTGATGTAACACCAATATATTTCATGGCCGGCCATGGGAATTTGATAGGAAGGTTACTTATGATGGCTACAAGTATAGATAATCTTTTGTAATTGATAATCAAAATATTGTATTAATGCCTCTCAAACTTTCTAAAGCATATGAAGATTATATTCAGATAGCAAGAAAGTGTAAAATGAGAGAAGAATAAATGAGAGAACAAGAGGAAAAGAAAAAGAAAAAGAGTGAGAGGTCAAAGGAAAAGAGGGAAAGTGAGGTTGAAGGGAAAAATTCAAGTGAGAAGGGTAAGGCTAAGAGAAAAGCTGGAGAGAAAAGTAAGAAGGTAAGTGTCTTTGTTGGAAAAAGAGAGATTAAGAGTGTTATGATAACAAGGTATAAGGACATTTATTTTTTATCTAATGACCTTAACCCCTTTTTGTCTAGTATCATTGTTCTATTATTGCAAGAGTTTAAAGATTGATTTCCAAAAGAGATTCCCCATGGATTACCACCTTAAAGAGGAATTGAGTACCAAATAGACTTCATACACAATCCTGTCATACCAAACTAACCTGTTTATTGAGCTAATCCTAAGGAACCCAAAGAGATACAAAGGTAAGTGGATGAATTGGTGCCAAAGGGATTTGTAAGGAAGAACTTTAGCCTATGCTTAGTTCCTATCATCCTAGTCCTAAAGAAAGATAAAACATGACGCATGTGTGTGGATTATCAAGCCATCAATAAGATTACTTAAAAGTATAGACATCCTATCCCTAGATTAGATGATATGCCTGATTAGTTGCATGGTTCGATGTGCTTTAAAAAATTAATTTAAAGAATGACTACTATCAAATTGGCATGAAGTAGGGAGATGAAGGGAAGGCAATATTTGAAACTAAATATGGATTGTATAAGTGGTTAGTAATGCCTTTTGGATTAACTAATACACCTAGTACATTCATAAGGTTAATGAATCATGTCTTGCATGCTTTAATAAAGATTTTAAGGTAAAATGTGATGCATCTAGAATAGGAATCAGGTTGTTTTGATGCAAGATTCAAACTAATCACTTATTTTAGTGAAAAGTTAAGTGAGGCAATTTTGAATTATCCTAATTATGAAAAAGAACTTTATGAATTGGTACAAACCCTTCAAACTTGGCAATATTATTTATGGCCAAGAGAATTCATTCTAATCATGATAGCTTAAAGTTCTTAAAATCCCATAGCAAGCTTAATAAAAGACATGATAAATAGCTAGAGTTCATAGAAACATTTCCTTATGATCAAGTGCAAACATGGAAAGGAAAACATTGTTGTTGATGCATTGTTTAGGAGGCATTACTTCTTTGCAAACTAGGTTACTTGGTTTTTAATTGCTTAAGGGCTTTGTATGCTAATAATTCTGATTTTGGCCAAGTATGGAATGCATGTGATAAGTGTGCATTTAGTGATTTTATAGGCATGAAGGATTTCTATTTAAGAGAGATAAATTATGTGTGTCTATTTGTTCTATTCGTGAGTTGCTTGCTATGGAAACTCATAAGGGTGGTTTGATGGGTCAATTTGGTGTACAAATGGCCCTAGATATATTGCATGATGATGTGGAAAACCCCAAAAAGACGTGGCTTAGGGACCCAACGCACACAAGGAATCAAAGAACACCCAGGAAAGATAAACTAGAGTTTAATATCACAAACCCTAGACCCACCCTTCAAAGGAACACGAACCTAAAGTATTTAAGAAGGATATGGACGCCACACTTCAGAAAAGAAAAGGAATTGGGAGTGATAAGTCAATTGGAACGCCACAAGAAGAAATACCTCTTGATAAGTTCCTTAGTCCTTAAAAGAACCGAGAGGAAAACCCCTTGCTTTCTATTTCACTCAAAGTTGTCTGCCTTCTTCCAGAGCATACAAGGGGTGAGTATTTATAGGCTAAGATAGCAATCCTAAAGAGGCATAAATTCCTTCTTAAGAGAAATCCTTATTTTGGAGGAATTCCTAAATATGGACAAATTCCAACATAGACAATAAACTCCTATTTAGGATAGAATGTTATTACTTATTCTGATCTATTTAAGTATCTTAATTATATTAATTGGGTTTGGACTCTTTGTCAAACTTGAATTTGCACCATTTGAAGCTTGGTTGGCCTGAATGTCCTAAATTAGCCCATTTAGTGCTTCTTTAATCTTTTTGGCTCTAGCTCGTGTTATTGGGCCTTCTGGAATGTGCAATGGACCTCTTGCATCCCTTGAAGCCTTCCACCTATCATCTCTATGGTTCTCATCATTCCCTCACTCCTCAAAAGGATTCGTCCTCGAATCATCACCTGCATAAAAAAGGGAAAGGTCAGAAACATTAAATGTTGCACTTACATTGTACTCACCAGGAAGGTCCAACTTATAAGCATTGTCATTAATTCGGTCTACAACTTGAAAGGGATCATCTCCTTTAGGTTGTAGCTTCGAACGCCTCTAAGCTGGGAACCATTCCTTACGCATATGCACCTAAACCCAATCACCAAGTTCAAACACCACCTTCTTTCGTCCCTTGTTGACATAGGATGCGTGCTGCTCAATTCGTTTTTCAATATGTTGTTACACCTTTTCATGCAATTTTTTTATCATGTCAGCCTTGCATTCACCATCTAAGCTAGCATACTCATTGACCAGTATAGGTACTAAATCCAAAGGAGTCAATGGATTAAAACCATATACGATTTCAAATGGAGAGTAACTAGTAGTAGAATGAACACTCCGATTATACGCAAACTCGACATGTGGTAAATACTCTTCCATGTTTTCAAATTTATTCAAATAATAGCATGTAAAAGAGTAGAAAGAGTTTGATTAACTACCTCAGTCTGCCCATCAGTTTGTGGATGACAAGTAGTTGAAAATAATAGCTTAGTACCTAACTTACCCCACAAAGTCTTCTAGAAGTAGCTCAAGAACTTTGTATCCCGATCTGAAACAATGCTTCATGGCATGCCATGCAAACGTACTACTTCTTTAAAGAATATGTTGTTCCCACAACCTTGTATAGGTTGTAATTGTTTTCAACTAGCTTTACGTGTGCAAGTAAATTGAAGCCACGTGGAAGGGCAAAAAGGTAAATTCACCGCGTAAGCCCTATTAGGGTTTCATGGAGTATATAATGGTCTTGAAAGACAAAGAACAGGAGGTCGGCAATATTGAGCATTCAGAAAAACTTAGACAACCGACCAACAAAGAGAATACCACACTCCACGCGGAAGAACACTATGGAGTGAACAGTGCAGTCGATGGACCAAGAGAGTGAATAGTGTAGTCGTGAACAGTATCCGTCGTGAACAGTAGCGTCGAGAGAGAAAGAAGGAGGAAACGATCGACGACCGGACTGAACGAAGAACAGCCGTCGTCGGAGATAGGAGAGAAAATCGGCAAACCACCGACACGCCCAAACACGCCGTGAACGGCTGGACGGGAGGGAGAGAGAGAAAGTGGTGAACGGGTGAAACCAGGTTGAGCTGAAACGAGCAGACGAAGAGAGAGACAACTCAACCGACAGATGAAGAGAGAGAAAACGCAGATCAAAAAAGGAAAGTGAAACCCGTGCATGATGATAGACCACTGGCACACCACCGGTCGACGAGGAAACGACGCGGCAAGAGAGAGAAACGAGATGGGAACCGGGGAGACCAGATCGGTAATGGGTGAGAGAGATCCGGCGACTAGACGTGGGAAGAGAGAGAAATCCGACGGTGAACGAAAAAGTGAAATCCGGCGAAGAGAGAGAAATTCGGCGGTAGGAGAGAGAAATCTGGCCGGACAGCAGGAGAGAGAGAAACGGACAGGCGAGCCGTGAGACAGTGAGATTGTGAGACAAGGAGACGGGTGAGACCGTAAGACGGTGAAAGCAGGAGTTGTGTGAAACAACGTAGAAATTCGGCGAAGTATTGAACTTAACGTATTTCCAGACTTCTTCAAGAGAGGTTAGAGAGCGTTGCGGTGAACTTTTAAGCGGCAGTGGAGCAGCCTTTCAATTCAACAGAGGCAAAACAAGCTAAAATAAGAGTAGACACAGTAAGTAACACTCTTTGTATTGTATTTGCTTAGTAATTGCAATATTGAAAGGAGCAGAGAATTAAAGACATCCATTGTAACCTATATTCACAAGTATAGTGGATAGTCTCGGTGGATGTACGTCACGTTGACGGAACCACGTAAATCTCGTGTGTCCTTAATTTGCTTTACATTCTGTGCTTTGAATTGAGTTGTGAACGCAGCTAAAGTATCAGCCAACCCATAACCTAACGAAGACCTAAACAAGAACATCCGTATTGTCTATTAGGCAAGGTGTTTGAAAGGTGACTTTGGGGACTATTGTGATTAGTAGGTAGCAATAGATCTACCTTGGTCGAGTCTGAGAAAGAGTTTGCTTTTAAGAAGAGGTTGAAGTTGTTCACTTACCTGCGAATTGCGAATTATGGTGATACTGATTCACCCCCCCTCTCAATATCACAAACTAGTAGATCCTAGGGAGAAGACGGGAACTTCAATTGGTATCAGAGCATAGGTTCACCAGTTTGAAGCTTAACAGCTTGGTGTACTAGCTTGAAGGGATCTAGAAGATTGACTTGTTCAGCATACTGAGAAATGGAAGCCGGTACCAGCACTAGCTAGCACCACGTACAGTAAGAAGGTTCCAATCTTCAACGAAACCAACTACCATATGTGGAGAGCGAGAATGCAAGTGGTATTTACAACCATGGGCATGAACGTGGTGAAATGCGTACACGAGGGTTTTGTGGCTCCGGAAGAAAGTAAAAACCCAACCCCAGAGGAGTTAAGGCAGTTTGAGATAAATGGGAAGGCCTCAAACGTCATCATTTCAGCATTGACAGATGTTGATTATGCTAAAGTTATGGACTGCAAATCTGCTAAGGAGATATGGGACAAATTACAGAAAATCTATGAAGGTGATGGCAGAATGAAGGAGGCTAAACTTCAAGTGTTCAAGGAGAGATATGAATCTCTCAGAATGCAGAAAAATGAGACAGTCCAAGAGTTCTTCACTAGGGTTATTGATGCTGTGAACGACTTGAGAAGTCATGGGAAGAACAAGAAGGACTCATCTGTTGTAAAGAAGATTTTGAGAATTCTGCCTGAGAGGTTTGCCTCAAAGGTAGCAGCCATAGAGGAGAGTAGAGATCTCAATTCTATGTCTCTGCATGATCTCCAGTGCAATCTCATTGCATATGAGATGAGGACAAAGTCAACTGAAAGCTCTGCAACAGCAAAGGTATCAAAGGATGCAGCTTTCAAAGCTATGAAGCACTTGAAGATAGGAGAAGAGGAAGAATCATCTGGTGAGGATGATGATGGTGATGAGGAAGAAAGTGAAGGTGAAGTGTTGGCTTACTTCACAAGGAAATTCAAGAAGGGATCTAAGAAGGGAAAAGGACAGTTGTCCTTGAGATGTTATCATTGTGGGAAGACTGGACACTTTGCTTCTAAGTGCAAAGTGAAGCTTGATGATGAAGATGAGGATGATGGTGATAAGCCGAATTCAAGATGGAGAAGATTATCATTCAAATCAAAGAAGTCCAATAAAAAGACTGCCAACCCACAGAGGAAGAAGAGAAACTCATTCAAGAGTTATGTGAGTCAGACAAAAGAAGCTGATGAGGAGGAAGATGAAGACTCATTAGATGAGTATGTCTTTATGGCATCAGCACAAGGTGGTAGCTCCACCTCTAAAGAGGAGGTTGATGAAGAAGAGCCAGATCTTGAAGCTGAGCTGGAAGCAGCTTCAAAGGAGATAGTTAGAAGGGGCAGAACCATAAGAAGGTTGAAGGCCCATATAAAACAAGTTGAAGCTAAGTCTAAGGAAACTGAAAGTCAAAAGGATGAAATAAGGGCTGAGCATATTGACTTGAAGAGATGATTTGAAGAACAGATTAAAATATGTGAAGACCTTACAGTAGAGCTTGGCTCAAGGGCTTCAAAAATTGAAGAAATGGAGGAAGAGCTGCTGAGACTTCAGCAACAACTCAAAAGTAGCAATGAGAATGTGCAGAAGTTTAAAGTGGTAGGAGAAACAAGCTCTGCAAGAGAAAAGAAGAATGAGACTTTGCCACAGAAGTTGAAAGAGAAGGCTGTGACTCAGGTGAAGATAACTGAAGAAGAAAAGACAATTATCAAACCAAAGCTAAGGCCAAAAATGATGGATGTGGTTAAAGAGCAGCAGCCCATAGCTGCTACATCTCAGAAAGAAAAGAAAGTCAGCCAGCAGAGGGTTACGGCTAAACAGAAGAAGGAGAAGAAGGTGACTGAAATGAAAGTCACACAAGCAAAGAAGCCAACTACTTTGCCTACACAGCAAGTGATGAACAGAAGAAGACAAGCTGTGATCAGACCCAAGAAGAGGCAGTTTCAAGGTCATTTCCTTTATTGTGGAGTGTGGGGTCATAAGGCGAGTAACTACTAGTGGAGAAGGCCAGTATATGTTTCCAACTTGAGAAGATCTGATGTTGCATATAGGGGGAGACAGTACAAAATTTAGAAGAGAACACCTGTTGTGAGTTCTTGCACATACTATAAAAGGCGAGGACACACTGACGAGGATTGTTGGTGGAAGCCCAAACCAGTAGGTTCAAAGAACAAGTTTGCTATATTGGCAGACTTGGAACAGTGTGAAAGGTTCAGGCAAGATGACCATAATGCCAAGAGATGCATGACACTTCTCCCTGAGCAAGAGAAGGCGCTTAATGGCATAGTGAAAACAAGCGATGCAGTCAAAGTTGAGAAAAAGGAGAAAGCTATCTTCCAACCAGTTCAAAAGAAGGAATATAGAGCAAAAAGGGAGGTGGCTAATATAGCTAAAATTGCACTGAAGGCTGATTGCAAGGATAAGCAGTGGATCCTTGATAGTGGATGCACTTCGCACATGACGGGAGACAAGAGTAAATTATCAAAGTTAAACAAATCAAGAGAAGGCAGAGTCAAGTTTGGCAATGATGATTCACTTAGCATCAGTGGTTAGGGGTCAGTGAATATTGGAAAAGGAAAGCTGAAAGATGTTCTGCACGTTGAAGGACTCAGATATAATCTAGCATCTGTCAGCCAATTATGTAACGACGACCACAAAGTGATATTCACAAAAACAGATTGCCAGGTAAAAAGTAAAGAAGGCAATATTGTTGCAGCCAGGAAGAGAACAGTTGGAAATTTATATGTGATTGATAAGGACAAGACAAGCAGCTGTTTACTCACCAAAGTAGAAGAAAATCAACTCAGGCATAAGAGGCTGGGACACTTATCATAGAAGAACATGAGGAAGCTGACCACTACTCAAGCAATCAGAGACATTCCCGACCTCAGGAGAGAGAGAGAGTATGTTTGCTCAGCATGCTCTAAAGGAAAACATGTCAAAAAGCAGTACAAGACCAAAGAGTTCAGTTTTGAAGTAGTGCTTGACATTATGCATACTGATTTGTGTGGACCGATGAGGACAAAAGGGTTGAAAGGTGAGAGGTACTTCATTTTGTTTGTTGATGATTATTCGAGAAGGACTTGCCTTATGCACCTTAAACACAAGTCAGAAGTTTTGAATTGCTTCAAGAGATACAGAAGATTGGCTGAAAATGAGAGTGGAAGGAAGATCAAAGTATTGAGGTCAGATCAAGGCACTGAATTTACAAATGAAGCTTTTGAAGATTACCTTGAGAAGCATGGTATTCATCATCAGATAGCAGCAACAAAAACACCTCAACAGAACAGGGTGGTAGATAGGAAGAATAGAGCTGTGGTTGAAATGGCAAGAACTCTACTGCTGCAATCCAAGTTTCACACAAGATTTTGGACAAAAGCAACATTTACAGCTATACATCTACTAAACAGAGTATTACTGAGGCCCAATACTGATAAGACTCCATATGAGCTATGGAGTGGAAAGAAGACAACAGCCAAGTATCTCAAAGTCTTTGGCAGCCCATGTTTTATGAAGAACAAGGAGCAAAACTTGGGAAAATTCAACGCTACGTCTAATGAAAGCATCTTTGTGGGATACTCAGAAAAGACAAAAGGTTACAGAGTTTTCCTGCATAAGCTGGGAAAAGTGATCACTTCTAGTGATGTGAGAATAGATGAGAACTAGACAACAATGCAGAATGGAGAAGCTGAGGACAAAGAAGAAGATGACTTCAATGTGGGTGAAGAATCAGACCAACCTGAAGAAAAGGAACAAGAAGTAAGTTCAGACTCGGAGAAGAGTGAGTCTGAAGATGAAGAAAGAGATCCTTTTGCAACTAAGACAAGGCAAGGTAGAAGGATAAAGAAAACATGGATCAGTGTTCATCAAAAAGATCAGATCATAGGTGACCCATCAGTAGGAGTTACAACAAGAAAAAGAATTGTGGGAGCTACTGCTTTACTCTTACAAGTTGAACCTAAATCTATTGAAGAGGCTATTCAAGACAAAGCTTGGTTCAAAGCTATCAATGAAAAGTTGGATCAAATTGAGAAGAATGATACATGGGAGCTAGTTCCAAGACCCATTAACAAAAATGTCATAGGAACGAAATGGGTGTTTAGGAATAAACACAATGAAGATGGCAAGGTGGTGAGGAACAAGGCCAGGCTGGTTTGCAAAGGCTACACGCAGATAGAAGGTGTAGATGCTGATGAAACTTTTGCACCAGTAGCAAGGTTAGAAACTATTAGAATGTTCCTAGCTTTGGCAGCACACAAGAGGTATAAAGTCTATTAGATGGATGTGAAATCCGCCTTCCTGAATGGGCTCCTGAAAGAAGAGGTGTATATTGAACAACCTGATGGAGTACAAATCAATGAGGATGAGAATCACATGTGCAAGCTGAAGAAAGCCTTGTATGGTCTTAAGCAAGCCCCAAGAGCATGGTACAGCAGGCTAGATGCGTACTTGAGAAGGTTGAACTTTAGAAAAGGAACGGTTGATAATAACCTATATGTGTTCAACTCAGAGAAAGGCCAGCTGATAACCATAGTATATATGGATGACATCATCTTTGCAGGGGATCACTCTGAGCTATGTCAAGATTTTACACAGAAGATGAGTGAAGAATTTGTGATGTCATTGATTGGAGAAATGACGTACTTTCTTGGATTACAGATAAAGCAGTGTGAAGAAGGTATCTTTATTTCTCAAACGAAATATGCCAAAGAGATGCTAAAAAAGTTTGACATGGAGGATAGTAGACCTGTCAGTACCCCTATGACAGTGGGCTGCAAGTTAACAAAAGATCAGGAGGGAAGGAGTACAAGCCCTACAGAATACAAGAAGATGATAGGGAGCCTTCTGTACCTTACAGCATCAAGGCCTGATCTTATGCAAGCTGTGTGCGCTGCCAATAGGTTCCAAGCTAATCCTAAGGAATCTCATGTGTTGGTTGTGAAAAGAATCCTAAGGTACCTCAAAGGAACACTGGAAATGGGCTTGTGGTATCCAGCCATGGATTCTGTTAAACTACAAGCATACACTGATGCAGACTGGGCAAGAAGTATAGATGACAGAAAATCAACCAGTGGCTGTAGCTTCTACTTGGGTTCAAAGTGTGTTGCATGGTTAAGTAGAAAGCAGAACAGTGTTGCTTTGAGCACAGCTGAGGCAGAGTATATGGCTGCTTGTGCAGCATGTACACAGGTGATATGGATGCTAAGACAATTGGCAGACTTGGGTGTTGAAGTGAAGTTACCAGTGAGTGTACTTTGTGATAATCAAAGTGCTATTGATCTCAGCAAGAATCCAGTTCAACATTCGAGGAGCAAGCATATTGACATCCGGTATCACTTCATCAAAGATCAAATGGAACAAGGTACAATTCAATTGGAGTATGTTGGCACAAAAGATCAAATTTCAGATATTCTAACTAAACCTCTGTCCACAGAGTTGTTTGAAAAGCACAGATTGAGTCTATCTGTGCAGATGCCTCCTCAAGCCTGACGTTCAGGTGAATCCTCCATCTCTACTTTGCGAGTTTTTCAAATTTGTAATTGGTTGGCAAAGGGGGAGAGAAGCAACAGTGCAGGGGGAGTTGTTAATAAAGGGGAAGTGCATATTTAAGGGGAGTTGAAGAATGGCCTTTGTTATGAGTGTTGCCAACAATTACAAAGGGGGAGATTGTTGTTCCCACAGCCTTGTATGGGTTGTAATTGTTGTCAACTAGCTTTACATGTGCAAGTAAATTGAAGCTACGTGGAAGGGCAAAAAGGTAAATTCACCGCGTAAGCCCTATTAGGGTTTCATGGAGTATATAATGGTCTTGAAAGACAAAGAACAGGAAGCCGACAATATTAAGCATTCAGAAAAACTTAGACAACCGACCAACCAAAGAGAATACCATACCCTACGCGGAAGAACACCACGGAGTGAACAATGCAGTCGACGGACCAAGAGAGTGAATAGTGCAGTCGTGAATAGTATCTGTCGTGAATAGTATCTGTCGTGAACAGTAGCGTCGAGAGAGAAAGAAGGAGGAGACGATCAACGGCCGGACTGAACGAAGAACAGTCGTCGTCGGAGATAGGAGAGAAAATCGGCAAACCACCGACACGCCCAAACACGGCATGAACAGCTGGACGGGAGGGAGAGAGAGAAAGTGGTGAACGGGTGAAACCAGGTCGAGCTGAAACGAGCGGACGAAGAGAGAGACAACTCAGCCGATGAAGAAAGAGAGAGAAAACGCAGATCGGAAAAGGAAAGAGAAACCCGTGCATGACGACAACCACCGGCACAACGTCGATCGGCGAGGAAATGACACGGCAAGAGAGAGAAACGAGACGGGAACCGGGGAGACAAGATCCGAGCTGGAACGGGTGAGACGAGACCAGATCGGTAACGAGTGTGAGAGATCCGGCGGCTAGACGTGGGAAGAGAGAGAAATCTGACGGTGAACGGAAAAGTGAAATCCGGCGAAGAGAGAGAAATCCGGCTGGACAGCAGGAGAGAGAGAAACGGACAGGCGAGCCGTGAGACAGTGAGATTGTGAGACAAGGAGACGGGTGAGACCGTACGATGGTGAAAGCAGGAGTTGTGTGAAACAACGTAGAAATTCGACGAAACATTGAACTCAACGTATTTCCAGACTTCTTCAAGAGAGGTTAGAGAGCGTTGCAGTGAACGTTTAAGTGGCAGTGGAGTAGCCTTTCAATTCAACAGAGGCAAGACAAGTTAGAATAAGAGTAGACACAGTAAGTAACACTCTTTGTATTGTATTTGCTTAGTAATTGCAATATTGAAAGGAGCAGAGAATTAAAGACATCCATTGTAACCTATATTCACAAGTATAGTGGATAGTCTCGGTGGATGTACGTCACGTTGACGGAACCACGTAAATCTCGTGTGTCCTTAATTTGCTTTACATTCTGTGCTTTGAATTGAGTTGTGAACGCAGCTAAAGTATCAGCCAACCCATAACCTAACGAAGACCTAAACAAGAACATCTGTATTGTCTATTAGGCAAGGTGTTTGAAAGGTGACTTTGGGGACTATTGTGATTAGTAGGTAGCAATAGATCTACCTTAGTCAAGTCCGAGAAAGAGTTTACTTTTAAGAAGAGGTTGAAGTTGTTCACTTACCTGCGAATTGCGAATTGTGGTGATACTGATTCACCCCTCCTCTCAGTATCACAAACTAATAGATCCTAGGGAGAAGTCGGGAACTTCAGAATAAGTCAACCACGTTGTTTGCATCATCAGTTTTATGACATGGGATGAAGTGTGCCATCTTTGAAAATCTATCAACAACAACAAATATAGAATCCCTACCCTTTTTGTTCGTGGCAATCCTAGTACAAAGTCCATAGATAAATCAACCCAGGGATGGTTAGGTATGGGTAGAGGGGTATACAAGCCATGAGGTAAAACTCTAGATTTAGCTTGTTTGCATGTTATGCATTTCGCACATATCCTCTCAACATCTCGTTTCATTTGTGGCCAAAAAAAAATGTTCATTTAGGACATCTAGGGTTTTCTTAACTTCGAAATGACCCATTAGACCACCCTCATGAGCTTCTCTTACAACCAACTCCCTTAAAGAACTCATAGGCATGCATAAACGATTTTCCCTAAATAAGAAACCCTTATGCCTATAAAACTTCTCAAAGGCTGACACCTCACATGCTCTATACACATTAGCAAAGTTAGGATCATTCATATATAAATCCTTAATGTGTTCAAATCCTAATAAGTTTGTAGTAAGTGTAGAGATAAGGGTATACCTGTGAGATAATGCATCAGCTACCACATTTTCCTTACCTTTTTTGATTGGATGATGTAGGGAAAGGTCTCAATGAATTTAACCCACTTGGCATGTCTTTTGTTCAACTTTCCTTGTCCCTTCAAGTGCTTCAAAGATTCATGGTCAGTATGGATGACAAACTCTTTAGCCCAAAGGTAATGTTGCCATGTCTCCAAAGCCCGTACCAATGCATACATCTCTTTATCATAAGTAGGATAATTAAGGCTTGCTCCACTTAGCTTTTCACTAAAGTAAGCAATTGGGCGCCTTTGCTGCATCAAAACAACTCCAATGCCAATACTTGAAGCATCACACTCAATCTCGAAAGCTTTTGCAAAGTTAGGTAAAGCAAGTAAGGGTGCAGAACTTAATTTTTTCTTGATGCAATTAAAAGCCTTGTCTTGGTCACTACCCCACCTAAAACTCATGTTCTTTTTGATAAGCTCAGTGAGTGGTGTGGCAATGGTGCTAAAGTCTTTAACAAAGCATTTATAGAAACTAGCTAGACCATGAAAGCTACGCACGTCACTAATTGACTTAGGTGTAGGCCAATCACGAATTGCCTTAACTTTTTTCTCATTAATCTCAACACCTTTAGCATTGACAACATAGCCGAGAAATGTGATCTGATCAGTACAAAAGGAACATTTATGTAAGTTAGCATACAATTTCTCAGAACGTAAAACACTTATAATAAAATGTAAATAATCAAGATGATCTTCTAGGGTTTTACTATAGACCAAGATATCATCAAAATACATAACTACAAATTTACCAATGAATGCACGTAAAACATGATTCATTAGTCGCATAAAAGTATTTGGTGCATTAGTGAGACCAAATGACATAACTAGCCACTCATACAACCCATACTTAGTTTTCAAAGCTGTTTTCCACTCATCTCCCTCTCTCATCCTAATTTGATGATATCCACTTTTCAAACCAATCTTAGAAAAGACACATGACCCATGCAATTCATCTAACATGTCATCTAATCTAGGTATGGGGTGACGATACTTTACAGTGATTTTGTTGATTGCTCGACAATCAACATACATCCTTCAAGTCCCATCTTTTTTTGGTACAAGTAGGACAGGAACAGCACATGGACTCATGCTTTCCCTCACATATCCTTTGGACATAAGCTCCTTAACCTGCCTTTGAAGCTCCTTTGTCTCCTCAGGATTACTCTTATATGCTGGCCAGTTAGGGATGGATGCACCTGCGATGAAATCAATTTGACACTCAATTCCTCTATTAGGTGGCAATCCACTTGGGATATCGTCAGGGAATACATCTTCAAATTCCTGTAATAGTGCAACAACAACACTAGGCAAAGATGGGTCAAACTTGTTAGTGTTAAAATAAGCCTCCTTGTACAAAAGTACAATCATAGGTTGTTTGGCATAGAATGCTCTTTTGACATCACTTCCTTTTGCATAGAGATTTTCTCTTTTCTTCTCTTTCTCTTGTGTCCTCACGTTTTCTTCTCCTTTTTCTCTTTTATCAATCTCGCTTTTCTGTTCACTCTCATTTTTAATCCTTAATTGATCCTCATATGCTTGTTGAGGTAATAAAGGTACAAGAATGACAGGTTTTTCGTTCATTACAAAGGAATATCGATTCTTACAGCCATCATGCATAACTTGCCTATCAAATTGCCATGGTTTTCCTAATAGAATATGTCCCGCATGCATAGGTACAACATCACATAAAACTTCATCATGGTACCTTCCGATAGAAAATGATACGAGCACTTGCTGATTTACCTTCACTTCACCACTCTCATTCAACCATTGAAGTTTATATGGTCTAGGATGCTTCATAGTAGGTAAATCTAGCTTCTCAACCATTGTTGTGCTAGCAATGTTAGTGCAACTCCCACCATCAATAATCATACTACATACCTTATCTTTGATGAGATACCTTGTCTGAAAGATGTTATCTCGTTGCACCTCATTTTCTTCTTTTGCTTGCACATTCAATGCTCGCCTTGTAACGAGAGCTACTCCGTTAACTGGATACTCCTTTCTATCACATTCACCCTCTGATGGTGGCACAGAATCATCATCTAATTCACTTTCAATTTCAACATTACCATTACTTCTCAGGATCATTGCATGCTTATTTGGAAATTGAGATGCAATGTGACCCCTGCCCAAACACTTAAAACATTTAACATCTCCATTTCTACTAGGTTGGGGTTCAAATTTACCTGTCTCCTTGCTAGAACCCACATTCTTGTGCTTGGGTAGCTCGGCTTTGGACTTGTAATTGGCCATCTCGTCCCTTTTACTCCAATTTGGCTTCCACGATGAGGTAGAACCTGAATTCTGCCAAAATCGTGTGGAGGCCTTTTGTTTAAGTTGCCTTTCAACTTTCATTGCCATGTGCACCATGTCTTCTAATTCCACATAGTGCTGCAATTCAACCACATTTGCTATGTCCCTATTTAGCCCTTGCAGAAATTGAGCCATGGTTACCTCTCTATCTTCTTCTACATTAGCCCTAATCATGGTAATCTCCATCTCCTTGTTGTAATCCTCCATAGTTTTGGTGCCTTAAGTGAGCCCTTGCAACCTTTGGTACAACTCCCTGTAATAGTGATTAGGGACAAACCTCCTCCTCATGATAGCCTTCATCTCCTCCCATGTATCAATAGGCCGCTGATAATTCCTTCTCCTAGTCAAAACAAGTTGATCCCACCAAATAATAGCATAATCAGTAAATTCAACGGCAGCAGGCTTTACCTTTTTCTCCTCTGAATAGTTGTGGCAATCAAAAAACCAATTCAACCTTCTTTTCCCATTCTAGGTATGCATCAGGATCATTCTTACCTTGGAATGAAGGAATTGTCATTTTAATACTACCCAAATTATGGTCGTAGGTGCCTTGCCTCCCAAATTCTCTTCGATCCCTTCTATTGTTACCAGTTCTAACCATCGTAGTTTGATCGTCAACTTCATCATCTTCTACATCATCTTCATGGTCATAGGCACGTGTCAACTGCCTTCTTGCTTTGGGAGCCTCATATTCCCCATGTCTCCTTTGCAACTCTGCTATTATATTAGCTTGCTCCTCCATCCTCCCCCTCATATCATCAAATCTGGTATTCATGTGCTCAAATTGTTGTTGCATAGCTTTGATCATGAAGGACACGTCACCAGCTCCCTCTTGAGCTACACCTTTGTCTTTGGGCGTCATAGTCTTACTTCTGCATAAAACAAATAGGATACCTTACAGAACACTCCCTCACGTGTGTCACTCAAAAGATTGTGTCACACTCCCTCGTGTTTACACTCTTTATGGTTTTTCTTTATATGAACTTTCACTCTTACCTTTTACCACTCAGATTTTCGCTTTCAGCTTTATAAAGAACTAAACAACGTAAATCAAGGGTATTGATTTTGAACAGAATACGCTAAATGACGTAGAATTAAACAAATTGGAGAACAAAGAATCAAGTGAAAAAGGAGGTCAACACAAACGAATTTAATGAACTAAATTCACAAAAATCAGGATAAGGGTAATATAACCTAGAGGACAACTTGGGTAACAAACTAGGAAACAGATGGTAGAATTGGAGTTGAGCAAGAAAACTTTATTATTATTGTGTCCAATATGACCAAACTGTTAACCTTATCAATAACTTTGAATTTGATGTTTTCTTTCTTTTGTTATTCTTCCTTCCCTTTTTTCTTTTCTTTTTTTTATCCGTTTTTTTTCTTTTTTTTTTTGTTTTTTTTTCTCAACATAAAACAATAGTAGGATACTTAGACATACCAATTGGAATTGAAATTAACACGTTTATGAGCTTAAACAAACAAGCAAAGAGATTGCAAATAAACAGATTTGTGCATTTGAATGATAATGCACATAATAGACAAACTAAACAACAATAAATAAATTAGAAGATAGAAAATTGAAGAGTGAGTGGATTCAACCTGATTTAGAACCTAGCTCTGATACCAACTGATGCGGAAAACCCCAAAAAGACGTGGCTTAGGGACCCAACGCACACAAGGAATCAAAGAACAACCAGGAAAGATAAACCGGAATTTAATATCACAAACCCTAGACCCACCCTTCAAAGGAACACGAACTCATTGTATTTAAGAAGGATATGGACGCCACACTCTAGAAAAGAAAAGGAATTGGGAGTGATAAGTCGATTGGAATGCCATAAGAAGAAATATCTCTTGATAAGTTCCTTAGTCCTTAAAAGAACCGAGAGGAAAAACCCTTGCTTTCTATTTCACACAAAGTTGTCTACCTTCTTCCAGAGGATACAAGGGGTGCCTATTTATAGGCTAAGATAGCAATCCTAAAGAGGCATAAATTCCTTCTTAGGAGAAATCCTTATTTTGAAGGAATTCCTAAATATGGACAAATTCCAACATAGACAATAAACTCCTATTTAAGATAGACAATAAACTCTTATTTAGGATAGACAATAAACTCTTATTTAGGATAGAATGTTATTACTTATTCTGACCTATTTAAGTATCTTAATTATATTAATTGGGCTTAGACTCTTTGTCAAACTTGAATTTGCACCATTTGAAGCTTAGTTGGCCTGAATGTCTTGAATTAGCCCATTTAGTGCTTTTTTAATCCTTTTGGCTCTAGCTTGTGTCATTGGGCCTTCTGGAATGTGCAATGGACCTCTTGCATCCCTTGAAGCCTTCCACCCATTATCTCTATGGTTCTCATCACATGAGCACTTTTATTAGAATAATATGAAGTATAATATATAATCTATTTATGATAAGTGCATTATATGTAAGTAAGCAAAGGTTAAAGTTAGACCATATGACTTGTATATACTTCTACTTGTGGCTAACCAACTTTGGAGTGATATTTCTATGGACTTCATCTTTGGATTATTGTTGTTCCCACAGCCTTGTATGGGTTGTAATTGTTGTCAACTAGGTTTAAGTGTGCAAGAAAGTAAAGCCACATGAAAAGGCAAGAAAGTAAAGCCACATGGAAGGGCAAGAAGGTAAATCCACATAGAAGGGCAAGGATGTAAATCCGCCACGTAAGCCTTGGAGTGGCAAGAATGTAAATTTGCGGCGTAAGTCTTATTAGGGTTTCGCGGAAAAGAGTATATAAAGACCTTGGAAGACAAAATTAGAGAAAGGCCAACATAATTGAATACACAACAAAACACAAGAGAGAAAACCAAAACACAAAACACCACCAGGAAAAAAAAAAGGAAGAAGACACCACCGGGAGAGCCAACAGGAAATTCACCACCGAGAGAGCCAAATCTGAAATTCACCAGCCAAGAGAGAAAAGTGACACAGATGAAAAAAAATACACGGAAGAACAGCCCGACGTGAGACAACAAAAAACACAAAACGTTGGAGAGAACCGGGAGAGCAAAACAGCAAAGACACACCACCGGGAGAGCTAAACAGATACAAGCCAGAAAAGTAGGCACCCACCACCGGAAGAGCAGACCAGACCAGACATACACCACCGGGAGAGAGAGAAGAAACCAAAAACGTGATATCATTGGAAGAGAGAAGAAACCAGAAACACCAGCACAGACCACCCGAAAGAGAAGAAATCAGATCCATGAGACCACCCGGAAGAGAGGACATGAGACCTAGAGAAGGTGAAACATTAGAGCAAACCAGACTTGGAAACTAGACCAAGTGAGACCAGACCTGGTATCTGTGAGACCACCCGGAGAAGACAACAGACCAGAAACGTGAGGTAAGGGCAAAACCAGAAACGCACCACCCCTGGAAGAGAAGAAAGCCAGAAACGCACCACCCCTTGAAGAGAAGAAAACCATAAACGTGAGGTGAGGGCAAAACCAGAAATGCACCACCCTTAGAAGAGAAAAAAACCAGAAACGGATGGGTGAGGCGTGAGGTGTGAGACCACCGGCTGGAAGAAAACCAGAAACGGACAGGTGAGGCATGAGGCGTGAGACCACTGTTTAGAAGAAAACCAAAAACGGATGGGTGAGGTGTGAGGCATGAGACCAGCGAAGAGGAAGAAGACCAGTAACGGGTGACCAGAAAAGGGAGACCAGAAACTGGTGACCTGAAATGCGAGACCAGCGAAGCTGAAACAGGAGACCAGCAAAGCTGAAACGCGAGACCAGCAAAGCTGAAATGCGAGACCAGCAAAGCTGTGACGAGAGCACAGCAAAAGCGTGGGTGTATGTCAGGAGACGGCTGAGACCAGAACAGCAAGGCGTGCAAACCAGAAATGTACATGGGACGTGAAACGCCAAACCAGAAGCGTGCATGAGGTGTGTGACCAGCAAAGGGTGCAAACCAGAAACGTGCATGAGACGTGTAACACCAAACCAGAAACGTGAGGCAAGCCGTGAGACCTGGAACGGAAAACCAGAAAGGTGAGGCGAGCCATGAGACAAGGAGACAGGTGAGATCGTGAGACGGTGAAAGCAGGAGCTGTGTGAGACAACCTAGAGAAGAATTCGGTGAAGCATTGAAAGAACTCAATTTATTTCCAGATTTCTTCAAGAGAGGTTAGAGAGTGTTGCGGTGAACTTCTAAGCGGCAGTGGAGCAGCCTTTTAATTCAACAGAGGCAAGACAAGTTAGAAGAAGGGTAGACACAGTAAGTGACACTCTTTGTCTTGTACTTGCTTAGTAATTGCAATAGTGAAAGGAGCAGAGAATTAAGACATCTATTGTAACTGGAATTCTCAAGTATAGTGGATAGTCTCGGTAAGGGAGAGTCCCTACCACCGTGGATGTATGTTCTGTTGACGAAAACACGTAAATCTCATGTGTCTTTAGTTTGCTTTACATTTTGTATTTTGAATTGAGTTGTGAATGCAGCTAAAGTATCAGCCAACCCATAACCTAACGAAGACCTAAACAAGAACATTCGAATTGTCTATTAGGCAAGGTGTCTAAAAGTTGACTTTGGAGACTATTGTGATTAGTATGTAGCAATAGATCTACGTTAGTCAAGTTTGAGAAAGAGTTCACTTTTAAGAAGAGGTTAAAGTTGTTCACTTACCTGCAATGTGCAAATTGTGGTGATACTGATTCCCCCCCCTCTCGGTATCACAAACTAGTAGATCCTAGGGAGAAGTCAGAAACTTCAATTGGTATTAAAGCACTGGTTCACCAGTTTGAAACTTAACAGCTTGGTGTACTAGTTTGAAGGGATCTAGGAGTTTGACTTGTTCAGCATACTGAGAAATGGAAGCCAGTACCAGCATTAGCACCACTTACAGCAAGAAAGTTCCAATCTTTAATGGAACCAACTACCATATGTGGAGAGCAAGAATGCAAGTGGTATTTGTAACCATGTGCATGAATGTGGTGAAATGCGTACAGGAGGGTTTTGTGGCTCCAGAAGAAGGTAAAGACCCAACCCCATAGGAGTTAAGGCAGTTTGAGATAAACGAGAAGGCCTCAAATGTCATCATTTCAGCATTGACAGATGCTGAGTATGCTAAAGTTATGGACTGCAAATCTACCAAGGAGATATGGGACAGATTGCAAAAAGTCTATGAAGGTGATGACAGAATGAAGGAGGCTAAGCTTTAAGTGTTGAAAGAGAGATATGAATCTCTCAGAATGCAGAAGAATGAGATAGTTCAAGAGTTCTTCACCAGGGTTATTGACGCTGTAAATGACCTTAGAAGTCATGGGAAGAACAAAAAGGACTCATCTATCGTGAAGAAAATTCTAAGAATTCTACCTGAGAGGTTTGCCTCAAAGGTAGCATCCATAGAGGAGAGTAGAGATCTCAATTCTATGTCTTTACATGATCTCTAGTGCAATCTCATTGCATACGAGATGAGGATAAAGTTAGCTGAAAGCTTTGCAACAACGAAGGTATCAAAGGAGGCAACTTTCAAAGCTATGAAGCACTTGAAGATAAAAGAAGATGAAGAATCATCCAGTGAGGATGATGATGATGATGATGAGGAGGAAGAAAGTGAAGGTGAAGTATTGGCTTACTTCACAAGGAAATTCAAAAAGGGGTCTAAGAAGGGAAAAGGACAGTTGTCCTTGAGATGTTATCGTTGTGGGCATACTGGACACTTTGCTTCTCAATGTAAAGTGAAACTTGATGATGAAGATGAGGATGGTGATGATGAGCAGAATTCAAGATGGAGAAGATCATCATTAAAATCAAAGAAGTCCAGCAAGAAGACTGCCAACCCACAGAAGAAGAAGAGAGGCTCATTCAAGAGTTATGTGAGTCAGACAAAAGAAGTTGATGACGAGGAAGATGAAGACTCATTAGATGAGCATGTCTTTATGGCATCAGCACAAGGTGGTAGCTCAACCTTTGAAGAGGAAGAGGAGGTTGATGAAGAAGAGCCAGATCTTGAAGCTAAGCTGGAAATAGCTTCAAAGGAGATAATCAGAAGGGGCAGAACCATAAGAAGGTTGGAGGCCCATATAAAACAAGTTGAAACAAAGTCTGAGGAAGCTGAAAGTCAAAAGGATGAAATAAGGGCTGAACATATTGACTTGAAGAGAAGATTTGAAGAACAAATCAAAATATGTGAAGACCTTACAATAGAGCTTGACTCAAGGACTTCAACAATTGAAGAAATGGAGATAGAGTTACTGATACTTCAGCAACAACTCAAAAAGAGTGAGGAGAACTTATAGAAGTTTGAAGTGGTAGGAGAAACAAGCTCTGCAAGACAAAAGAAGAATGAGACTTTGCCATAGAAGTTGAAAAAGAAGGCTGTGACTCAGGTGAAGATAACTGAAGAGAGAAGACAGTTATCAAACCAAAGCCAGGGCCAAAAATGATATATGTGGTTAAAAAGCAACAGCCCATAGCTGCTACGTCTCAGAAAGAAAAGAAAGTCAGCCAGCAGAGGGCTATGACTGAATAGAAGAAGGAGAAGAAGGTGACTGAAATGAAAGTCACACAAGCAAAGAAGCTAGCTACTTTGCCTACACAGCAAGTGATGAACAGAAAAAGACAAGCTGTGATCAGACCCAAGAAGATGTAGTTTTAAGGTCATTGCCTTTGTTATGGATTTTGGGGTCATAAGGCGAGTAACTGCTGGTGGAGAAGGCCAGTATATGTCTCCAACTTGAGGAGATACGACGCTGCATGCAAGGGGAGACAATACAAAATTCAGAAGAGAACACTTGTCATGAGTTCTTGCACATACTGTAAAAAGCAAGGACACACTGACAAGTATTGTTGGTGGAAGCCCAAACCAATGGTTTCAAAAAATAAGTTTGATGTATTGGCAGACTTGGAACAGTGTGAAAGGTGCAGGCAGGATGGCCATATTGCCAAAAGCTACATGACACTTCTCCCTGAGCAAGAGAAGGCACTTAATGGCACAGTAAAAACAAGCGGTGCAGTCAAAGCTGAGAAAAAGGAGAAAGCTATTTCCAGCCAGTTCAATAGAAGGAATATAGAGCAAAAAGGGAAGTGGCTAATATAGCTGAAATTGCACTAAAGGCTGATTATAAGGATAAGCAGTGGATCCTTGATAGGGGATGCACTTCACACATGACGAGAGACAAGAGTAAATTATCAAAGCTAAACAAATCAAGAGAAGGCAGAGTCAAGTTTGGCAATGATGATTCACTCAACATCAGTGGTTAAGGGTCAATGAATATTGGAGAAGGAAAGCTGAAAGATGTTATGTATGTTGAAGGACTCAGATATAATCTAGCATCTGTCAGCAAACTATGCAATAAAGACCATAAGGTAATTTTCACAAAAACAGGTTGTTAGGTAAAGAGTAAAGAAGGCAATACTATTACAGCTAGGAAAAGAATAGCTGAAAATTTGTATGTGATTGATGAAGAAAGAGATTCTCTTGCAACTAAGACGGTGCAAGAAAGAAAGCCAAAGAGAACGTGGACCAGTGCTCATCAAGAAAATTAGATCATAGGTGACCCATCGACAGGAGTTGCAACAAGAAGAAGAATTGTGGGAGCTACTACTTTACTCTCACAAGTTGAATCTAAATCTGTTGAAGAGGCTACACAAGATCTAACTAAATCTCTATCCACATAGCTGTTTGAAAAGCACAGAACGAGTATGTCTATGCGAATGCCTCCTCAAGCTTGAAAATCAGGTGAATCCTCCATCTTTACTTTGCAAGTTTTTCAAATTTGTAATTGGTTGGCAAAAGGGGAGAGAAGCAACAGTGTAGGGGGAGTTGTTAAAAAAAGGGGAGTGCATATTTAGGGGGAGTTGAAACTATTGCATAGTGACTTTTGTTATAAGTGTTGCTAACAATTACAAAGGGGGAGATTGTTGTTCCCACAGCCTTGTATGGGTTGTAATTGTTGTCAACTACATTTAAGTGTGCAAGAAAGTAAAGCCACATGGAAGGGCAAGAAGGTAAATCCATATAGAAGGGCAAGAATGTAAATCCACCGTGTAAGCCCTATTAGGATTTCATGGAATAGGGTATATAAAGACCTTGGAAGACAAAATTAGGGAAAGGCCAACACAATTGAATACACGGCAAAACACAAGAGAGAGAAAACCAAAACAAAAAACACCACCGGAAAAAAAAAAGGAAGAAGACACCATCGGGAGAGCCAACGGGAAATTCACCACCGAGAGAGCCAAATTTGAAATTCACCACCCGAGAGAGAAAAGCGACACAGACGAAAAAAATACACGGAAGAGCAGCCCAACGTGAGACAATGAAAAACACAAAACATTGGAGAGAACCGGGAGAGCAAAACAACAAAGACATACCACTGGGAGAGCTAAACGGATACAAACCAAAAAAGTAGGCACCCACCACCGTAAAAGAGAGAAAGCCACCACTAGAAGAGCAGACCAGACTAGACATACACCACCGGAAGAGAGAGAGACACCATCGAAAAAGCAGATCTGACCAGACATACACCATTGGGAGAGAGAGAAGAAACCAGAAACACCAGCACAAACCACAAGGAGAGAAGAAATTAGAAACACCAGCACAAACCACCGGGAGAGAAGAAATCAGAAACACCAGCACAAACCACCTAGAAGAGAAGAAATCAGATCCGTGAGACCACTCGGAAGAGAGGACGTGAGACCTAGAGAAGGTGAGACCTTAGAGCAGACCAGACTTGGAAACTAGACCAGGTGAGACCAGACCTGGTATCTATGAGACCACTCGGAGAAGACAACAAACCAGAAATGTGAGGTGAGGGCAAAACCAGAAACGCACCACCCCTGAAAGAGAAGAAAACCAGAAACGTGAGGTGAGGGCAAAACCAGAAATGCACCACCCTTGGAAGAGAAGAAAACCAGAAACTGATGGGTGAGGCGTCAGGCGTGAGACCAACGGCTGGAAGAAAACCAAAATCGGACAGGTGAGGCATGAGGCGTGAGACCACCAGCTGGAAGAAAACCAGAAACGGACGAGTGAGGCGTGAGGCGTGAGACCAGTGAAGAGGAAGAAGACCAGTAACGGGTGACCAAAAAAGGGAGACCAGAAACTGGTGACCTAAAACGCGAGACCAGCAAAGTTGAAATAGGAGACCAGTGAAGCTGAAACGGGAGACCAGCAAAGCTGAAACGCGAGACCAGCAAAGCTGAAACGCGAGACCAGCAAAGCTGTGACGGGAAAACAGCAAAAGCGTGGGTGTACGTCAGGAGACGTCTGAGACCAGAACAGCAAGGCGTACAAACCAGAAACGTACGTGGGACGTGAAACGCCAACCCAGAAGTGTGGGTGAGGTGTGTGACCAGCAAAGGGTGCAAACCAGAAACGTGTGTGAGACGTGTAATGCCAAACCATAAACGTGAGGCAGGCCATGAGACGTGGAATGGCAAACCAAAAATGTGAGGCGAGCAGTGAGACAAGGAGGCGGGTGAGACCGTGAGACAGTGAAAGCAGGAGCTGTGTGAAACAACCTAGAGAAGAATTCGATGAAGCATTGAAAGAACTCAACGTATTTCTAGATTTCTTCAAGAGAGGTTAAAGAGTGTTGTGGTGAACTTCTAAGCGGCAGTAGAGCAACCTTTCAATTCAATAGAGGCAAGACAAGTTAAAAGAAGGATAGACATAGTAAGTGACACTCTTTGTATTGTACTTGCTTAGTAATTGCAATAGTGAAAGGAGCAGAGGATTAAGACATCTGTTGTAACTGGAATTCTCAAGTATAGTGGATAGTCTCAGTAAGGGAGAGTCCTTACCACCATGGATGTATGTTACGTTGACGGAACCACGTAAATCTCGTGTGTCCTTAATTTGCTTTACGTTCTGTGTTTTGAATTGAGTTGTGAACACAGCTAAAGTATCGACCAACCCATAATCTAACAAAGACCTAAACAAGAACATCCGAATTGTCTATTAGGCAAGGTGTCTAAAAGGTAACTTTGGAAACTATTATGATTAGTAGGTAGCAATAGATCTACCTTAGTCGAGTCTGAGAAAGAGTTCACTTTGAAGAAGTGGTTAAAGTTGTTCACTTACTTGCGAAGTGCGAATTGTGGTGATACTGATGCACCCCCCCTCTCAGTATCACAAACTAGTAGATCTTAGGAAGAAGTCGGGAACTTCAATTGGTATCAGAGCACTGGTTCACCAGTTTGAAACTTAACAGCTTGGTGTACTAGTTTGAAGGGATCTAAGAGTTTGACTTGTTCAACATACTAAGAAATGGAAGCTAGTGAAGATTGTCTTTGAACCTGGTGATTAGGTGCAGGTGTATATAAGGAAGGAACAATTTCCCCCATAAAAGAAAGTCCAAATTGTAGCCTTGAAGAGATAGACCTTTTCAAGTTTTCGAGAGGATTAATGATAATGCCTACAAGCTAGATTTACCAAGTAATCTTAGTAATGTTAATGTTGCTAATTTATTTTTGTTTGATGTAAGTAATTTGAGGATGAAATCTTTTAAGGAGGGGGAATAATGGAGAACAAGGTATTGATCAAGTGCAACAAAAAAAAATATTCCCAAGATCCTTTGCAAGGAATTGGTAGTCCAATGACTAGGGCAAGGACAAAGAGGATGAAAGAAGCTTTACAAGGTTTAATCATATAGATGTATGACAAAAAAGCTACTATAAAAGTTCTAAGGGTATTCTAAAAGTTTCCATCGCTATACTAAGAATAATCATTCATCTTTATGTGCAAGATAATGGATAAGGTTTAGAACTTAACGAACAAATATTGGAGCCCATAATATTAGTTCAAACTGCATGACCAAGCTAAGGAAAGGTTCAGTTTACATGCTAAGTTGTATTAAAGGGAATGTTTTTGTTTTAGGTTGCTAGATTTTAAGTTAAGGTTGAATATACCTGTAAAGGCTCAACTTAGGTTTATTTGCACTTTTAGGTTTGACTATGTCTTAATACATTTGCCAGGGCTTTTGCTTTGACTTTTATATATAGTTGTCATTAGCTGTAGTCTTTTAAGGATTATTACATCAAGGCAAATTTATATTCCTTAATTAAAAGAATTCCCTATAATTAAGTTATTTCCTTTATAAGTATGATTAAAAACATCCTTTTCTTATAAAATTGTGTTGCTTACGTGCTTATATAAAAGCTACAACTATATAAAATGAGAATCAATAATAATCAAGTATTTTTCGACAAGTTTTGCTTTACTTTGCTTTCCTATTTCTTTGGAAGAATGCATTATCTTGACTTATTGAATGAGTGATCAACCTTTGTGGCATCTTAAGATTGGGACTTTTACTACTTGGTTTTTTTAAAGTTCTAATTTGATCAATCCAACTTGTTTCCTAACTTTTTAAGGTATGTGTAACAATTTAATTCAAATATTCCTAAGGCAGGTCACCTAGTGGGTTCTTTATCAAGGATTAGTTGGACACTTTGGTGAAAAGAAGAGTTTAGAGCTAGTTAAAGAATATTTTTATTGGCTAGGGATGATTAGAGATGTGCATCATATGGTAGAGAGGTGTGTGGCTTGTAAGAAGGTAGAGGTTACTCATTACTTGTATATGCCTTTACCTAATTTGGATCAACCTTGGGTTGATATGAGTTTAGACTTCATACTTGGGTTGCTAAGGACACAATTCAATTATAATGGTTGTTCAGTTCTTAAAGATATCTCACTTTCTACCTTATCATAAAATCAATGGTACTTCTTATGTGGAAAATTTGTTCTTTCAAGAAATTGTGAGATTACATGGAACACCAAAGACTATGGTGTTTGATCCAAATGTCAAGTTCTTGAGTTACTTTTAAAAGATCTTGTGGAAGAAGCTTGTCAATTATATATAAATAAGCAAACAAAACTATTTATTCCAAGTGATCTTGTATGAATTCATCTTCAAAAAGAGATATTTTTAAGCAAAAAAAAGTTCAAGCTTATGGCTCAAGTAAATAGTCTTTTCAAAGTGCCAAAAAAGGTGAATGGCAATTCTTATGTTTTTAGTTATTTTTGCTACTTTTTAGCATTAGGGATTAAGAGATACTTTGAAAGATTAGTTTTGGAGAATATAATTAAAAGTGTAGCTTCCATTTTACCCTAATTCTTATCTAAGTAATTTATTTGTTTATTGACAAATAAACAACTAATTTTTATCACTCTTCCTTATTTTATCTAAAGATGTGGCAAATCAAGTTAGTTTATTCTTGCTTGTGGCAAATTTCTTATTAAACAAGAGGTTAGTTTTTCCTTTTAGTTTGTTTCTTTTCATTAAATCATTATCTTAAATAAACTAATTGTTACCTTAAACTTCCTTAAACACAAATATAGGCACATCTTTGTTCCTTGTGCATATTAGTGTCTCTTTTCATTTAAATAAGTCATTCTTACAATATGTTTGTGAAATTGACTCCTTTATATCCAAAATCTTTATATTCATTATGACAAACACATCCTTACACATTTGTCACTATGAATGACTTGAATTTCATAAAACAAAGGAGTCATTGATCTTAATTAGCCTTTTGTACAAGTATTAAATGGTTTAATTCCAAATTGACTATCTCTTCATTTCTTCCTAACAAAGACCCTCTTTTTATTATGTGAACTCATTTATATAATATAGTCTTGAAATTAACTTTTATATCCACACGAAATATTATATTAATTACAAGAAGTATATTTATATGCCCTTGGTACTCTAAATTCCTTGAAATCAATTAAACAAAGATGTCATTGACCTTTCTTAACTTTTCTCAATTGAATTGAATAGTTCAACTCTAGAGGGATAAGATTATCACTTTATTTCTAACTAGCAAGGTTTTTCCTTTTATTGCAATAATTCATTCACAAAATGTGTTCATGAAAATAAATTATATTTATACATTAAACATTATATTCATTGTTGCAAGCACTTCCTCACATCTCTAGCACTTTGAACCAATTGAATTCCATTAAACAAAGGACTCATTGATCTTGATGTTTTTTCCTTATAGGTATTGCATGGTTCTATTCCTAAATGATAAGACTATCCCTTCATTTCTTACTAACTAGGCTTATTGTTTCATTACAAGGATTTAGTCACTCAAAATAATCTTGAAACTAACTTGTTTATCTACACCTAACATGATATCCACTACAACAAGCCTGCCTATAGACTTTTGGAAGTTTGGATCTTTTAATATTTCTTAATGGTATTAAATGATTCAATTCTTTAATGATGAGGCTATCACTTCTTTATCACTAATTTCCTTTCATTGTAATGACCCATTTGTATAACATGTTAATAAAATTAACATTTTGTATCTACATTTAATATTATATTCATTATAACAAGCATGTCCTCACTTCTTTTGTACTTTAAATTTATTGAATTTCATCAAACAAATGAGTCATTGATTTTGATTAGCTTTTTTTACAATTATTGAATGACTTAATTCCTAAGTAATGACACAATTTCTTCATTTTTGTTAACAAAGCTTGTCCATTTTTTTAAAGGACTCATTTAAACAAAATGAGTTTGAAATTTACTTTTGTGTTTACATTAAACATTATATTCATTGTGATAAGCCCATACTCTTTGGAACTCTAAATCCATTGAATTCCAATAAACAAAGTTATCATTGATCTTGATTAGCTTTTCTTACTATTATTGAATGATTTAATTCCTAAAAGATGAGACCACATTATTTGAACAAGAATCAGAGACTTGCTTGTATTTCTATTTAGGGAAATTTAAATTAACAATCATTTTGTTTAAGATAATGATTCAATAAAAAGAAACAAAATAAAAAGAAAAAATAATAACCCTTCATTTGATAAGAAATTCACCATACCCTTAGATAGAAGAAGGAAAGAAACAATTATTAATTTTCCATTAAACAAATAAATTATTTGGATAAAAATTAAGGTATTATGTAAGCTACAATTTTAACAATGTTCTCAAAATCTACCATTTCAAAACATTTCTCAATCTTGTAAATAAGGAATAATGCTAAAGTGTAGCTAAGACAATTGAAAAATAGAAAAATTAAGATTGCTAATAATTAGCTATAAAATAAACTATAAAATAGAACTTAAAATCAAGATATAAATATATATATATAGGCTAGGTTTTACACCTTTATTAATTAAGAGCTTGAACAAATATAAGCCAATTAAAATAAGAACAAATAAGTTAAAAATAAACTTTTACAATTACTCTAATCCAAGTATACCTATGCATGCCTAATCCTCCAAACAAGTGAGCAATACCTTCAAAATGGGCTAACTCCTTTACTTTAACCTTTAAACTGTTAGTGCATATTGTATTCCCATTAAAAGCAATGTTAGGGTTTGTTAAACAAGCAAATAATCTAAAATTATGAACTATACAATCTTAAGCAAACCCTATATTATCATGGATCCCATCATCTTCCTTAAGTTGAGTTGGATTTGCCTACAAATCTAACTCTTTACTACCCTCCAAGTAAGGCTATAGGTCCCTTATATTGAATGTGACTAATACTTTAAATTCACTTGGCAAATTAATCTTGTAGGCATTGTTATTCACCTTTTGTAGCACTTTGGAAGGACCATCTACTGGAGACATGAGATTGGACTTCCTTTTGCTTAAAAATCTCTTTCTTTGAAAATAAATATGTATAAGATCACTTGGAACAAACTGAATTTCTTTCCCTTTATTGGCTACTTTCTCACAAGCTATATTTTATTTTTCTATTTGCTATTTGACATTCTAATGCTAATTTTTAACTAATTTAGCCTTCTTATTCCCATGTAAACATATGTGATTGTTGGTTGGAAGTGGGGCTAACTTAAGTGGGGAAATGGGATTAAATGATAAAGAACCCGCTTGGTGACTTACCCTATGAACCCTTGAATTAAATTGTTATGCATACCCAAATAAGTTAGGAAATAAGTTAGATTATGTTGAGCCCATTTTGATGGCTAATGTTGGATTTGTTGCCAACAGTATCTCACATAGTTGTTCTTGTTAATTTGATGTTATGAATGCCATTGAGATGTAGAAAGGTCGTTGGGCAAAACCGTTGATGGCTGGTCAACCCTAAAGTCAATGAGTCAATGTTGATCATTGACCCTAAATTTTAAAGGTTAAGGCTGATTATTGACCCTTGAGCATTGATCCTAAATTTTAAGAAGTCAATATTGATTGTTAACCCTAAATTTTAGAAATCAAATCTAACCGTTGATTGTAGGGAAACCCTTAGGAATCAATGTTGACCATTGATAAGTGTGCAATCTTAATAGCATGGCTCTATAAATACCTCCATGCATCTTGCAAGACTGATGTGTATGCTGCAGAAATTTGAGAGAGAATGGCCAAGAGAGTTATAGCACCAAGGAGAGGTGTAGCTAGCCAAAAGAGTTGTAGCACTAAGGAGAGATGCAGCTATCGATAGCCCTACTAAAGGGAGAACAAGGTGCAATAGCTGGCAGCCACACTAAGGAGAGAAAAATGTGCAACAGCCACACCAAACTAGAAGAGACGTGCAGTAGCCACACCAAACCAGAGGAGACATGCAGTAGCTGGCGGCCGCACCAAAGGGAGAAGAAGGCAGCAATTGGCCAAACCAAAGTGAGAAGAAGGCAGCAGGTAGCCAAACCAAAGCGAGAAGAAGGCAGCAGGTAGCCAAACCAAAGGGAGGAAAAGAAGGCAGTAGCCACCCAAGGAAAAAGTTGTAGCAACCAATCAAGAAGAGGTGTGCAATAAGAGGAAACTAGCAATTGCAGCAAGAGGAAACTAGTAGCAATTGCAGTAAAAGGAAACTAGTAGCAATTGCAACAATAAGGAAACCAATAATAGCAACAAGGGCAAGTAGTACAACCAGTAAATTGTAGTAGCATAACCAACTGATTGCAATAGCATAACTAGCAACTGACAGTAGCAAGCGATAAGTGTAGGCACAACCAATAACAGGCAGTAAGTGTAGGCACAACTACTAAGTATAGGCATGACCAGTAGTAGGCACAACTAGCAGTAGGCAACAAGTGCAAGCACAATTAGTAAGTGCAATCACAACCAACAGTAGGTAGCACCAGCAATAGTAGGCAACACCAGTAGTAAGAGGAGAAAACTTGTCCTGGTAGCAGGGCAAGCAGCACCAGCAACAGGAGGAGAAAACTTGTCCTAGTAGCAAGGCAAGTAGCACCAGCAGTAGGAGAAGAAAACTTGTCCTGGTAGTAGGGCAAGTATTAAGAGGAGAAAACTTGCTCTCGCAGCAAGGTAGGCAATACCAGTAGTAAGGGAAGAAACCTACTAAGGTAGCAGGTGAAGTAGCATCGATAGTAGGGAAAAGAACCTGCTAAGGTAGTAAGTAAGGCAACTTGCCAAGGTAGTAGGTGAAGAAACCTACCAAGGCAGTAGGTGAGGCAACCTACCAAGGCAACAAGGAAGACAACCTGCCAAGGCAATAGGGGAGTAGCACTAGTAGTAGGGGAAGAAACTTGCCAAGGCAGTAAGTGAGGCAGCATTAGTAGTAGAGGAAAAAAACCTACCAAGGTAGTAGGTGATGTAGTACCGGTAGTAGAGGAAGAGAACCTGCACAAGAGATAACCTGCAGACATAGAGAACTTGCAGAGAAGAGACCGGTAAAGCTTAAGCAAAGACCGTTAGTAAGGAAGGAGAAGATCCTTTTTTTGCATTAGTAGCTTGTGCACATTGAATGATCCTTCTTAGGAAAGTATTGGGAGACCCTTGGAGTGATTAGGAGATCAATCCTTTGAGTGATTGGGAGATCATTGTGAGTGGCTAAGGAGTGATCCTTCCACAATATAACTATATCCCTTGATAACAAGAGTGGATTATGTGACTTAGGAGTGATCCTATTACATCGTGGATGTAGCTCACACATTATGGGTGAACCACATAAAAATTGTTGTGTGTTCTTGGTACTCATGCTTGATTGATATCTATACGGCTAAAAGAAGCAAGATAAATAATGGGATCATCGACTCTAACAAGTCACAGAGGTTAATCCAAATAAATTTGTAAAAAGCAAGTATCTCACATTGATTCACCCCCTCCCCTTCTTAGTATGAGACCTAAAAAGGTCCTCATCAACTTGATCAAATTATGAATATTATGGAAATTAAGTCCTATAAACCCCAAACTTAAGATGCCACAAAGGTTGATCATTTTTTTGATAAGTTAAGATAATGTATTCTTTTAAGAACATAAGAAAGCAAAGCAAAGCTTGTTAAAAATATCTCACTATTATTAATAATCCTTATTTTACATAATTGTAGCCTTTATATAGGCATGTAAACATTATAATTCAATAAGGAAAAGGTGTTTTTGATAAGGACCTTCTTGGGTCTCACATTAAGA
>CM038602.1:6025270-6036338 GCA_021533255.1 Ceriops tagal
AAGGAAGTTTTTTGTCATAAACTTTTTATGTACTTATTGAGAAAGGGCGGGAGAACCTTGGAGTGATCATGAGATCATCATAAATGGTTAAGGAGTGATCCTTCCACAGTGGTTAAAAAGTGATCCTTCCACAACATCAACTGTATCCCTTGATAATAAGAGTGGATCATGTGATTTAGGAGTGATCCTATCACACTGTGGATATAGCTCAAATATTGTGGGTGAACCATATAAAAATTTTGTGTGTTCTTGTGTGCTTGTGCTTGCTTGATATTTATATGATCATTCTCCCATAAAGGAGCAAGATAAAATTGGATCATCGACTTTAATAGGTTACAGAGATTTAATTAGGACAGATTTGTAAAATGTAAGCATCTCAAATTGATTCACCCCCTCTCTCTCTTAGTGTGAGACCTAAGAAGGTCCTTATCACTATGCATTCTCTTCTCTATAGGTCTTTTGCTGGTTTTTTCTGTCATTTCTCTCCTCTCTGCTGGTTTTCTTTTGTTGCAGTTCTTTATATTGTTCTTTATTGTTGCAATTATCTGTATTGTTCTCTACTGCTGCACTCTTTTGTTCACTTTATGCTATTCTCTTTTTGTTCACCTATTACTACTCTCCTTTTTATTTCTCCCGTTAGATGCTCTCTCTATTTTTTTTTCTATTTTTTGAGCATAACTCTCTTGGCCATTTTTCTTTAACTACTCTCTCTTGGCTGTTTTTCTCCAACTACTATTCTCTCTACCTCTCATATTCTTTGCACTTTTCTGTCTCTCTCTGTCGTGCCCTAGCTCTCTTTTGGTAGTTACATTGAGTTTAAGATTGCCCTATAATCAATGGTTAGCATTGATTCCCAAGAGTTGCCTTACAATTAACGGTCAGCATTAATTTCTTGAATTTATGGTCAATGGTCAGTATTGACTCCTTGAATTTATTGTTAGCGGTCAGCATTGACTCCTTGAATTTAAGGTTAACGGTTAACATTGACTCATACCCAACAAGTGACTTGCAG
The DNA here is from genome assembly GCA_021533255.1 of Ceriops tagal. Taxonomy (NCBI): domain Eukaryota; kingdom Viridiplantae; phylum Streptophyta; class Magnoliopsida; order Malpighiales; family Rhizophoraceae; genus Ceriops; species Ceriops tagal. The sequence continues at coordinate 6,026,283 of CM038602.1, forward strand.
TGCCATTGCTAAATACAATGTTAAAGGCAATAATTAATGCTTTCTTTACAACCAAAACACCACCAGCAATCTAAATCAACTCATCATATTTGGTAGCGCAAGGTGGGGCTGGCAACATCCTGATTTCAACCCTACTTTCTCTCCTCATTCTCGTTACATTCCACCAACGCCACACCGGTCTCTCTTCTTGGAACAGTCTGAACGGTCAAAATTAGATGGCAATGCATTAAAAATACGGGCAAGCAAACATTGATGCAAACCATTTAATGGTGATAAAATTGCTTTCATGTTATTTACTCTTTTTTTTTTTATCTTAACAGTTCCATGTTTGAAGCAAGCAGTCAGATAAAGAAAATTTTTAAGTAAAAACAATTTAACATCAGGATCTTCTGATCAAACAGCTTGAAAATTCATCAATGTACGTGAACATTGTGTTATGTACAATGTACAAAAGAATCGAGTTCACAGCAATCCATATGGAAGCAATGAAATCACACAAGAAAAACAGAGCACATGAAGACCTGTTCCTAAAAACCTTGAAGTCATTATGCAGGTTTTTCATCATGTTAAAAGATTGTTGAGCGCATTCTCGTTACAACAAATCCAACATTAGCTATCAAAGATGCGCTCAACAATTTCTTATCATACTTATATCGGACAAACCTTAATTATAAGGGACTTTTTAATTAAAGAATACAAATCTACCTTCATGTAAGAATCCTTAAATGATTACAACTAATGACAACTAGGCATAAAAATCAAAGCAAAAGCCCTAGTTAATTGATAAAGAACTCGATAAGCAACCTACCTTAGGAACCCTTAAATAAATTTGTTATACATGCCCCATAAAGCTAGGAAGCAAGTTGGGTTGATCAGATTAGAACCCTATGGAAACTAATTCCTAAAAGCCCCAATCTTAAGACGCCATAAGGTTGATCAATCCTTTGATAAGTTAAGACCATGTATTTTTCTAAGAACACAAGAAAGCAAAGTAAAACTTGTTGAAAAAAATACCTCAATCTTGTTCATTCTGTTTTTCATAGTTATATCCTTTATATAGGCATGTAAATATTACAATCTTATAAGGAGAAGGTGTTTCTTAACATACCTATATAGTAAAACCTTAATTATAGGTGATCCTTCTAATTAAGTAATACAATTCTACCTTGATTAGGAATCCTAAATCTGTCTTGATTAGGAATTTTTAAAAAGACTACCACTATTAATATAAAGTCAAAGTAAAAATCTAACTAATGTATCAAGACTCAGCTAAACCTATAACCCCAAATAAACCTAAGAAATTAAGCCTTTTCTATATGTAATTCGGCCTTAACTTAAAATCCAACAACCCAACACAAAATCAGGCCCATTAATACAACTTAGCATGCAATTAAGCCTTTGCTTAGTTTGGTTATGCTACTTGGACTTCTATCATGGGCTCCAAGTTTTTTCCTTTAAGTCCTAAGCATCATCTTCATAAAAATAAGTGATGATCCTTGGTGTAACATTGAAAACTTTTAGAACAATCTGGGAATCTTCTAGAGCACCCTCTTTGTCATGCAACTCCATGATGAAGCCTTGTAAAGCCTTTTTTATCCTCCTTGTCCTTGCCCTAGTCATTAAACCACCGATTCCTTGCAAAGAATCTAAGGAAAACTTGCTTTGTTGCACTTGAATAGCACCTTGTTGTCCATTATTCCTCCCTTTCTTGAAAGGATTCCCCCTCGAATCACCTATATTAAATAAAGATAAGTCAACAATATTAAAAGTAGCACTAGCATTACCATAATTACTTGGTAAATCTAACTTGTAGGCATTGTCATTAATCCTCTTCAAGACTTGAAAAGTTCCATCTCCTCGAGGCTACAATTTGGACTTTCTTTGTGGTAGAAATCATTCTCTCCTCATATGCACCCACACCTAATCACCAAGTTCAAAGACAACCTTCACAACTCCTTATGAACTTGCTTAGCATACTGCTCATTCTTCCTTTCAATGTTAGCCCGAACCTTGGCATGTAAATCCTTTACAAATTCTGCATTTTTCTTACCATCAATGTTAGCACACACTTTAGTAGGCAAAGATAAAATCTTCAAAGAGTTAAAGGATTAAAACCATAAGCAACTTTAAAAGGTGACAAGGAAGTAGTAGAATGAACAAAATTGTTATAAGCAAACTCAACATGTAGCAAACATCGTTCTCATTACCTTAAGTTCTTTTTAATGATAGCACATAATAAAGTAGTGAGTGTCCTATTAACTACTTCAGTTCATCCATTTGTTTGAGGATGTGCAACAGTAGAAAATAAGAATTTAGTTCCCAATTTATTCCATAAAGTGCGTCAAAAATGACTTAATAACGTAACATCCCTATTGCTAATAATAGTTCTTGACAATCTATGCAAACGCATCACTTCCTTAAAAAATAACTCAGCAATATGTATTGCATTATTGGTTTCTATCAACTTCATCCACTTAGCATGTTTTGTATTAAGCTTACCTTAAGATTTCAAGAACATTAAGCTCTCATGATCAAAATGAATGATGAATTCCCTCGGCCACAAATAATGTTGTCGTGTTTGAAGAGTTCATACCAATGCGTAAAGTTCCTTGTCATAAATGGGATAATTTAAGGCTGCCCCATTTAACATTTCACTAAAATAAGCAATTGGTTTGGAAACTTGCATCAAAATAGCCCCTATTCCTATTCCAAATGCATCACATTCTACCTCAAAAACTTTATCAAAATTAAGTAAGCAAAACAAAGGTGCATTAGTAAGCTTTTCTTTTAAAGTACTAAAAGCTTGATCATTCATATAATATAAAGGTACAACAATGGAACTAAAATCTTTAAGAAACCTTCAATAAAAACTTGCTGAACCATGAATGCTTCTTACCTCATTTGCATTCTTAGGCATAGGCCAGTCCCTTATCACCATTACCTTCTCCCTATCCATACTAATACCTTGAGAACTAACAACATAGCTAAGAAACATAATGAATTCCATGCAAAATGTGCACTTTTTAAGGTTAGCATATAGTTGGTTTTCTTTTAACATATTGAACACAACATGCAAGTGTATCACATGTTCATCCAAATTCTTGCAATAAACTAAAATATCATCAAAGTAAATTACTACAAATTTCCTTATGAAAGCACATAAGACATGATTTATTAACCTTATGAATGTATAAGGTGCATTAGTTAATCCAAAAGGCATTACTAACCACTCATACAATCCATATTTAGTTTTAAATGCTATTTTCCATTCATCTCCCACTTTCATGTGAATTTGATAATAACCATTCTTTAAAACAATTTTTGAAAACACACATGAACCATGCAACTCATCAAGCATATCATCTAATTTGAGGATAGGATGTCTACACTTTACAATGATCTTATTTATGGCTCGACAATCCATATACATGCATCATGTTCCATCTTTCTTTGGGACTAAGATGATAGGGATCGAGCATAGGCTAAGACCTCCCTTACAAATCCCTTTTAAACCAACTCATCCATTTGTCTTTGTATCCCCCTCATTTCATTTGGATTAGCTCTATAGGTAGGTCGATTTGGTATGCCAACACCAAGTATGAAGTTTATTTGGTGCTCAATCCCTCTTAAAGGAGGTAATCCCTAAGGAGTCTCTTTAGGAAATAAATCTTCAAACTCTTACAATAATGGAACAACTACACTAGGTAAAGAGGAATTAGAATCATTAGATAAAAAATAAACATCCTTGTATATAAGTACAAGTAGTTGTTGCCTTGCAATCATAACACTTTTAACCTCAATTTTTCCAGCAAACATACTTACCTTCTTACTTTTCTCTCCTTTTTGCACACTTTTCTCTCTACTTCACCCTTTTCATTTGAATGTTTCCCCTTAGCCTCATTTTCTCTCTTTTCCTTTGACCTCTCATGAGAAGCATATGACCATCATACATTGGTGTCACACCACAAAGAAACTTATCCTTATAATTGCCAATAAAAAAGGCAACTAAAACTTGCTTGGTTACTTTAATTTCTTCACAATCATTTAACCATTGCAACTTATAAGGCTTAGGATGCTTGAAGGTATCTAGATTCAACTTCTCTATTAATAAAGTATTAGCAACATTAGTACAACTTCCATTATCGATAATCAAGTTACATACCTTATCTTTAACATGACATCTTGTATAGAAAATGTTCTCACAATACTCCTCATTATTATCATCTTTAGGTTGAAATTTAGTGCATGCCTTGCAACTAGCATATTTGCATAAATAAGGTCACATCAGAACAATCCTCCAATGGTGGCATGTAATTATCACTTGAACTAATGCTTTTTATGTCACCATTCTCCAACATGATCATAGCTTTTTTATTTAAACATTGAGAAGCAATATATCCATGTCTTTGACACCTAAAGCACTTAACATCACGAGATTTAGAAGATTTCATTTTAATTTTACCTTTAGAAACAACAGCCGTTTCCTTTGGCCTTGCATCTTCTTTTGACTTTAAGGCTGCTTTGGCATCTTTTTAAGTTGCCTTTCATGTAGAACTAGAAGTTGATCCAAATTTGGATCCTTTGGACTTGATTTGTTTTTCTACCTTAATAGCCTTATACAACAACTCCTCCATCTTCAAATAGTGTTGCAAATCCACTACATCTGTAATTTCCTTATTCAAGCCACCAATAAACCTTGTTATGGTAGCCTCTCAGTCTTCCTCTACATTCATAGACCCTTGCACTAACCCCTGTAACTTTCTATGATAGTGGCTAGGTACAAATCTCTTATGCATTACTGATTTCATCATTTCTCATGATTGAATTGGCCTCTCACCATTCCTCCTTCTACTTATCACCAATTGGTCCCACAAATACTTGCATAATTAATGAATTTTATAGCTGCCAATTTTAATTTCTTCTCCTTGAAATAATTATGGCAATCAAATACATACTTAAACTTTCTCTCCCACTCTAAATAATGTTCAAGATCATTTTTCCCTTGAAATGTCAGAATCTTTATCTTTGTGTTGCCCAAATTGCTATCTCTTTTGGAAATAGCCTTACTACCTTTTCTCGAGCTTGATTCATAATCTGACTCTTCCTCATCTTCTTCCTTAATCACATGCCTTCTAGAGGATTTGGATTTGAAAGGTGATTGTAACTCATCTTGCCTTGCATTTATCATCTTAAATTGCTCGGTGACAGCCTTCATCCAAATCTTCACATCTATATCATCCATTTCTCCTTCACTACTTATGTTTACAACCTACAGAAACACATTAGTAATTAAAAGAAATTTGTTCCTCACACACTCCCTTACATGTTTGCCATCAAATTAGATTGTTATCACTCGTGTTTCACGCTATTTTAGCTTTTCTCGATGATGATCTTGCCACTCTTGCCTTTTTTCCACTCAAGCTAGGCCCTTTTATGTTCTTAAAAGACTTAAAATCAACAAATCACAAGGAGTAATCTATTAAAGGATGGCAAATATCAAAATTAGAACATTTAAAAGAAATTCAAGATATCCTTTTTAGGCTTGGAAAGAAAAAAAAAAGATTTACGATCTTATAGACAATAGGTTGAAAGTATCAAAATGCATTACTTAGCTCAAGCACAATTTCTCCCTTTTTTTTTCTTCTTTTATTTTTCAACATTCTCTTTATTTTTTTTTCTCACCTTTTTCAACTTTTTTTTAATCAAATCAATGACCCATAAAATTAACACAACTCCAAAAGTAAAAAGCTGATTAGAACAAACTAGAAGAACTAAGCAAAGAAACATAAGGAATGAATAAAACACAAAGAAAAGTACTAAACAAAAATGGAAAAGAGATATGTAACTTATTTCTAGAACTAAGGCTCTAATATCAACTGATAAAGAACCTACTAGGTGACCTGCCCTAGGCAATCTTGAATCAATTTGTTATGCACACCCTAGAAAGATAGGAAACAAGTTGGGTTGATCAAATCAAAATCCTAAGGAAACTAATTCCTAAAAGCCCTAATCTTAAGATGTCACAAAGGTTGATCACTCCTTTAATAAGTCAAAATAATGTATTCTTCCAAGAACACAATAAAGTAAAGCAAAACTTACTGAAAAAAATACCTTAATCTTGTTCATTCCATTTTACATAGTTGTAGTCTTTATATAGGCATGTAAATATTATAAGCCTATAAGGAAAAGGTGTTTTTTAACATACTTATATAGGAAAACCTTAATTACAGGTGATCCCTCTAATTAAAGAATACAATTCTACCTTAATTAAGAATCTTAAATCTGTCTTGATTAGGAATCCTAAATCTACCTTGATTGGGAATTCCTAAAAGGACTACCACTAATGATATAAAGTCAAAGCAAAGACCTAACTAATATTTCAAGATTCAACTGAACCTACAACCTTAAATAAACCCAAGAAGTTAAGTCTTTTCTACATGTAATTTGGCTTTAACTTAAAATCTAGCAACCCAACACAAAATTAGGCCTATTAATACAACTTAGTATGCAATTGAGTCTTTCCTTTACTTGGTCATGCAATTTGGACTTATATCATGGGCTCCAAGTTTTGTTCTTTAAGTCCTAAGCCTTGTCCATCATCTTGCACATAAAGATAAGTGATGATCCTTGGTGTAGCATTAAAAAACTTTTAGAACAATTTAGGAATCTTCTGGAGCACCCTCTTTGTCATACAGCTTCATGATTAAACCTTATCAAGCCTCTTTCATCCTCTTTGTCCTTGCCTTAGTCATTGGACCACTGATTCCTTACAAAGGATCTAAGGAATACGTGCTTTGTTGCACTTGAATAGCACCTTGTTCTCCATCACTAATGTGTCAAGATGTGGCTGAAACTACAGGCCTAAATAAACCCAAGTTAAACCTTTTTACATTTATATTTGGCTAACCCAAAATAATAATAAAAAAAAGACCTTTAATACAACTTCAGCCTTTCCCTAGCTTTGTCATGTGACGGTTGACCTGTCATCACTGGTTTCTCCCAATGACCTCACTACATCTCAACGACATTTATAACCTCACATCAACACATATAACATTGTGAGATGGTGTTGACAACAAATCCAACACTAGCCATCAAAGATGGGCTCAACAATCTCCCCCTTTGGATTTGTTGGCAACACATTAAATCCAACTTGTACAACATCCCCTGCACATAATCAGTCATAGCTCCCCCTAAACCATGCATCTCCCTTAACCTAGTTTAACTCCCCTTTTTTGCTTCTCCCCTTTGACATGTTCTCCCCCTTTATCCATCAAGCTACTCCCCCTTTTTATTAATACATACTGTCTTTGGATTTATGTAAAATATCTCCCCCTTTGACAACAAATCCAAAGTAAAATAGAAGAGGGAAGGGGAGAAGGGTTAGAGAATACCTTAGCCTCTAGGGTATGGCTAAATACTTAAGTTCAACCTCTTTTGTCCAAGATGTCCCAATCTTCCATGCCATAACAAATTCTCATCTTTAGTGATTATGTAGCATGTGTTTTTGCTTTTGGAAACTTGATATAAGTTTCCATTCGTTCTTTCACCCTTAGTAAGAATAGCACTATCTCTTAATTTCTTTACTGAGCAACTACTCTTGTTGAAAGCAACTTCATGTCCATCATCACTCAGTTGGCTAACACTAATAAGATTGTGTTTTAGCTCTTCAAGATAAAGCACTTTCTTTAATTTCAACTTTTCTGCACTAATTTCAACAACACCGATACCTTGAATCTTTAAGGCATCATTATTGCCAAATCTGATGAACCCTCCATCATATTTTGCTACTCCCTTCAACATCTTGGAGTCTCCTGTCATGTGTGAAGAACAAACACTATCTAGGATCCATAGTTTTTTTTTCTTGGAAGCTTTTAAGGCTACTTCCATAACTATAGACGTTTCTCTTCCTCTTTTTCTTCTTTGGTCGAATGTGGGAGCATGTGTAGGTGTTCTCCGTTCCACTCTTTGACTGGGCAACAATGGTTGGCATGTTCTCCTTTGCACTTTTTGACCGAGCAGCAATGTCAAGCAATCTTCAACAATGTGTCCAACCCTTTCACATCTTCCATAGATCTCTCCTAGTAAATCAAAACTGTTTCTCAATGGAATATTACTTCTTTCCACTTGAGACTGTTTCCTTTCTTGACAGAGTCTCCCCTTAGACTCTTGCCTCACATTCCTCTTCATTATAGGTCGAATATTCCAACAAGTATTAGCCTTGTGCCTATACTTACCACAACTCCAACAAAATCCATTGAACCTCGATTTACTTCTTTTACCAAGTCCATGTCTTCTTTCTTTAATAGCTGGTGTGGCAACCTTCTCTCCACCTTTAACAATTTGTCTTTTATGGATGGGAGTCTCCACCACGTCTTTCCTAAACCATTTTAACTTGGGTTGGTCTTGCTTCTCCATCACATCATTGTGCTTGCTTTTGGGCACAAACACAATTTTCTTCTTTTCTTTTACCTTCTCACTCGCTTCTCAATGTAGCCAAGTCCTTTCTTTCCTATGGAATGAGGTCTTTGATTGCTTAGACATTGATCCAACTTTTTGGTAGCACCCTCCTTGATGAAACTTGCTAATGATGACTCTCCTTTTATTTCCATGGCCTACATAAAGCTTTCTTCGTACTTCTTTAGCTTGGACTCGACCTTGTGAAGCTTAGCTTGCAAAATCAGCACCTCTTGGTCTTGTGCAATCACCTTAGTGCCAAGATCTTCATATATCTTGCTTTGCTCAGCCTTAAGTATGATCAGCTCTATAATCTTCTTCAAGTACTCCTCCTTTTTTGCTTTAAACTCTTTTTTTTTTCACCTGGAAATTAGATTCATCAATAGCAAAATTTTCATACAGCTTCTTAAGGTGCTTTACCTCTTTTTCATTCTTGCTATTTTTGCACACATAGGCTCTCAACTCATTCTTAAGTTGCTACACCAACTCATCCACTTCATTTTTTGTTGATTCCTTATCACTTGAAGATTTTTTATCATCATTTACTTGAGCAACCAACACATTCTTTGCAGCATCATCATAAGAATCATCAACAACTTCTTCTTCAGAATCCTCTTTATCCAGCTTGCTCAAATAATTTCTTCTTTTGGATCTAAAGAATTGCTTTTCCCTTTGACACTTAAATTCTGGCTTTAGGTGATAGAAGCCATATTGTACTAGCTCAAATCAACAAGGGAGTTGATGCTTTGCAAAACCTTGGAGGACCAATGACAAGGGCAAGGTCAAAGAAAATAAAGGAAGTTCTCAACAACTTGTTATGCGACATTTACCATCAGGAAGTTGCTAGGTACAAGTTAAGGATGATGGAGGCTTCACCAGGGCTTCCAAATGTGTCATCTATGGAGGAATTTGACAACCATGGGCTTGTGAAGGAAGTTGGATTTAGGAGCCCATGTTTGGGCATTTAAATGGATTATTTTCATGGGTTATATTGTTATGTAGTGGGTTGAACGAATTTTAGCATCTTAATGGGTTATTTTCAGGGGTTTTTATTATTATTTAATGGGTTGGACGAATTTCCTTAATAAGCCCATCTTATTAGCTAGGGTTATTAGGGGTTAGCATATAAAAAGGTTAAGAAGGGTGGCTGGAGGAGGCAAACCTATTTTCATGAGTGTATGAGCTATTTCTCTTGTTCTTTGAGAACTAATTTCTAAACTTTCATACTTGAGTGTTTTGGTTTAATAGACTTATCTTCTTCAACGTTGTTGTTGTTAGGAGTGGCGTCTGAATCTTATAGTTCTGGTTCTTGGTTGTTTATAATCATTGGGTCAGAACTCCAAATCCATTAACCTTTGTTAGAACGATCCTATACTAACATTGGTGTTGGGTTCCGTTTACATATAATTGAAGTTCGTATCATTTGGTATCAGAGCATTGGCTCTAACTTAGGTTAGTTATACTTTTGTTATCATCTCTTTCGTGTATTCTTCATTGTTGGTTGAACAATCACAAAAAAAAAAATAGTGTATTTCTTAGGTTTCTTTTCTGATATTTGTTTCTTCTACAAAAATACCCATTAGTTATCCAAAAAAAAAA
>CM038602.1:6037522-6082644 GCA_021533255.1 Ceriops tagal
AGGTTCTTCCTTTGCATCCCCAAGCTTTTTATTAAGCTCAATAGGTGTGGCTACTGGTTTACAACCAAGTTTTCCAGTTTCCTTCAAGAGATCAGTCACATACTTCTGTTGTGAGACAAAAATTCCTTGTCTAGAGTAAGAAACTTCAATGCCAAGAAAGTATTTTAGTCTTCCTAGCTCTTTTATTTCAAACTCATTAATCAAACACTACTTTAGCTGCTGTTTCTCCTCATCATCGTCACCTGTGACAATAATATCATCAATGTACACTAGAAGTGCTGTCACCCTACCCTCCCTTTTGTCGAATGCTTAATGAAAAGGGTATGATCACCTTGGCTTTGTTTATAGCCTGAAGCTTTCATAACTCTGGAAAATCTCCCAAACCAGGCTCTAGGTGATTGCTTGAGCCCATATAGTGCTTTCTGTAATCTACATGCTTTATTTGTTGTCTCTTCTCCTTCAAATCTCGGTGGAATACTCATGTAAATCTCCTCTTTTAGGTCTCTATGTAAGAATGCATTCTTAACATCATACTGTTGAAGTTGCTAATTAAAATGAGCCACCAAAGAGAGTAAAATCCTCATAGTGTTCATCTTTGCCACCAGAGCAAATATCTCTTGATAATCTACTCCATAAGCCTGAGTATAACCCTTTGCCACCAATCATGCTTTATATCTTTCAAGAGAACCATCAGCTTTATATTTCAAGGAAAAAACCCATTTGTGGCCCACAAGATTCTTTCCCTTAGGTTTTTCGACAATCTCCCAAGTCTAGTTTTTTTCTGGTGCATCCATTTCTTCTCTCATTGCATTCCTCCGTTCTTCTTTAGACAATGCCTTAGACAAAGTACTTGGAATAGAAAAGGTGTTTAAACTTACAATGAAATTTTTATGAGATGGTGATAGGTGGTCAAGTGACACATAGTAAGATAGTGGATAGAGGGGTCGCTTTATGCACTCTCTAGTACCTTTTCTAACAACAATGGGAAGATGCAAGTCATTTTTTGGCATATCAATTGATTGTTTATATAGAGGAGAGTCAGAACTTACCGAAAATTCATTTGCAAAACCCAGATGGAAATCTTGAACTTATGTTTGGTCTAGAATTGCTGTCTTTCTTGAGTCTACCTGAGAAAATCTCATAGAGTCATAAATATGGGGAGATATGGAAGTGGACTCTTGTTCCGGAATAGGCTTAATTATAGAGGGTGAGTCTAGGATTGAAGTGGCACGAACTAATTCAGGAGGGGCTTGTTGATCAGAGTTAAAGGCTGATTGGTCAGAAGTTGATTGATCAGGGATTGGTTGATCACAAGTGGAAGCTTGGATTGGAAGATTATTAGGAGGTAAGTCAAGATTAAGGTCATCAACTAATGACTTCTCCCCTTAAAGATAAGACTGTGGAAAGTAAGGTTTATTTTCTACAAATGTAACATCGATTGATATATAGGTCTTTCGAGAAGGAGGATGATAACATTTATATCCTTTTTGTGTAGAGGAGTAACCAAGAAAGACACACTTGATTGCTCTAGGATCTAGTTTTCCCCTTTGCTGATTATGAACATGTACAAATGAGGTGTAACCGAAGATTCTAGGTATAAGATTATTTGTTGTCCTGAAATGGGGATAAAAGCTAGAAAGAACTGCCATAGGAGTTTTGAAATCTAATACTCTTGATGGTAATCTATTAATCATATATATAGATGTAAGGATGGCTTCCCCCCAATAAGACTTAGGGACATTTCCATGAAACAACAATGCTCAAGTAGTGTTGAGCAAATGACCATTTTTTCTTTCAGCCACCCCATTTTGCTGTGGGGTGTTTACACAAGATGACTCATGGATGATCCCTTCTTTTTGGAAGTAGGTTGACAAGATCTGATTAAAGTAGTCTCTAGCATTATCTAATCTAAAGCTCTTAATTTTAACCCCAAATTGATTTTGAATCATAGAATTAAAATTAGGAACAATATTACTTACATTAGATTTGTGTTTGAGTAAAAATATCCATATGACCCTAGTGCAATCATCAATTAGAGAAATGAACCATCAAGCCCCTAAGATATTTGGAATTGTGGAGGGTCCCCAAATGTCACTGTGAATCAAATCAAAAGGATAAGAACTTCTTTTATTGTTTATAGGAAAAAATACACGAGTGTGCTTAGCAAATTCAAAAGTATCACATTGGAATTGACTCATATCTAATCCTTTAAACAAAGAAGGAAACATGATATTTAAGACACGAAAAGATGGATGACTAAAACGAAAATGATAAAGCCAAATGACATCCTTATTTGAAGCACTAAGAAATGATAAGGGTGATTTGTTCATGAATTCCTTTAAAATCCTTGGCGTCTCAAGGTAATACAGCCCATTCCTTTCCTTAACAAGTCCAATCTTCCTCTCCGAATCCTGTTCCTGAAAAACACAATAGGTAGGCTAAAACATTGCATAACATTTGAGGTCATTGGTGAGCCTTTTTACAGAAATTAGGTTGGCTGATAGTTTCAGCACATGGAGAACATCTTTTAGAGTGAGAATAGGTGTAATATAGATATCACCAACTCCTGCAACAGTAGCCATAGAACCATCTACCACCACTATTTTCCTATTGCTTGGACATGGGGTATAGGTAATAAAAAAATGTGTACTATGAGTCATATGATCAGTGACACCTAAGTCTATTATTTAAGCTTCACTTGAAATTTTTTTTGAGGCATTTAGACTAAAAGAGAATGGAGACTTACCTGAAAGTGCTAAGGAACATACACCAGAGGGTTTATCCAGAGACCCTAAAAGCCCTTTAATTCTTTCTATTTCCTCATCGCTGAAGGATTCTTTCACCTGTCTTTCATTGTGACTGATTTGTTGGCTGGTGTGTTCAATTAAATTAGCTTAGGGCCGTGGCTATCCTCCTTTGTTTCCCCACTCTCAACTTGAGGTTACTGGTTTCCCATTCAGCTTCCAGCAACTTTCCTTTGTATGCCTTGGCTTCTTACAGTAGGTACACCATAAATTGTCTCGATTATCCCTCCATGTAGGCCTCGAAGCATCCACCTTTCCTCTTTCTTGTGTTGACACATTGCGAGTTACTAATGCTGAGCCTTCCATAGCTTGAGGCTCTAGCATCATTCCCCTTCGACTTTCTTCTGCCCGGATTAAAGAGATTGTCTCTTCTAGAGAAGGAATTTCTTCCTTTCCAAGTATTTGAATCCTGACTTGGTCAAATTCAAAATTAAGACCTACCAAGAAATCATATACTTAATCCTTTTCAATGAAGGTTTTCAAAGTTGCAGCATCATCTGCACACTTCATCTCAAATACTCGATAATGATCGATTTCTTGCCATAGATTTTGAAGGGAATTGGCATATTCTGTCACCATTTTGCCCCCTTGTTTTGTTGCACTTGTCTTTATCTTGATTTCAATACTTGTGCTGCATCTTGAGCCTTTGAATAAGTCCTGTGAATAGAATCCCAAATCTCCTTTGCAGTTTTGAGAAACATACATGTATGACTTATGGCTTGATCCATTGAATCCCAAAGCCATGACATGATCATTGAATCTGCCTCATCCCATGCGTTGAACGTGGGATCTTCTAGTGTTGGACCTGTTCCGAGAAGATGACTAAGTCTTCCTTTACCCTTCAAATAGGTCTTGACGAATTGAGTGTACTTTGTGAGAAGACAATTAGCAAACTTGGGTGTTGAAGTAAAGTTACCAGTGAGTATACTTTGTGATAATCAAAGCGTTATTGATCTCAGCAAGAATCCGGTTCAACATTCAAAGAGCAAGCATATTGACATTCGGTATTACTTCATCAAAGATTAAGTGGAACAGGGTACAATTCAGTTGGAGTATGTTGGCACTAAAGATCAAATTTCAGATATTCTAACTAAACTTCTATCCATAGAGCTGTTTGAAAAGCACAGATTGAGTCTATTTGTGCAAATGCCTACTCAAGCCTAAAGTTCAGGTGAATCCTCCATCTTTAATTTGCGAGTTTTTCAGATTTGTAATTAGTTGGCAAAGGAGGAGAGAAACAACAGTGCAGGGGGAGTGCATATTTAGGGGGAGTTGGAACTGCTACATAGTGGTTTTTGTTATGAGTGTTGCCAACAATTACAAAGGGGGAGATTGTTGTTCCCACAGTCTTCTATAGGTTGTAATTGTTGTCAACTAGGTTTAAGTGTGCAGAAAGTAAAGCCACATGGAAGAGCAAGAAGGTAAAAGCCACATAGAGGGACAAGAACGTATAAGCCATATGGAAGGGTAAGATAGTAAATTCGCCCTATTAGGTTTTTATGGAGGAGTATATAAAGGAATATAAGAGAGCACAGTAGAGAAGTCGTCGACAGGAAGAGAGAGAAAACGAAGTAGCCGTTAGACAAAGCAGTTGTCAGAAATAGGAGAGGTTGGCAAATTGAGCAAATCGAAGGAAACCAACGGAAAGAGAAAAAGAAACCCAACGGCCAAAACATAAGAGAGAGAAAACACAGCCGTTGAAAGAAGCCATCAAGTAAACAATAGCCGTCATCGAAAAGAGAGAGAAAATGAACTCGTGGTCGGAAAAGAGGAGAGGTCGGCAAAAATAGAGAAAAAAGGAGATGGCTGAAGGGGTTGGATGACTGGATGAAAGATTGGAAGAGCAAAACGGCAAAGTTGTTGGAAAAGAGAGAAAAATCATATACGGCAAAATCAGAGTAGATCGGTGGAAGGAGAAAGAAACCCGATGGCCAAATCGGAGCAGACTGGCACAAGGAGAGAGAAACCCGATGGCCAAAAACAGAAGTTCGACAGAATCGAGAGAGAGAGACGGACGAAGAGTGAGACACCACCGGAAGAGCAAACAGCAGATCTGCGACGGTGTGAGACAAACGGACGACACAGCAAAGGACAGAAAACCAGCTAAAAGAGAGAAAACCAGAGACAGAAAAAGAAAGAGCCGACGGCAGGACAGGGGTGGATGAAGAAAAACAGACCACCGGTCGGAAGAAAACTAGAAACGGACAGGGGCAGATGGCCGATGAACAGTGACCAGCAGAAAAGGGAGAAAATCTAATATGGCCAAAGGAGGTGTGCAATGGACAAGGGCAAACTAGAAACGTGCGTGAGGCGAGCCGTGAGACAGTGAGATGGTGAAATAGGAGACGGGTGAGACCGTGAGACAGCAAAAGCAGGAGCTGTGTGAGAAAGCCTAGAGAAGAAATTCAGCGAAGCATCGGCAAGAACTCAACGTATTTCCAGATTTCTTTAAGAGAGGTTAGAGAGCGTTGCGATGAACTTTTAAGCGGCAGTGGAGCAACCTTTCAATTCAACAAAGGCAAGACAAGCTAGAAGAAGGGTAGACACAGCAAGTGACACTCTTTGTATTGTACTTACTTAGTAATTGTAATAGTGAAAGGAGCAGAGGATTAAGACATCCTTTGTAACTGGAATTCTCAAGTATAGTGGATAGTCTCGGTAAGGGAGAGTCCTTACCACCGTGGATGTAACATTGACGGAACCACGTAAATCTCATATGTCCTTAATTTGCTTTACGTTCTGTGTTTTGAATTGAGTTGTGAACGCAGCTAAAGTATCAACCAACCCGTATAGTGCTATAGTGTCATTTCTCAAAGAATGATAGAACCTAACTCTATGTGTTTAAAACAAGGTATTGGGTTTTCATAACTCAAATTTGTGCTTCACAAAACAAATATATATATATATATGAAATATCACATGTACAATTATATTGTAACAATTTTTTAAATAAACTTTGGAATATAAGTCAAACTCTAATTACAAATTTATTAGCATCTATTTTAAAAATTAGTACTTTTATGACAATATTTATTACTTAGTTATATTTGTATTTAGTAAGTTATAAGACATTATGTTATATTATTATTTATATTTGTATTTTAAAAATTAGAATATTATATTATTTATTCATCTTGATTTTGCAAAATTTTTAACCCATTTTTACAAGAGTAATATTTATTTATTCTAAATTTATATTTACTTGATTCATTTTAGTCAATGCATTTATTTCCTAATCTAACAAAGGCTTGGTTTGGTAACATGATGTTATGGTGCCATTTCATAGAGAATGATAGAAGTCACAACCATGTGATTAAGACAAGGTATTAGGTTTTTATACCACAAAATTGTGTCTAACAAAATATAAAAGAATATATTTGAAATATTATGCAGATGGTTGTTTTGCAACAATTTTTTAAACAAATATCTAAACATATATCATGTTCTAATTACAAATTTATGAGTATTAATTTTAAAAATTAATATTTTTATAACAATATTTATTACTTAGTTATATTTGTCTATATTAAATCATAAAACTAATATATATATCATATTATTCATGCACTTTGATTTAACTCAATTGTCCACACACTTTTATAAGAGTAATATTTATTATCTTAATTTCAAGTTTGCCTAATCCATTCTTGATATATTTATTTTCCTAACCCATCACATTTTTAGTGGGATAGTCTAATGCTATGGTGTTATTTCCAGAGTATGGTAGAACTGGGTACCCTGTAATTAAAATATAATATTAACTTTTTATAACACAAAACTATGTTCCATAAAATATAAAAGAATATATTTGAAATATTACCTACATAGTTTTATTGGACAAATTCTTTAATCAAACTTTTAAACATAAGTCAAGCTCAAATTATAAATTTATCAACAACTATTTTAAAAAATAAATACTTTTATAATAATATTTATTATTTAGTTATATTTGTATATAATAAATCATAAAGCTAGAATATATCTTATTAATGAAGTAGTTTGGTTTGACTCAATTTCAATTCATTTTTACAAAAATAATATTTATCTATCCTACATTCATGTTTACCTTGTCCATTGTAGTTAATATATTTATTTCTCTAACCATCACGTGCTTGCTTTGATAGCATAATCTTATGGCACTATTTTCATAATATGAAATTATATTCCATAAAACATAAAAGAATATATTTAAAGTATTCTGTATATAGTTATACTTTAACAATTTTTTAAATTGACTTATAAATATATGCTAGGATTTAATTATAAATTTATAAACATCTATTTCAAAAATTAATACTTTTATTGTAATATTTATTGCTTAGTTACTTTTGTATACATTAAGTCATAAAATTAGTATATATCATTTTATTCATGCACTTTGGTTTAGCTTAATTGTCCACCCACTTTTATAAGGGTAATATTTATTATCCTAATTTCATGTTTATCTGATTTATTATTGTTAATACATTTATTTTCCCAACTCACCACATGCTTGGCTAGATAGTATAATGCCATAACACCATTTTCCAAAGAACAATAAAACTTGGCATTATGTGATTAAGCAAAGTATTAAGTTTCTATAACACAAAATCATAGTCCACAAAAAATAAAAGACTATATTTGAAATATTACATACATTGTTCTAGTGTTCCAATTTTTTAAATGAACTTTCAAACATAAGTTAAGCACTAATTACAAATTTATCATCATCCATTATCCACACACTTTTACAAATTTATAACAAGATTTATTAATTAGTTTTATTTTTAATCTTTAAGTCATAAAACTAATATATATCTTTGTTGTTCCCACAACCTTATATGGGTTGTAATTGTTGTCAACTAGGTTTACGTGTACAAGTAAATTGAAGTCACATGGAAGGGCAAAAAGGTAAAACCACACGGAAGGGCAAGAAAGTAAATTTACTGCGTAAGCCCTATTAGGGTTTCGTAGAGTAGAGTATATAATGGTTTTGGAAGACAAAGAATAGGGTGTCAGCAATATTAAGCATTCAGCAAAACCTAGACAACTGATCAGCCAAAGAAAACACCAAACCTTTTGCAGAAGAACACCAAAAAGTGCAACCTTCGTGAACAGTGCAGTCGTCATGAACAGTACAACCATTGATAGGAAGAGAGAGATTCAGCCATTGAGTGAATAGTAACCATCGCCAGAAGAAGAAGAGAAAACGTAAATTGACCAAAAGGAAGGAGACGCTGAAAGTAGGAGCTGAACGAAGAACAGCGAACAGAGGACGACCAAATTGGAGTCGTCGTCGGGGGAAGGAGAGAAACCCGTGAGGAACGACACACCATCGATCTGCGAGGAGACAACACAGTAGAGAGAGAAACAGACGGTCGGAAAAACAGAGAAATGGGTCGATGGGAGAGAAAACCGGTTACGACTAGACGGGGCTGGACGACAGGACGAAGAAAAGCAGACTGGCAGAAGAAGAAACCAAATGGCCATAGAAGAGAGAGATACCGACGGCAACAAAGAACAACCGTCGAGAGAGAAAGAAAGAGGAGACGGCCAGAACAGAGGAGTCGATACGGCCAAAATCAGATCCAACTGGACGATGAGATAGATCTGGCTGGACAGTGAGAGAGATTCGGCTGAACTAAGAGAGAGAAACCACTGGCAAAATCGAAGACAAACGAAAAGAGAGAAATCTGGTGAAGAGAGAAATTCGGTGGGAAGAGAGAGAAACCCGACGGTGAATAGAAAAGTGAAATCTGGTGGGAAGAGAGAGAAATTCGGCGAAAAGAAAGAAATCCAGCTGGACAGCAAAAGAGAAACGGACAGGCAAGTCGTAAAACAGTAAATCCATGAGACAAGGAGACGGGGAGACAGTGAGACGGTGAAAGTAGGAGTTGTGTGAAACAACGTAGAGAAGGAATTCGGCGAAACATTGAACTCAACATATTTTCAGACTTCTTCAAGAGAGGTTAGAGAGCGTTACGGTGAACTTCTAAGTAGCAATGGAGCAGCCTTTCAATTCAACACAGGTAAGACAAGCTAGAAAAAGCGTAGACACAGTAAGTGACACTCTTTGTATTGTACTTGCTTAGTAATTGCAATATTGAAAGGAGCAGAGAAATAAAGACATCCATTGTAACCTGTATTCACAAGTATAATGGATAGTCTCAGTAAAGGGAGAGTCCCTACCACCGTGGATATACGTCACGTTGATGGAACCACGTAAATCTCGTGTGTCCTTAATTTGCTTTACGTTCTGTGTTTTGAATTGAGTTGTGAACGCAGTTAAAGTATCAGCCAACCCATAACCTAACGAAGACCTAGACAAGAACATCCGTATTGTCTATTAGGCAAGGTGTCTGAAAGGTAACTTTGGAAACTATTGTGATTAGTAGGTAGCAATAGATCTTCCTTAGTCGAGTTTGAGAAAGAATTTGCTTTTAAGAAGAAAAAGTTGTTCACTTACCTGTGAATTGCGAATTGTAGTAATACTGATTCACCCTCCCTCTCAATATCATAAACTAGTAGATCTTAGAGATAAGTCGGGAACTTCAATCTTATTAATCAAGCACTTTTGTTTGACTCAATTTTCACCCCACTTTTACAAGAATAATATTTTTTTTTATCTTAAATTCATATTTACTTAATTCATTTTAGCTAATACATTTAAAGTCATCACATGCTTGGATTGATAGTAAGATGTTATAGTGTTGTTTCCTAAAGAATGATAGAACCATTATGTGATTAATACAAAGTATTGAGTTTCTATTATATTATGTTCCATAAAACAAAAAAGAATATATTAAATTTTGTTTGACAAAATATAAAAAAAATATATTTGAAATATTATGTACATGGTTTTTATATACCAATTTTTTAAAGGGACTTTTAAGTATAAATTAGACTCTAATTACAACTTTATGAACTGCTATTTTAAAAATTAATACTTTTATAGCAATATTTATTACTTAATAATATTTATATACAGTAAATTATAAAAATAGTATATCACATTATTTATACACTTTAATTTGACTCAATTTTCAACCCACTTTTACATCAATAACATTTATTTATCTTAGATTCATGTTTACCTAATCCATTATGGTTGATACATTTATTTTCTTAATCTATCACATGCTTGGTTTCATAGTAAGATGTTATGACTCCATTTCTCAGAGAATGATAAAACTTAACGCCATAATATCAAAACAAGTTACTAGGTTTTCGTAACACATTATGTTTCACAAAATATAAAAGAATATATTTAAAATATTATGTTCATGATTTTATTGTAACAATTTTTAATAGACATCTAAATGCAAACAAGACTCTAATTACAACTTTATGAGCATCTATTTTAAAAATTAATATTTTATAAAATTAGTTATTATTTAATTATATTTGTATGCAATAAGTCATAAAAACCAGTATATCTATCATATTATTTATGCACCTTGATCTAACTTAATTGTCTACCTACTTTTACGAAAGTAAAATTTATCTACTTTGAATTTATATTACCTAATCCGTTCTTATTGATACATGTATTTTCCTAACCCATCAAATTCTAAGTTTTTAAAATACAAAATTGTGTTATAAAAAATATAAAAGAATATAATTAAAATATTATGTACATATTTATAATGTAATAATTTTTTTAAATATATTTTTTAAAATAGACATCTAAACATCAATCAAACTCTAATTACCAATTTATGAGCATCCATTTTGAAAATTAATACTTTGGTAACAATTTTGATTACTTAGTTATATTTGTGTATAGTAAGTCACACAACTAGCATATGTCATATTATTAATGTACTTTTGTTTGACTCAATTGTCCACCCACTTCTACAAAAGTAATATTTATTATCATAAATTCATGTTTACCTAATCCATTCTTCTTAATACATTTATTTGCCCAACTTATCACATGCTTGGTTTAATAATATAATGTCACAGTGATATTTCCTAAAGAATATAAATCCTATAACCTTGTGATTAAAACTTGGTGTTGGATTTCTATAATATGAAACTGTTTTTCATAAAATGTAAAAGAATATATTTGAAATATTATGTACATGGTTCTGGGGTACCAATGTTTTACACAAATTTTTAAACATAAGTTAAACTCTAATTCCAAATTTATTAGCATTCATTTTAAAAATTAATACTTTTATAACAATATTTATTACTTAGTTATATTTGTATGCAGTAAAACATAAAATTAGCATACATTATATTATTTAGGTACTTTGGTTTTACTCAATTTTACGCCTACTTTTATAAAAGTAATATTTATTTATCCTAAATTTATGTTTACATGATGTATTTTGGTTGGTACATTTATTTTTGTAACTCATAACATAATTAGTTTGATGGTAAGATGTTAGGTGTCATTTTCTAAAGAATGATAAAACTCGACACTAAGTGATTAAAATAAGGTACCAGGTTTTCATAACATAATATCATATTCCACAAAACATCAAAGATAAAATTTGAAATATTATGTATATGTTGTATTATAAAAATTTTTTAAACGAACAACTAAATATAAGCTAGTCACTAATTACAAATTTATGAGCATCCATTTTAAAAATTAATCCTTTTATAATAATATTTATTACTAAGTTATATTTGTATATAGCTAGTCATAAAACTAGGTTAGTCAAGAACTAACTCTTTTTGTGGCAACTTATCACTCCTAAATCTATTCTTTTTTGGTATATGACATCCATATCCTTTTTGCATACCATTGTGTAACTTCTTAAAGCTTAAGGCTAAGCTCATTAACATCTCAAAAATTTAGTCTCATTTTCCATAGGTTCTATATATGATTGCATTGTAATTTTCCTATCTACTTCTACGAAGGTTCACATCAGTAGTTTATTTAATCCTTATGTCTCTAACTACTCATGGTCATAACAAGTTGACTCATTTAATTATATAACTTTTGGATGCTTGCCCTTGTTTCTTATCGAAATTGTTTGGTGTTATTAGGAAGAGCATTAATAATTTTGTCAAGAGACATACCTGAGTTTTAAAGTATATTTTGTCTAGCTTAAAAGGGTGGTGACACCCTTTGAAATTGGCAATTAAGGGCATTGTGAACTACTTGTTGATTATTATGACTAAAGTTAAGATGATCTCTTCATTCATGATTATTAGTGTTGGAAAAAGGATCATAATTATGTTGTGCTTGCTCTTAGAATCCTCTTATGGCATTGGCTTGCTCCATTTGGGCATCTTAAAGTGTTTGACACATATTAATTAAATGTCCTTTATTTGAGCAAATGCTACATACCCAAACTTGTTACATGCTTATTATAACCATTTGGCACATAAGAGAAGTCAGATTAGCAATTTGTTATCTAAAAGAAGATGTACTTAGCTTATTGATATTCTTAGATGGTGGAATTTGCTAAGTGTTACATTGTTAGGAATTCATAACCATGTTTGCTATTAAATTCCATATGGCTTGTAGCTTTTGTTTACCACTGCTCTTCTGCTAATTATGTTGATCATACTTCTATCTGTCAGAAGAAGTCCTTTATAACATGATTAGGATTTGATCATTGATTTACACAAATCTTCGTGAAATGTTCCCAATATTCATATAGGGACTCTTATTGTATTGCTAAATTTCACATCTTTTTTGAAATGGTAGCTAATTTTGGAAGCCAAAAAGCACTTATACAAGAATAGCCTTGTCATCTCATTCCATGTGGTGATGGGTCCCAAAGGTAAGTACTAGAGCAAGTTTTTTGCTAAGTCTACTAAAGAGAATGGAAAAGCCCTTAACTTAATATGTTCTTTAAATATCCTAACAGGTTTCATGCTTGAACAAACTACATGGAATTCCCCTAGATGTATATGTGGATCTTTATTTGCAAAACTATAAAAAGATTGCATGAGATGAATTAGACTAGATTTTAACTCAAAAGTAACATCAACATTAGGATACTCTATGCAAAGAGGTTGCTTGTTTAAATTAAGAGTTGTCAACTCCTTAGGAGTTTAGTTATTGTTGGTATTTGTAGTCATAATTTCTATCTTAAGGTCATTTGATAAACTTGATGATGACACAAGGTTGTGTGAGTATAAGTCCTGTTGAAGGTGGAAAATTGTGTGCTTATTGGCTTGAATTTAATCTCTTATTTGATAAAGCTTCTAATTAAACACTTCATTAGACATATAAGACTACAACATAAGTTATATAAGATTACAGTCACAAAAATACAAATTAATTAAATGATCAATCTTTAACAATATTGTCAAAATTTGAGGTGTGCCAAATAAACCAAAATTACTCTAAATTAATTAATTAATAAGTTTGTAGTTAAGGTGAGCAAAGTTTAAATCCATAGAGATATAGTTTTGATTAATTAATTAACTAATGTCTTAGTCCTATTAAGTTTATGCAAATAAGAGAGCAAATAGGGAGCAATTTTGTTTCAATTAGACTAATAACATTCAAAATAGAAAACTATTTGAAAATAAAATCTATAAATGAACACACTTTTGGCAATAAGGATATTCATACCACTAGATTCTCATATTGATAATTGAAATTAAAGATCATCAATTTTTTACTGAATATTTGGCTTAAAATAATGACAAACTTTATTATTTTAAATCTTTTCCTAATTGATTATTAATTAAGATAAGTAGGCTTCAAAATTGTTTTTCCCTTGGAAGGAAAGAATTTTTATTTTAATGCTACCCAAATTAGGGTTAAAGGTATCTCACTTCCTAAAATCTCTCTAATCATTTCTTTTATTGGCAGAACATCAAAATTGGCATCATTGTCTCCATCATAATTATAGTTATCATTATGATTATGCCTATGTTGTCTTCGTACATTAGGACTTTTATGTGCTTGTCCCTTTACAAATTAGTTATAGTAGTATCTTGTCACTCCATATGAACTTTCATATCACTAAACACAACATTCATTTTCTTAAACTATTATGTAAATGACTTATTGCAATAGAAAAACTTCATTAGAAAGAAATGAAGTGAAGGTCTCATCACTTAAGAATTAAATAATTTAATACTAATAAGAGAAGCTAATCAAGTTCAATGACACCATTCATTCAAGGAAATTGATGGATTTAGAGAACAAAAGGCATATAGATGTATTTGTTGCAATAAATTAATGTTTATAGTAGACACAAAAGCTAATTTCAAGTTCATTTTGAGTGAATAAGTCCCTGCAATGAAGGGAGAACATTTGTTAGCAAAGAAATGAAGAGACATTCGCATAAGGAGGTTTCATATAAGTTTTAAAGCAAGGTTGTGTAGCTTGGATATCTTTGTATAAGGCAAGTGGCCATTAAGGATTTTGGCATAAATCATTTACCAACTAAGAAACTTATGATAAGGTATAATGAATAGACTACCTCATAGTCTATCATTTAATGGTAATAGTAGTAGTAATAGTAATATTATTAAAAATGAAAATAAATAATTATTATTAATGAAAATATAAATAATAGTTAATTACAAAAATGACATCTTCTTGCATCATCTTCTTCAATTTACCATAAAAAAAGGTTTCTTGCTTAAAGTAGACCATATGGTTAAAACATTAAAGAAGATTTTTTTTTAATCATGGGTTTATAATATTTCACCCTATTGTCTCCTTAACTTATTAGCTCGTATCAAAAGAAGTATAAATTCTTGCATTTATGAATGGTGCAAGTGGGTTAAATCAGCCACAAATTTGGGTTTAAATAACTATGTTATCCTTTGTCTTAGAGACAAAAGGCATAACAAGTTTCATGACTTTTTATTAGGAGTGATTAAATTGAGTTTAAATGATGGATCAATTTATTTTTCATGTTACCTTAACATCATTCTATCTTTTAATAATACAAATTTGATTCATGCATTATGTCTTTATATAAAAACAGAAAGTTTTGGCAATATGCTGAAGTCAAAGAGTTTGATCCTTATTTATAAGATCCACTATAAGGTTGTGAAGACCACTATGTCAAGGATAAAAGAAACTCCTAATCAATTATTTACTAAGAGAGGTCTTATGACCTTATTGTTAACTAATAGAACTAAATCTAATGTAATGGTTCCTAGAACTATTAGATAGGATTAGGTTAGATTACTTGAGAAATTGGCCATTGATCCTGTTAAAAGGTTGGTTAACTAGTTAAAAGAAGTCATTAACTACAATGACAGTGGTGTGAAAATGAACTTTTCACATAGTAGTTCTATCAAGTTAAATGAAAAGATAAGGCATGCAACCTTTTCAATTCCTTTATAATTCTTTAAAGAACAAAAAGTAAGTTATTCACCCACAATGTAAGGTTGAATCTCCTCCATCTACTTCATTTTCATTGGTTAATGAACTAGTTGGCACTTGTTCTCTTTACTCTCCATTATTTTTTGACATGGGGTATAAGGTTGAAGATAAAAGTATCAATGTTCTAACCATTGAAATAGAAGAACAAGGAAGAGTTAAAGAGTTATTTTACTCTCCAAAAAATGGGTTGAAAAGAAAATGGTTTTGCATGACCTTTTCAAAAGAACAATAAGATTCTTGGTTTAAAAGAGATTAAAATATAGTTTAAGAACTTAGACCATCTAATGTATTCACTTTTATTGAAAATGTTTACAAGCTTTAAAAAAGAAAATTTCTTGATTTTAAAGATGAAAAGATTTGTAGTTTTAGAAAATGCATATCAAAATTATTTTACAAAAACAGAAAAGAAGGTTAATATTATCCACCCTCTTGCTTTCAATTTAGCAGTTAAACTTAAAGAAAGAGATGTTATAGCCTTACCATATAAAGCAAAAATAAATAAATTGGAATCAAATATTGATGCTGTTATAAAGCAATACAAATATACTAACTTATGTTTCTAATCAATTTGGGAAATAATTAACTAGAATTGAAGAAAATTTTGAAGTAGTACAAAGGGTTATTATATCTAAGCCTTTAGTTAAACCAAAAATTAAGATGAGAGTTTTATTTAAACTCATATCATCTAAAAATATGCCTTTTATTAAACTCAGATTAAGAATAAGATTAATACTTAGTTTAAATCTAATGATGATAGCCATATAGAAAAATTACAAAAAATGTTCTCATCATATTAAAAAGGTTATACCTCTAGCAAAAAACAACCTTATAGATTTATAAGATGACTTTTAAGAAAACCCCAACAAAATGTTATTATTTTAGACTTACACTTATTGATCTCTTAATAAAGAAAAAGTGTGAATACAATTATGTAAAATATGATAGGTTTAGTAAAGTAGACTCTAGTTTGAATGATATATCTAAACATCATACATTAGTTTTATTGCACTATATGATGATGTTTGTGATAACATCCAAAACAAAAGGTAATTCTAACCCTTAAATAGCAAACATAATAATCAATGACTTTATTACCTAATTAAAAGAATGGTGAGATTTTTATTTACCTGAAAAGCAAAGAAAATCAAATCCTCTTTGTCATAAAGACAAAGGTAGGAATACAATTATTTGACTCTATTAATACATTAGTTTATATTATAACCAATCATTTCATTACAACTATTACACTACTACTAGATAAAATATATAAGCCATTAATAAATCTTAAATATCCTAATCTAGCTTAGTTTAAATGGTGTAGGGATTTTTTTTTCAAGTCTTCATTAGAGAAGACAATCAAAGTGATTTTTGGAAACAAAAATTTATTTCAAGGTTACCAACCCTTTTTGTAAAAGGGGCTAAATATGGCTTAAAGCCTATCACTCAGGGATCATTAAATATGATCAAGATAACTATAGTGAATTGGTAGCTAAGGTAGTTGTAAAAGGTATAAAGTATGTTGTTCCCACAACCTTGTATGGGTTGTAATTGTTGTCAACTAGATTTAAGTGTGCAAGTAATTTGAAGCTACATGGAGGGGCAAGAAAGTAAAGCCACATGGAGGGACAAGAAAGTAAATCACAATATAGTAAGCCCTACTAGGGTTTTCATGGAAGAGAGTATATAAACCAAGACTTTGGAAGACGTAAGTGTGGGTGGACAGCAAAACAAGGGTACACGGCCAAAGCACACCAACGACAAGAGAGACTTTGGTGAGACAAAATCCTAAAACAAGAAAGAAACCACCAGTTGGACAGCAAGGAGACAATACAGGCAAAGAGTTAAACGCACAAACTAGAAAAAAAAAAGTGAGAAAGCAGTCATCGGGAGAGCTAAATGCACAAAGCAGAAAAAATCGTGAGAAAGCAGTCACCAGGAGAGCTAAATAGATACAAACCAGAAAAGGAGGCACCCACCACCGTAAGAGAGAGAAACCCACCACCAAAAGAGCAAACCAGACTAGACATACACCACTGGGAGAGAGAGAGAGAGACTCCATCGGAAGAGTAGAAACACACACACACCAGAAAAGAGGACACAGATACAGACTAGAATAGGGAGAAAACGCAAAAACTAGAACTGGGAGAGCAAAAGAAAGGAGACTCTGCTAGACAGTGAGAGAGAAACGGACAACACGGCAAGGAGAAAACTGTGTGACAGCAAGAGAGAGAAACCCGTGAGAGAAGAAACCAGAAGCGAGCGAGTGCGTGAAGCGTGAAACTAGCAAAGTGGGCAAACCAGAAACGTAAGGTGAGGGCAAAACCAGAAATGCACCACCCCTGGAAGAGAAGAAAACCAGAAACGTGAGGTGAGGGCAAAAACCAGAAACGGGAGGAGTGCAGAGTGCAGCAAAATCGTGACGGAGGAGTGCAGCAAAACTATGAAATGAACGAGAGTGCAGCGGAACCGTGCAGCGAAGCGGATGCAACGACGTGAGACCAGAATGTGCATCAGCGTGAGACCAAAACGTGCAATGGTGTGACTGATCAGAAGTGTGGGGCAGGGCGTGAGACGTGAAACGGCAGACTAGAAGCGTGAGTACAAGTCGTGAAGATGCGAGACGGTGAAAGCAAGTTACCAACCCTTTTTGTAAGAGAGAGAAGAAGAAGGCACCCATCACCGTAAGAGAGAGAAACCCACCACCGGAAGAGCAAACTAGACTAGACATACACCATCGGGACAGAGAGAGAGACTCTATCAGAAGAGTAGAAACACACATACACCAGAAAAGAGGACACAGATATAGACCAGAAGAGGGAGACAACGCAAAAACTAGAATTGGGAGAGCCAACGTTGAAGAGAAACGGGAGAGCAAAAGAAAGGAGACCCGGCTGGACAGTGAGAGAGAAACGGACGACACTGCAAGGAGAAAACCGTGTGACGGCAAGAGAGAGAAACCCGTGAGAGAAGAAACTAGAAGAAAACCAGAAATGCACCACCCCTGGAAGAGAAGAAAACCAGAAACGTAAGGTGAGGGCAAAACCAGAAATACACCACCCATGGAAGAGAAAAAAACCAGAAATGTGAGGTGAGGGCAAAAGCCAAAAACGGGAGGAGTGCAGAGTGCAACAAAACCATGACGGAGGAGTGCAGCAAAACCGTGACGGAGGAGTGCAGCAGAACCGTGCAGTGAAGCGGATGCGACAACGTGAGACTAGAACGTGCGACGGCATGAGACCAGAACGTGCAACAATGTGACTGATAAGAAGTGTGGGGTAGGCCGTGAGATGTGAAACGACAGACCAGAAGCATGAGTATAAGCCATGAAGATGTGAGACGGTGAAAGCAAGAGTTGTGCGAAACAACCTAGAGAAGGAATTCGGTGAAGCATTGGAAAGAACTCAACGTATTTCTAGATTTCTTCAAGAGAGGTTAGAGAGTGTTGTGGTGGACTTCTAAGTGGCAGTGAAGCAGCCTGTTCAATTCAACAGAGGTAAGACAAGCTAGAAGAAGGGTAGACACAGTAAGTGACACTCTTTGTATTGTACTTGCTTTGTATTTGCAATAGTGAAAGGAACAGAGGATTAAGACATCCATTATAACTAGATTGTGAACATCAAGAGCACCACACTGGTATTCTTAAGTATAGTGGATTGTCTCGGTAAAGGAAGAGTACTTACCACTGTGGACATACGTCACATTGACGGAACCACATAAATCTCTTGTGTCCTTACTTTGATTTACAGTCTGTGTTTTGAATTAAGTTGTGAATATAGCTAAAGTATCATCGAACCCATAACCTAAAGAAGACCTAATCAAGAACATCCGATTTGTCTAATAGGCAAGGTGTCTGAAAGGTGATGACTATTGTGATTAGTAGGTAACAATAGATCTTTCTTAGTCGATTCTGAGAAAGAGTTCGCTTTTAAGAAGAGGTTGAAGTTGTTCACATACCTGCGTATTGACAAGAGCAAAAGTATTAAAGAAGTAGAATACTTTGGCTTAAGTTATCAGTGTTTTTAAGGGGTGTGATACAGATTCACCCCCCTCTCAGTATCACAGACTAGTAGATCCTAGGGTGAAATTGGAAACTTCAAGTTGTGTAACAAAATTAGTTATGTAGACTACTACCAAAAGAAAAATCTCAAGGATAGAAGGCCTTAGAAGATTTCTATGAACAAATGGGTTACCCATCATAAGATATCATCAAAAGAAAAAAGAAAAATATGCCTTTTATTAAAAGGCCAACAAAAGATTTATTAAAAGCAAAAGAAAAGCAAATGTCAAAACTACAAGTTAAAAGACTTATTAAAAAGAAAAAGATAGTTGTCTATTATAAGTATGGAGAAAATAAACATTATTCCAATAAATGTCATGAATAGAAAAAGATTCAAGAACTATTTATAGATAAAGGTCTTAAAAGATAACTATCATACGTAATTTTGAGCAGTGACTTAGAAGGAAAAGATATAGAAATTAAAGTGATTAATTACCACTTAAAAGAAAGCTCTAATAATTTTGATTTGGAATCAAACTCTGAAAGAGAAAATAATTATTATAAAACTTTGTGCAAAAGTAAGGATGAAGTTCCCAACTTCACCCTAGGATCTACTAGTCTGTGATACCGAGAGGGGGGTGAATCAGTATCACACTCCTTAAAAAAACCTCTGATAATTTAAGCCAAAAATGAACTCTTTCCTAGATTTAACTATAGTAGATCTATTGTTACCTACTAATCACAATAGTCCCCAAAGTTACCTTTCAGACACCTTGCCTATTGGACGAATCAGTTGTTCTTAGCTAGGTCTTCTTTTAGGTTATGGGTTTGATGATTCTTTAGCTATGTTCATAACACAATTCAAAACACAGAATGTAAATTCAAAGCAAGGACACGAGAGATTTATGTGGTTCTGCCAATGTGATGTACTCCATGGTGGTAGAGTTTCTTCCTCTACCGAGACAATCCATTATACTTGAGAACACTAGTGTGGTATTCTCTATGATTACAATGGATGTCTTAATCTTTTACTCTTTTCACTATTGCAAATACAAAGTAATCACAATACAAAGAGTGTCACTTACTGTGTCTACCCTTCTTCTAGTTTGTGTTGCCTCTGTTTGATTTGAATAGGCTGCTTCACTACCGCTTGGAAGATCACAAAAACACTCTCTAATCTTTCTTGAAGAAAACTAAAAAATTCGTTGAGTTCTCTCAAATGCTTCACCGAATTTCTTCTCTAGGTTGTCTCACACAACTTCTGGTCTCACCCGTCTCTTGGTCTCACCATCTCATGGTCTCACGGTCTCACTCTTTTCTAGTCTTATCGTCACACCGTCTCCAAGTCTCACGTCTCACCATTTCTGGTCTCATGTCTCACCGATTCTGGTCTCACGTCTCACCATTTCTGGTCTCACTGATTCTGGGTTGCACGTCTCCTTTGGTCTCATCGGTTTCACCCTTTTCTAGTCTCACATCTCACCTGGTCTCACGTCTCACTTGGTCTATATCCCCAACGTTTCTGGTCTATATCCCAATGTTTCTAGTCTGTATCCCCAATGTTTCTCGGCTTCCAGGTCTGGTCTCTCCCATTTCTGGTCTGCTCTCACGTCTCACGGTTTCCAGGTCTAGTCTCTCCCATTTCACACTTCGCTGGTCTCTTGTTTCTGGTATGCTCTAACATTTCTGGTTTGCTCTCACTGTTTCTGGTCTGTCACGCCCTGTCGCACGTTCTGGCTTTGCTGGTCTAGGTCTGCTCTCATCGTCTCATGGATACCAGGTTTGGTCTCTCACCTCACGTTTCTAGGTCTGCCGTCTTCTCTTATTTCTTTTCTTACGGTAGTTCGTTTCATATTTTTCCTCTTACGGGTGTTCCCTCAACAAAGATATAAGTCTTGGTTTATATACTCCCTTCTATGCAAACCCTATTAGGGTTTATTGGAGCTATGATGAATTTCCTTTCTTGCCCCTCTATGTGGCTTCATATTACTATTCCATTCAAAATTTAGCATTATCCTCCTTCTTAATTTATTTTTCTTGCTCTTTCCTTTCTACTGAAAAACTCATCCCTTGAATGCTTGAATGAGCCACTTCTGCTTACACACTTAAATCTAGTTGACAACAATTACAACCCATACAAGGCTATGGGAACAACAATCTCCCCCTTTATAATTGTTGGCAACACTCACAATGAAAGCCATTATGCAGCAGTCCTTCATAATCTTCTTAGAGTAATAATCCAGAAGCATATGGATTACAACTCCCCCTAAATATGCACTCCCCCTTCCTTAACAGCTCCCCCTGCACTGTTGCTTCTCTCCCCCTTTTCCAACCAATTACAAATTTGAAAAACCCGTAAAGTAGAGATGGAGGATTCACCTAAACTTTAGGCTTGAGGAGGAATTTGCATAGACAGACTCATTCTGTGCTTTTCAAACAGCTATATAGATAGAGATTTAGTTAGAATATCTAAGATTTGATCTTTAGTGCCGACATACTCCAACTGAATTGTGCCCACTTCCACTTGATCCTTGATAAAGTGATACCGGATGTCAATATGCTTGCTCCTTGAATGTTGAACTGGATTTTTGCTGAGATCAATTGCACTTTGATTATCACAAAGTACACTCACTGGTAACTTCACTTCAACACCCAAATCGGCCAATTGTCTTTGCATCCATATCACCTGAGTACATGCTACACAAGCAGCCATATACTCAGCCTCCACTGTGCTCAAAGCAACATTATTTTGCTATCTACTTAGCCATGCAACACACTTTGAACCTAAGTAGAAGCTGCAGCCACTGGTTGATTTTCTATCATCTGTACTTCCTGCCTAGTCTGCATCAGTGTATGCTCGTAGTTTTACAGAATCTATGGCAGGATACCACAAACCCATTTTCGGTGTTCCTTTGAGGTATCTTAGGATTCTTTTTACTGCTAACACATGAGATTCCTTAGGATCAGCTTGGAATCTGCTGGCGATGCACACAGCTTGTATGAGATCAGGCCTTGATGCTGTAAGGTATAGAAGGCTCCCTATCATCTTTCTGTATTTTGTGGGGCTTGTACTCCTTCCTTCTTGATCTTTTTTTAACTTGCAACCTACTGTCATAAGGGTACTGACAGGTCTTTTATCCTCCATGCCAAACCTTTTCAACATCTCTTTGGCATATTTCGTCTGAGAAATAAAGATACCTTCTTCACACTGTTTTATTTGTAATCCAAGAAAGTAAGTCATTTCTCCAATCAATGACATCTCAAATTTCTTACTTATTTTCTGTGCAAATTCTTAGCATAGCTCAAAGTGATCCCCTCCAAAGATGATGTTATCTATATATACTATGGTTATCACTTGGCCTTTCTCTGAGTTGAACAGATATAGGTTATTATCAACTGTTCCTCTTCTAAAGTTCAACCTTCTCAAATACGCATCCAGCCTGCTGTACCATGCTCTTGGGGCTTGTTTAAGGCCATACAAGGCTTTCTTCAACTTGCATACGTGTGTCTCATCCTCACTGATTTGTACTCTATCAGGTTGTTCAATATACACTTCTTCTTTCAGGAGCCCATTCAGAAAGGCTGATTTCACATTCATCTAATAAAATTTATACCTCTTATGTGCTGCCAAAGCTAGGAACATTCTAATAGTTTCTAACCTTGCTACTGGTACAAAAGTTTCATCAACATCTATTCCTTCTATTTGAGTGTAGCCTTTGCAAACCAGCCAAGCCTTATTCCTCACCACCTTGCCATCTCCATTGTGTTTATTTTTAAACACCCATTTTGTTCCTATGACATTCTTGTTAGTGGGTCTTGGAACTAGCTCCCATGTTTCATTCTTCTTGATTTGATCTAGCTCCTCATTGATAGCTTTGACCCAGGCTTTGTCTCGTGCAGCCTCTTCAACAGATTTAGGTTCAACTTGTGAGAGTAAAGCAGTAGCTCCCACAATTCTTCTTCTTGTTGTAACTTCTGCTGATGGGTCACTTATTATCTGATTTCCATGATGAGCACTGGTCCATGTCTTTTTTGTTTTTCTCTCTTGCACAGTCTTAGTTGCAAGAGAATCTCTTTCTTCATCTTCAGACTCACTCTTCTTTGAGTCTGAACTTACTTCTTTTCCCTCTTCTTCGTGTTGGTCAGATTCTTCGTCTATCTTGAAGTCATCTTCTTCACTGTCCTCAGCTTCTCCATTATGCATTGTTTTCTAGTTTTCATCTATTCTCACATCATTGGAAGTTACCACTTTTCCCAGTTTATGCAGAAAAATTCTGTAACCTTTTGTCTTTGTTGAGTATCCCACAAAGAAGCTTTCATCTGACATAGCATGGAATTTTCCCAAGTTTTGCTCCTTGTTATTCATAAACATAGGATGCCAAAGATTCTAAGATATTTGGCTGTTGTCTTCTTCCCACTCCATAGCTCATATGGAGTCTTATCAGTATTGGGCCTTAGTAAAACTCTGTTTAGTAGGTGCACGGCTGTAAATGTTGCTTCTGCCAAAATCTTGTGTGAAGCTTGGATTCCAGCAGTAGAGTTCTTGCCATTTCAACTATAGCTCAATTTTTCCTCTTTACCACCTTGTTCTGTTGAGGTGTTCTTGCTGCTGCCATCTGATGGTGAATTCCATGCTTCTCAAGGTAATCTTTAAAAGCTCCATTTGTGAATTTAGTGCCTTAATTTGACCTCAATACTTTGATCTTCTTTCCACTCTCATTTTCAGCCAATCTTCTGTATCTCTTGAAGCATTTCAAAACTTCTAACTTGTATTTGAGGTGCATGATGCAGGTCCTTCTGGAATAATCATCAACAAACAAGATGAAGTACCTCTCACCTTTCAACCCTTTTGTTCTCATCGGCCCACACAAATCAGTATGTACAATGTCAAGCACTGCTTCAAAACTGAACTCTTTGGTCTTATACTGCTTTCTGACCTGTTTTCCTTTAGAGCATGTTGAGCAGACATACTCCCTCTCTCTCTTGAGGTCTAGAATGTCTCTGATTGCAGGAGTAGTGGTCAGCTTTCTCATGTTCTTTTGTGTTAAGTGTCCCAGCCTCATATGCCAGAGTTGATTTTCTTCTTCTTTTGTAAGTAAACAGTTGTTTGTCTTGTGCTCATCAATCACATATAAATTTTCAGCTGTTCTCTTCCCGGCTGCAACAGTAATGCCTTCTTTACTCTTTACTTGGCAACCTATTTTTGTGAATATCACTTTATGGTCTTTATTACATAGTTGGCTGATAGATGTTAGATTATATCTGAGTCCTTCAATGTGCATAACATCTTTCAACTTTCCTTTTCCAATATTTACTGACCCCTGACCATTGATGTTGAGTGAATCATCATTGCCAAACTTGACTCTGCTTTCTCTTGACTTGTTCAGCTTTGATATACTCTTATCTTCTGTCATATGTGAAGTGCATCCACTATCAAGGATCCACTGCTTATCCTTGTAGTTAGCCTTTAGTGAAATTTTAGCTATATTAGCCACCTCCTTTTTAGCTTTACATTCCTTCTTTTGAACTGGCTTGAAGATAGCTTTCTCCTTTTTCTTAGCTTTGACTGTACCAATTGTTTTCACTGTGCCATCGAGTGCCTTTTCTTGCTCAAGGAGAAGTGTCATGCATCTCTTGGCATTATGGCCATCTTGCCCGTACCTTTCACACTGTTCCAAGTCTGCCTATATAGCAAACTTTTTCTTTGAAACGACTGATTTGGGCTTCCACCAACAATCCTTGTCAGTGTGTCCTTGCCTTTTACAGTATGTGCAAGAACTCACGATAGGTGTTCTCTTTTGAATTTTGTATTGTCTCCCCCTGTATACAGCATTGTATCTTCTCAAGTTGGAGACATATACTGGCCTTCTCCACTAGCATTTACTTGCCTTATAACCCCAAACTTCACAATAAAGGTAGTAACCTTGAAACTGCCTCTTCTTAGGTCTAATCACAACTTGTTTTCTTTTGTTCATTACTTGCTGTGTAGGTAAGGTTGCTGGCTTCTTTGCTTGTGTGACTTTCATTTCAATCACCTTCTTCTCCTTCTTCTGTTCAGCTGTAGTCCTTTGCTGGCTGACTTTCTTTTCTTCATTTTTGTTTACAACCCTAGGTTGCTTTTTCAAATCTTCTTTATTTTCAGCCTTCACTGTTCCTGGCTGATCAATCTTTTCTTTTTGAGACGTAGTAGCTATGGGCTGGTGCTCTTTAACCACATACATCATTTTTGGCCCTGGCTTTGGTTTGATAACTGTCTTCTCTTCTTCAGTTATCTTCTCCTGAGTCACAGCCTTCTCTTTCAACTTCTGTGGCAAAGTCTTATTCTCTTTAGGCAATGCAGCATCAGATTGCTGCACTTTCTCATCATTCTTCTTTTATCTTGCAGAGCTTGTTTCTCCTATCACTTCAAACTTCTGCAAGTTCTCTTCACCCTTTTTGAGTTGTTGCTAAAGTCTTAACAACTCTATCTCCATTTCTTCAATTGTTGAAGTCCTTAAGCCAAGCTCCATAGTAAGGTCTTCACATATTTTGATCTGTTCTTCAAATCTTCTCTTCAAGTTAATATGTTCAGCCCTTATTTCATCCTTTTGACTTTCTACTTCCTTAATCTTTACTTTAACTTGTTTTATATAGGCCTCCAACCTTCTTATGGTTTTGCCCCTTCTAATTATCTCCTTTAAAGTTGTTTCTAACTTAGCTTCTTCTCTTTAAGTCAATATGTTCAGCCCTTATTTCATCCTTTTGACTTTCTGTTTCCTCAATCTTTACTTCAACTTGTTTTATATGGGCCTCCAACCTTTTTATGGTTCTACCCCTTCTGATTATCTCCTTTGAAGCTACTTCTAACTCAGCTTCAAGATCTGGTTCTTCTTCATCAATCTCCTCTTCCTCTTCAGAGGTTGAACTACCACATCGAGCTGATGCCATAAAGGCATGTTCATCTGATGAGTCTACATCTTCCTCCTCATCGGCTTCTTTTGTCTGGCTCACATAACTCTTGAATGAGCCTCTCTTCTTCTTCTATGGGTTAGCAATCTTCTTGCTGGACTTCTTTGGCTTGGATGATGGTCTTCTCCATTTTCAATTCTGCTCATCATCACTATCCTCATCTTCATCATCAAGTTTCACTTTGCACTGAGAAGCAAAGTGCCCAGTCTACCCACAATGATAACATCTCAAGGACAACTGTCCTTTTCCCTTCTTAGACCCTTTTTTGAATTTCCTTGTGAAAGTAAGCCAACACTTTACCTTCACTTTCTTCCTCATCATCATAATCATCCTCACTGGATGATTCTTCCTCTTTTCGTATCTTCAAGTGTCTTATAGCTTTGAAAGCTACCTCCTTTGATAGCTTTGATGTTAAGGAGCTTTCAGTTGACTTTATTCTTATCTCATATGCAATGAGATTGCATTGGACTGTCTCATTCTTCTGCATTCTGAGGGATTCATTTCTCTCCTTGAAAACTTGAAGCTTTGCCTCCTTCATTTTGCCATCACCTTCATAGATCTTCTACAATCTGTCCCATATCTCCTTAGTAGATTTGCAATCTATAACTTTAGCATATTTAGCATCTGTCAATGCTGAAATGATGACATTTGAGGCCTTCCCATTGATCTTAAACTACCTTAATTCCTCTGGGGTTAGATCTTTACCTTCTTTTGGAGGCTTAAAACCCTCCTGTACAGATTTCACCACGTTCATGCCCATGGTTGCAAATACCACCTATATTCTCGCTCTCCACATATGGTAGTTGGTTCCATTAAAGATTGGAACCTTCTTGCTGTAAGTAGTGCTGGTGCTGGTACTGGCATTCATTTCTCAGTATGCTGAACAAGTTAAAACTTCTGAAACCCTTCAAACTAGTACACCAAGCTGTTAAGCTTCAAATTGGTGAACCTGTGCTCTGATACTAATTGAAGTTCACAACTTCACCCTAGGATCTACTAGTCTGTGATACTGAGAGGGGGGGTGAAGCAGTATCACACCCCTTAAAAAAAACTCTAATAATTTAAGCTAAAAATGGACAGGTAATGACTGAGATAGGATTATGTATTGAACATGTTGAACATAATTTTGAAGCTTTGGAGTCTCACACATTGGAAGAGCTTGACAAAGTTAAAAGGGATATCTAAGAGTGACTTTCCAATAATGAAGGGTGTTACAGGAGTAAGTAAGCCTTTAAGGCGATAGTCATGTAGACCGTCAAAAGCTTCCAAACTCAAGTGACCTCTTTAGAAACCATTTTGGAGGAGATGTGCCAAGACATAGCCATGTGTAAGAGGGTCGTGGCTAACGATGGTAGCTCAAGGGGAGCTCCTAGGGTGGAGACTCCCAAGCCGAAAGAATTCTCGGGCAAGAGGGATGCCCAAGAGGTGGAGAATTTCCTTTGGCAAATGGAGAGATACTTTGAGTGTCTAAAGATGGTAGATGAGCGAGACAAAGTGAAAATGATGACCCTTTACCTTGCAGATATAGCAACTTTGTGGTGGCGAAGGAAGCATGCAGATATACAAAATGGCCTTTGCACCATAGAGACATGGGAGGACTTCAAGAGGGAACTCAAGAGGCAATTCTTCCCTGAGAACGTGGTATATGAGGCACGTAAGCAACTGAGGGAGCTGAGACACAAGTCCTCTATCCTTGACTATATTAGGGATTTCACTATGTTGTTGCTGAAAATACCTAACCTAGGGGCAGAAGATGCACTATTCTACTTCGTGGATGGACTCCAAAATTGGGCCAAGCAAGAAGTGTAGTGGTGAGGGGCGAAAGACGTTGATGAGGCCATTGCAATTGCAGAGTCCCTCACCAAGTATCAAAGGAGTAAGTCTTCTAAAAATAAGAGCTCCAAGAGTAACTCCAACAAAGGTGGGGGAGAAAAAGATAGAGGCCAAGGAAGCCACAACCCGTCTACTAAAAAGGACTATAAGGAGAAGAAACAATCCTTTACACCTAGAAGAGGGTGCTTCGTGTGCAAAGGGTTGCACCCTATGAAAAATTGTCCAAAATTAAGTTCGTTGGTAGCTATGATCGAGCAACAAAAGTTACAAGCAATCGATGGTCCAGCAAAGCAGATTGGTTCCCTACAATTGCTCAACGCTCTTAAGGGCAAACAAGAGCTCCAAGCAATGAGAGGTAAGGTGCTAATGTTTGTAGATGTGCAAATAAATGGACAGCACACCCAAGTCATGATTGACACGGGCGCCACTCACAACTTCATCACTGTGGAAGAAGCTAAATGGCTTGGTCTCTCTATGACCAATGGTGGGGGTTGGCTCAAGACCGTCAACACTGGTGCCAAGCCTTTAAGTAGGGTTGCCCAAAATGTACTGATGAGCCTTGGTCCATGGAAAGGTGTAGTTGACTTCTCAGTAGTGCACATGGATGATTTCAAGATCGTGCTGGGCATGGACTTCCTTCGTAAGGTACAAATCGTTCCTATGCCCTACCTAAATTCTATGTGTGTGCTTGAAAAAGAGGTCCCATGCATGGTTCCTGCCATCTTAAAACTGAAAGATAGGAAGGCCCTATCAACAATGCAAGTAGTGAAGGGCTTTAAGCGAGGGGACATCACCTATTTGGCAACAATGGTGATTAATGACCCTTCTAGCCCTCAAGAGGCAGACCTTCCCCAGGAGATTAGAAATGTTCTCAAGGAAAATAAGGATGTGATGCCCCCCAAGTTGCCTAAATGACTTCCACCAAGGAGGGAGGTAGATCACAAGATAGAATTGGAACTAGGGTCTAAGCCACCTGCTATAACCCCTTATTGCATGTCGTCTATCGAACTTGAGGAGTTAAGGAGGCAGTTAACTAGTTTACTTGATGCGGGTCAAATTCAACCTTCAAAAGCTCCCTACGGCGCCCCAGTTCTGTTCCAAAGGAAACATGATGGTTCCTACGGTTGTGTATCAACAACTTCAAGAATACGAGGACTCGACGAGGGTATCGAAGAATTAGGTAGGGGAGAGTGAAATGCCCTGGAATGTTCTAGAGGAGCCTAGTAAAATCTTGAAGGATGAAGAGGCTTACTAGGACCCTAGAACATTCTACTTTATTCTAGAATTCTCTTGATTATGTAGACTTGTAGAAATCTTTGTAGAATTCACTAGAACCTTGATTGTAGCCGTTAGATTAGATGAATCCCAGCCATCCATTTAGGAGGTAGAGTTGTATATAAAGGGGATTAGCCCTAAGGGTGTAAGGCATCCAATATTACTTGTACTCTCTCTCAAACATAATATAGTGTTTCCTTTCTCTCATTTTTCTCTCTTATGTTTTCTATGGTGCTCTACTCTCTCTTCACTATCCAAGGGGAAAGGCTGACTTAGCTTTTATGAAGGGCGTAGGGAAAGCTAAGTGCCACACGGTCGCGAGGGAAATTCGTATGTTCGTGACAACATGCTCTCTTGGCGTTATGTAGCTTACTCTTTCTTCCTTTGTTGTGCCCTCTCGTCTATTTTGTAGAACTTTTTTTCTTCCTCCACCGAGCTCCCTCTTTTAATCTACAGCAGCACACATTTTTTTTCCTTTGGCAAGCTCTCTCTTTTAGTCTACAGCAGCATGTTTTCTTCCTTTGTCGAGTTCTCTCTTTTGGTCTATAGTAGCACATATTCTTCTTTTGCTAACTCTCTCTTCTAGTCTGTAA
Source organism: Ceriops tagal (assembly GCA_021533255.1). Lineage (NCBI taxonomy): Eukaryota > Viridiplantae > Streptophyta > Magnoliopsida > Malpighiales > Rhizophoraceae > Ceriops > Ceriops tagal. Next base: position 6,067,274 of record CM038602.1, read on the forward strand.
TAACACGTTTTCTTCCTCTAATGAGTTGTCTCTTTTGGTTTACAGCAGCATATGTTTTCTTCCTTTGCTTAGCTATCTTGTCTAGTTTGCAACAACACGTTTTCTTCCTCTATCGAGTTCTCTCTTCTAGTTTGCAGTAGCACACATTTTCTTACTTCTGTTTTGAAGTTTCTAACTTTTTCCTAGGATCTACTAGTTTGTGATACTAAGAGGGGGGGTGAATCAGTATCACCACAATTCGCAATTCACAGGTAAGTGAACAACTTCAACCTCTTCTTAAAAGCGAACTCTTTCTCAGATTCGACTAAGGTAGATCTATTGCTACCTACTAATCACAATAGTCCCCAAAGTCACCTTTCAGACACCTTGCCTAATAGACAATTCGGATGTTCTCATTTAGGTTTTTTTTTAAGTTATGGGTTGGCTGATACTTTAGCTGCATTCACAACTAAATTCAAAATACAAAATGTAAAGCAAATTAAGGACACACAAGATTTATATGGTTCCGTCAATGTGACGTACATCCACAATGGTAAGGACTCTCCCTTACCGAGACTATCCACTATACTTGAGAATTCTAGTTACAATGGATGTCTTAATCCTCTGCTCCTTTCACTATTGCAATTACTAAGCAAGTACAATACAAAGAGTGTCACTTACTGTGTCTACCCTTCTTTTAACTTGTCTTGCATCTGTTGAATTGAATGGCTGCTTCACTGCCGCTTAGAAGTTCACCGCAACGCTCTTTAACCTCTCTTGAAGAAATCTGGAAATACATTGAGTTCTTTCCGATGCTTCACCGAATTCCTTCTTTAGGTTGTCTCACACAGTTCCTGCTTTCACCGTCTCACAATCTCACCCGTCTCTTTGTCTCACGGCTCGCCTTACGTTTCTGGTTTGCACCCTTTGCTGGTCACACACCTCACGCACACTTCTAATTTGGTGTTTCACATCTCACGCACGTTTCTGGTTTGCATGCCTTGCTGGTCACATGCCTTACCACCATTTCTGGTTTGCACTTGTCCGGTTTACACCTCCGGACAGCTTGGTTTGCTCTCCCGGTGGTCTCCTCTTTCACGGTTTCTCCTCTCTTCCCTTACGGACAGTGTGCTGTCTTCTCTCTTACGTGAGTCACACCGTTTTCTCCAGCCGTCACACAGTTTCCCTTGCTGTCCAAGGTATCCCTTGGTGTTATCTCCTTTTGCCACGTGTTGTCTCCTTGCCGTGCTGTCTCCTAGCTGTCCACCTTGCTTTGGCTGTCCACTCTTGGTTGGCCGTTCTCCTCCTTGCTGTTCACACCTATTTGCCAATTCACCTCTTTGCTTGGCCATGTAGGTTGGTTGGACATCCTCTCTCTTTCAGCCGATGGTGGTTTTGCCGCCCAGCACTTGCTGTCTAGCCGTTCCTCCCTTGTTTTTCTCTCTTTGGCTAGTCACACACACGGTTTTCCTCTTTGTCTTTGGACGGTTGCTCTAGGTTTTGGCCAACTCCTCTTGCTTTGCTTTGTCCCTTCTCTTTGGACAGTTTCCCTCTCTTCTTGCCATGTACCCTCTCTTGTCGTCTCTCCTTTCTTTTGCAAGTGGTGTGTTGCCGTTTCAGATTTTCTTTCCTTCGCCCCCTTTCGGCAGTCACGTATTTTCTCTCTTTTTCCCCTGTTCTGCCGATGGTGGTCTCTCTCTTCTTTGGGCTGTCGGATTTTTCTTTCCTTCTCTTGTTCTGCTGACGGTGGTCTTTCTCTTTGATGTGTCCCACATCGGTTCCTGAGGGGGTCTTTGGGCTGTTTATAAAGGTTGGGTCAACCCTCCATTCTTGAGCTAGCTTTTGTGGTGGAGTTAGGGTTCAATTCCTTATCAGGTGGTATCAGAGCCAAACCTCAGAGGGTCGGTGGGCGCATGTACAAAGGTTTCCTACCACCATGCCGATCGCCGACTGAGGCAGCACGAGGACATGCAGTTTAAAGGGGTCAGGAATGATGTGTCCCACATCGGTTCCTAAGGGGGTCTTTGGGCTGTTTATAAGGGTTGGGTCAACCTTCCATTCTTGAGTTAACTTTTGTAATGGAGTTAGGGTTCAATTCCTTATCACTCTTCTTTGGGCTATCAGATTTTTCTCTCCTTCTCTTGTTCTACCGTCGGCTCACTTGGTTGGTCGAGCTCTTCTGGTCTGTCGTCCAGTCGTCTTTAATTTTGGCTGTGTTTTCTTTTTCTCTCCTTCTCGTCGACTCCAATTTGGCCGTATATGATTTTTCTCCTTCTTCCAACGGCTATGTTTTCTCTCTCTGCCGGTTGTATATTTTCACCGTTCTGCTCTGCAGTGGTGTATTTGTCGTGTATTCAATTTTGTTGGCCTTGCCTTAGTTTTGTCTTCCAAAGTTTTTATAAAATCTCTTCCATGAAACCCTAATAGGGCTTACTTGCGACAAATTTACTATCTTGCCCTTCCATGTGGCTTTACTTTCTTGCATACTTAAACTTAGTTAACAACAATTACAACCCATACAAGGCTGTGGGAACAACATAAAGGATAAGTCCTATTGTCAAGTAACAAAAAGAAGTTATCATATTTCAGGCAATGAGTAAAAAAACAAAAAAGATAGTCAAAAGTAATAGTATGTTTCTTCGATGGACTTTAATGGATGGTTTTTTTTTTTGCGATTGACTCTTTAGAACTAAGAGAGAAGCTTTATTAGCTAGAAATGATATGATAGTCTTGTCATTTAGGTAATGAACCATTCTATCCATGTTAGAAAAAGAAAAAACAAAAACTAGTTCGAGATGGATGATTCCTTTGTTTATTAGAATTCATTAGGTTTAAACAATGCAAGGTGTATTGTCATACATGTCATAATATAATTAATATCTATTGTAGACATAAATGTTAATCAAATAATCATTTTGTATAAATGATTCCTTGTAACAAAAGGAGAATTCTTATGACCTAGGAAACAAATCATGGTCTTAAGTGTTTGGCAATGAACCATCTTCGAGCAAAGAAATCCAATCAAGTGCAAAATCCCCATTATTCAATGGATTTTACTCAAGTGTTGGGCAATGAATGATTATCTTTGAATAAAGAAAGCTAATCAAGTGCAAAATTTTCATTATTTGATAGATTTTAATGGATTCATACCACCTAAAAGAAGAGTCCTATTGTCAAGTAAGTAATCAAGAGATAATCTTATATTTCAAGCTATGAATAATTTTCTCATAGCAATCAAAGCTAATCAAAATTAATAGCTTCTTTATTAGATGGATTTCTGTTGTTCCCACAGCCTTGTATGGGTTGTAATTGTTGTCAACTAGGTTTAAGTGTGCAAGAAGGTAAAGCCACATGGAAGGGTAAGAAAGTAAATTCGCCGCGTAAGGGCAAGAAAGTAAATCCGCCGCGTAAGGGCAAGAACGTAAATCCGCTACGTAAGCCCTATTAAGGTTTCATGGAAGAGAGTATATAAAGACCTTAGAAGACAAAACTAGGGTAACGCCAACACAATTGAATACACGGCAAAATACAAGAGGGTGAACGACATAATTGAATACTTGGCCAAATACAGCAAACAGAAAAACACCAACGGCTGGAAGAGAAAACCAGCACGACAAACAGCACGGCAAAACCAGCACAGTAGAACACTAACACCCCAAAACAGAGGAAGCGGCCAAAGTGGTACAGACAAAAAGAAGTGAGGGGTGGACGACAAAGAGAAAACCCGAACGGCCAAAAAGAAAAATAGAATAGATACAGCTGAAGTAGGGGTGGACGGTGAAAATATACAACCAAAGAGAGAGAAAATGGACAGCAAAGGGGGGCGACGGCAGAATAATACGGAATAGCAAAAACAGACCCATCGGCAAAAATAGAGAAAAGAAGAGATGGCCATAGAAGAGAGGACGAAAAAAAAAGAGAGAAAACTCGGGAACGGCCGAAGAAGGGTGGACGAAGAGAGAGAGAAAGTCGGTAATTGAGCAAAACAGACAGCAAACCTAGACAACCAACCGACCAAAGAGAGAAAACATGAGGAAGGAGACGGCCAAACAAAAAGACGTCCAAAGCAAACCACTCGACAAGCACAAGGGAGCAAATGACAAACCACCACCTGCAAAGGAGAAGACACGGCTGGACAGCAACCAAAGGTGAATGGCAAATCACAAATCAGAAGGTGCTGGACGGCAAAACACAAAGGGACAGCCAAAGGGAGACAACTGGCCAACCAAAGGTGAACGTCCAAACCAATCGACACGGCCAAAGGTGAACGTCCAAACCAACCTACATGGCCAAACAAGGTAAACGTCTAAACCAATCTACACGGCCAAACACAACCAGCGGCAAAGGGGTGGACGGCCAAGCAAGGCTGGACGGCAAGGGAGAACACATGGCAAAGAGATGTGACGGCTAGAGAAAACCGTGTGACTCACATAAGAGAGAAGACAACACACCATCCGTAAGGGAAGAGAGGAGAAACCGTGAAAAAGGAGACCACCGGGAGAGCAAACCAAGCTGTCCGGAGGTGTAAAACGGACAAGTGCAAACCAGAAATGGTGGTCAGGCGTGTGACCAGCAAGGTGTGCAAACCAGAAACATACGTGAGACGTGAAACACCAAATCAGAAGCGTGCATGAGGTGTGTGACCAACAAAGGGTGCAAACCAGAAACGTGCGTGAGATGTGTAACGCCAAGCCAGAAACGTGAGGCAGAATGTGAGACGTGGAATGGTAAACCAGAAACATGAGGCGAGCTATGAGACAAGGAGACGGGTGAGACCGTGAGACGATGAAAGCAGGAGCTGTGTGAGACAACCTAGAGAAGAATTCAGCGAAGCATCGGAAAGAACTCAACGTATTTCCAGATTTCTTCAAGGGAGGTTAGAGAGCGTTGTGGTGAACTTCTAAGCAGCAGTGAAGCAGCCATTCAATTCAACACAGGCAAGACAAGCTAGAAGAAGGGTAGACACAGTAAGTGACACTTTTTGTATTGTACTTGCTTAGTAATTGCAATAGTGAAAGGAGCAGAAGATTAAGGCATCCATTGTAACTGGAATTCTCAAGTATAGTGGATAGTCTCAGTAAGGTAGAGTCCCTACCACCGTGGATGTACGTAACGTTTATGGAACCACGTAAATCTCGTGTGTCCTTAATTTGCTTTACGTTCTGTGCTTTGAATTGAGTTGTGAACGCAGCTAAAGTATCAGCCAACCCATAACCTAAAAGAAGAGCTAAACAAGAACATCCGAATTGTTTATTAGGCAAGGTGTCTGAAAGGTGACTTTGGGGAGTATTGTGATTAGTAGGTAGCAATAGATCTACCTTAGTCGAATCTGAGAAAGAGTTCGCTTTTAAGAAGAGGTTGAAGTTGTTCACTTACCTGCAAATTGTGGTGATACTGATTCACCCCCCCTCTTAGTATCACAAACTAAAAGAAAAAAAGGTGCATGATCCCGCGAATTACTTCTGAATAAATTAAAAAATCATCTTTAAGAATCATAGCATTTTGTGATTTATTGGTAAATTTTCAATGGATTTTGACTACCCTAAAAAATAATAACATGCATCTTGTGGCAAAATCAATGATTGGTATAGAAATTTAGTTGGTTTTTTTTATGATGGGCATGAAGTTACTTTCAGTAAGAGTGGTTGCAAAGTAAAGAGATTAATTGATGGTGCTATTCTTACAAAGGAGAAAGAATAAATGGAAACTTATGCCAAGTTTCCAGCAGCAAAAACACATGCTACATAAGCACCAAAGATGAGAATTTGTTATGGCATAAGAGATTTAAAGAGTTCCTTTTTCCCTTTAGGACTTGAATTTCTTACTTTAGAATAGTTGGATTTCTATGTTCTCCTCCTTAGGGCCAGCTCATCATCATCATCACTATCTGCTTCTTTTCTCCTTGGGCAGTCCATGGTAAAGTGCCCAATTGCTTTATAACTAAAGCATTTTAAGCGTATTTTTCCTTTGTACTTCCTTTTTCCTTTCCTTATATTTTTGGTGATGTATGTCATGACTTTATCAAATTTAGTATCACCATCTTCTTCTTCAAAGTTGCTGTCAAATTCTTCTTCTTGTTCTTTAATCTTTAACTTCTTCATTGCCTTGAAGGCCAACTCCTTTTCTACCTTAGACTACTTTTCTTTCTTTATTAGGGCTATTCTTATTTCATAAGCCACCAATATGCTGTGTAAATCATTGAGGGGCAGCCTATCCAAATGTCTATCTTCTATGGAGGAAGCTTTGGCATTGAAAGCTTTTGGTAAGGTTCTAAGTATCTTCCTTACTACAATAGCATCGTTGATCTCCTCTCCATAACCTCTAATCGAGCATACAATTTCATTTACTCTTGTAAAGAAGGCATCCACATATTCATCATTCAACATCTTTATGTCTTCAAATCTGCTTATCTAGATTTGTAGCTTGGCTTCCTTCACAACCTTGTCTCTTTCATAAATATTCTTCAATTTGTCCCAAATTTGTTTGGTTGTATTACACCCCATCACTTTGATGAATTCTTTGTTTAATAAGGAGGCATATAAGGCATTTCTCACCTTTCCATCACATACCTAATTCTTCTTATTAGTAGAAGTCATAGTAGCACCTTCAATAATAGGGATGAAGCAACTAACAGCAGATTTAAACACATTCATACCAAGTGACATCAGATATGGGAGCATTCTATTCTTCCATAATTGATAATTTTGTTCATTAAAAGTGGGAATACCCTTACTGTTAACACTGTTCATGCTCTCCATGATATTAACTAGTAGTAGATGTAACGATTCAAAATAGCAACAAAACTATTTTAGATTGAAACGGATAGAATGGATCAATAGAGGAACTAGGTTTTGATACCACTTGATGAGGACCTTCTTAGGTCTCACACTGAGAGGGCAAGGGGGTGAATTAGTGTGATATGCTTACTTTTTACAAATCTATCTGAATTAAACCTCTATGACTTGTTAAAGTTGATGATCCAATTTTTTTCTTGCTTTTTTATGTGAGAACGATCGTATGGATATCAAGCAAGCAATAGCACCTGAGAACACAGAGTTTTTACGTGGTTCACCCATAATATGTGAGCTACGTCCATGGTGTGAAAGGATCACTCATAGATCACACAATCCATTCTTGTTATCAAGAGATACAGTTGATGTTGTGAAAGGATCACTCTTTAACCACTTGTGGAAGGATCATTCCTTAACCACTCACAATGATCTCCCAATCACTAAAAGAGTTGATCTTCTGATCAGTCCAAAGGTCTCCCACCCTTTTTCAAGAAGTACATAAATAGTTTATGACAAAACTTCCTTGAGAAAGATCACTCAATATGCATAAGTTGTTGTTGCAAAAAATGGATCTTCTCCTTTCTCACTATCGATTTCTCTCCTAATGCTTTGCTTGTCTCTCCTATGCAGGTTCTCTCCTTTACAGGTTCTCTCAACTACAGGTTCTCTCCTCTCCAGGTTATCTCCACTGTAGGTTATCTCCATTGCAAGTTTTGCCTCCTTCTGCCTTGGTAGGTTTTCTCCTCTACTATTGGTGTTGCCTCCCTCTGCCTTGGTAGGTTCTCTCCTCTATTGTTGGTGGTGCTACCTCTTTCTACCTTGGCAGGTTTTCTCCTCTGCTATTGGTGTTACCTCATTTTATCTTGGTAGGTTCTTTCCTTAACTATTGGTGCTGCTTGCTTCTACCTTGGCAAGTTTTCTCCTCTATTGCCGGTGCTACCTCTATCTGCCTTAGTAGGTTCTCTCCTCAACTACCAATGCTGCCTCTGCAAACCTTGGCAGATTTTCTCCTCTGCTACTAGTGTAGCCTCCTCCTTGTTGTTATTACTGCCTTCTCTTTATTATTGCTGCTACCTCTCTTATGTTTTGGAAAAGGCATTTATGGTTTAGCAACACATGCTCTCTTGGTGTTCTGTAGCTCACTCTTTCTTCCTCTGCTATGCCCTTTCTTCTGTTTTGCAAAACTCGTTTTCTTCCTCTACCAAGCTCACTCTTTTAGTTTACAGCAGCACACATTTTTTTCCTTTGCTGAACTCTTACTTCTAGTCTGCATCAGCACACATTTTCTTCCTCTATCGAGTTCTCTCTTTTGGTTTGTAGTAGCATATATTTTCTTCCTTTTATTTTGCAACAACTACGTTTCTCTCTTTTGTTTTTGCAATAACCATGTTCTTTGCTTATGTCTCTGCAGCACTCTCTCTTGCCATTCTCTCTTAAATTTTCTACAGAGCACACTCTATGTTTTCTGTAGCACGCCTTCCTCTTGGCAGCTACATGGGTATTTATAGCCTTAAGTTTAAGGTTGCCACTTCATTAACAGTTAGCATTGATTCCCAAGTGTTGTCCTACAATTAACGGTCAGCATTAATTCCCAAGGGTTAACCTACAATCAATGGTCAGCATTAATCCCCAAGGTTGCCTTACAATCAACGATCAACATTGATTCCAAACAGTTAGGGTCAATAGTCAGCATTAACTCCTAAAATTTAGGGTCAACGGTCAACATTGACTCATTGAATTTAAGGTTAACCTACCATCAATGGTTTTGACCAACGATCTCTCTGTATCTTAAGCTCCTTGATGAATACAAAATGCACCTGTGGGTAGCAAACACATCTTGACAAATCTATGAGATGCTGTTGACAACAAATCCAACATTAAACATCAAAGATGGACTCAACAAAAATGGACTATCTCATTTAAGTTGCACTTTGAATGCCTTTGAGCTGGAAATTTTTCCTTGTGCATATACACCAAAACCTAATCTTATTAGCATGTGATGCATGTTACTTAGTTTGTTTTACAATTTATTGTCACACCTTCACATCCAACTTCTTCACCATTTTTGTCTTGTATTCGCCATCTAAGCTAGCGTACTTATCAATAGGTAAAGGTATCAAATTCAAAAGAGTTAAATGATTAAAACCATATACATTTTCAAATGGAGAGTAATTAGTAGCAAAATGAACACTCTTATTATATGCAAACTTTACATGCGATAAACAATCTTCCAATATTTTTAAATTCATTCAAATAAAAGCACACAACAAAGTAGAAAGAGTTTGATTAACTACCTTAGTATGCTTATTTGTTATGGATGACAAGTAGTTGAAAACAATGATTTGGTACCTAACTTATCCCACAAAGTCTTCCAAAAGTAACTCAACAACTTTGTATCTTGGTTTAAAACAATGCTTTGAGGCATGTCACGCAAGCATACTACCTATCTAAAGAACAATTTAACCACATTGTTTGCATTAACAGTTTTATGGCATAAGATGAAATATGCCATCTTTGAAAACCTATCAACAATTATGAATACAAAATTCATACTCCTTGTTGACCTTAACAACCATAGCACAAAGTCCATAGATAAATCAACCCAAGGTTGGCTAGGTATGAGTAAAAGGGTATATAAGCCATAAGGTAAAACTTTAAATTAGCCTATTTGCATGTTATGCACTTCTCATAAACCCTCTTAACATCTCATTATGGGTAGCCAAAAGAAATGTTTTGCTAAGACATCCAAGGTTTTCCTAACACCAAAATGACCCATTAACCTACCCTAATATGCTTTTATCACATGAAGATCAATTAAGGATTAAAAATAAGAGTGAGCAAAAAAAAAAAAGAAATTAAGGCTAGGAGGAGAAAAAAGGGAAAGAAAAGAGAGAAAAATTAAAAGTTTATATGCGAAAAAGAGTGATATTAAGATAGCTTTCTATTTAAAATAGCTTATGATTATACTTTTGGACAAAAGGGTTTATTTTAGTATTAATGAGCTTAACCCCTCCTTCCCTAGTATTGTTGTTTCTCTTTTGTAAGAATTTAATGATATATTTCACAAAAAAACCAAGTACTTTGCTACCTTGAAAGGGAATAGAACATTAGATTGAATTTATCCCTAATGTGACAATGCCAAATCAACTAACTTATAAAAGTAATCTTGAAGAGATGAAGGAACTTCAAAGGCAAGTTAAAGAGTTTATGGCAAACAAATATATGAGGGTGAGCATGAATTTGTGCACAATTATAGTATTGCTTGTACTTAAGAAGAATGAAACTTGGATGATGTACATTGACTATCAAGTAGTCAGCAAAATCATTATAAAGCATCACCATCTTATACCAAAATTAGATGATATATTAGATGAATTACATGGTTCATATGGTTTTTCCAAAATTGATTTGAAAACTGGATACCACTATATTAAAATGAGAGAGGAGAAGAGTGGAAAATAACTTTTAAAACTAAGTATGGTTTGTATGAATGACTTGTTATGCAATTTAGTCTCACTGAAGCATTGAGCCCTTTTATAAGATTGATAAATCACGTTTTGTATACATTCATTGGTAAATTTGTGGTTGTGTATTTTTATGATATTTTAGTCTATAAAAAAAACTTAGACAAACAACTTGATTATTTATGTCTTGTTCTAAGTGTGTTACATTCTAAGAAATTGTATGTTAACCTTAATAAATGTTACTTTTGCACTAATTAGATCATATTTCTTAGGTAGGTTTTGAGTATTAGGATCATTGAGGTTGATAAGAAAAAGATTAGGATAGCCTGTTATTGCCCAAGAGACAACTCTTCTATGGTGTTCAACTCCAAACATGGTTATATAACAATGTATCTATTAGTCTTGATTAGCTTTTGTTGCCAAGAAATAATCATTCATTGCCTAAAAGTCATGTTTATCACCTACTTGTCCAACAATAAGGCTTCTTTTTTCATTGCTAAAAATCATTCACACAAAATGATTATGTAATTAATATTCATGATTAGATCTAAGAAAGAGTTGATGCATCAAGGGCTTCTACTCTTGATATGCTTCCTTTAGTATGATATAATCATTCATTACTTAACACTTAAGCTTGTTACTTGATTCTTAAGGCTTATCCATTTATTACAAGGAATAATTCATACAAAATGATCATGCAATTAACATACATGTTTCATCAAACAATAATTTTGTTGCAATACGCAAGTTAATACACCTTTGATAATTTGAATTAACTGAATTCCAATAAATAAAGGAGTTATTAATCTTGATTATCTTTTCATGATATTAACTTAAATGTCGTCATTACGACAGAGTTATTCATTGAAATTATCTCAAAAGTCTTCATGATAATAAAAGTCATTCTATGAAATTACCTTAAATGTCTATGCTAATCACTAATTTTATTGAAAATGCACATTATTATGCTTTGGGTAATTAGAATTCATTGAATTCTATCCAATAAAGAAGTTATTAATTTGAGAAAATTTTTTATTGATTGAAAGTTGAGATCATCTCTTGATTACTTAACCAAAGTACTTCACTTCTAAGTAGTCCAAATCTATTGTAGTACATCGAATAAAAGAACTATTACTCTTAATGAGCTTTCTTTACTTAAAGAGAATCATTCATTGTTTGAAACATGAGATTGTTACTTAATTCCTTAATGAAAATGCTTCCTTTTTCATCAAATGAAACCATTTTATTGATTATGCAATTAACATCCTTCTTTACACCAAACTTGAATTTGATTGCGACATGTTTATTAATAAACCTTTGTTAATATGAATTCATTTAACTTCATGAGATAAAGGAGTTATTCATGTTGATTAACTTCTTATACATGGATAGATTAGTTTATTGGCTAAAATATGAGCTGGTAATTTGTTTCCAGGTAATAAGGCAATTCATATTGGTTTAAGAATTTAATGACACAAAGAAATCATGAAATTAACTAAATTTCTACACCAACATTGATTTTGCCACGAGATGCATGTTATTATTTTTTAAGGTAGTCAAAATCCATTGAAGTTGAAGTTCCCGACTTCACCCTAGGATCTACTAGTTTGTGATACTAAGAGGGGGGGTGAATCAGTATTACCACAATTTGCGGGTAAGTGAACAACTTCAACCTCTTCTTAAAAGCAAACTCTTTCTCAGATTCGACTAAGGTAGATCTATTGCTACCTACTAATCACAATAGTCCCCAAAGTCACCTTTCAGACACCTTGCCCAATAAACAATTCGGATGTTCTTGTTTAGGTCTTCTTTTAGGTTATGGGTTGGCTGATACTTTAGCTGCGTTCATAACTCAATTCAAAACACAGAACGTAAAGCAAATTAAGGACACACGAGATTTACGTGGTTCCGTCAACGTTACGTACATCCACGGTGGTAGGGACTCTCCCTTACTGAGACTATCCACTATACTTGAGAATTCCAGTTACAATGGATGCCTTAATCTTCTGCTCCTTTCACTATTGCAATTACTAAGCAAGTACAATACAAAGAGTGTCACTTACTGTGTCTACCCTTCTTCTAGCTTGTCTTGCCTCTGTTGAATTGAATGGCTGCTTCACTGCCGCTTAGAAGTTCACCACAACGCTCTCTAACCTCCCTTGAAGAAATCTGGAAATACGTTGAGTTCTTTCCGAGGCTTCGCTGAATTCTTCTCTAGGTTGTCTCACAGAGCTCCTACTTTCATCATCTCACGGTCTCACCCGTCTCCTTGTCTCACAACTCGCCTCACGTTTCTGGTTTGCCATTCCACGTCTCACAGCCTGCCTCACGTTTTTGGTTTGGCGTTACACATCTCACGCACGTTTCTGGTTTGCACCCTTTGCTGGTCACACACCTCATGTATGCTTCTGATTTGGTGTTTCACGTCTCACGTATGTTTCTGGTTTGCACGCCTTGCTGGTCACACGCCTTACCACCATTTCTGGTTTGCACTTGTCCGTTTTACACCTCCGGACAGCTTGGTTTGCTCTCCCGGTGGTCTCCTTTTTCACGGTTTCTCGTCTCTTCCCTTACCGATGGTGTGCTGTCTTCTCTCTTATGTGAGTCACACGGTTTTCTCCAGCCGTCACATCTCTTTGCCGTGTGTTCTCCCTTGCCGTCCAGCCTTGCTTTGGCCTTTCTCCTCCTTGCTTGGCCGTCCACCCCTTTGTCGCTGGTTGTGTTTGGCCGTGTAGATTGGTTTAGACGTTTACCTTGTTTGGCCGTGTAGATTGGTTTGGACGTTCACCTTTGGTTGGCCGGTTGTCTCCCTTTGGCTGTCCCTTTGTGTTTTGCCGTCCAGCACCTTCTGATTTGTGATTTGCCATTCACCTTTGGTTGCTGTCCAGTCGTGTCTTCTCCTTTGCAGGTGGTGGTTTGTCATTTGCTCCCTTGTGCTTGTCGAGTGGTTTGCTTTGGACATCTTTTTGTTTGGTCGTCTCTTTCCTCATGTTTTCTCTCTTTGGTCGGTTGGTTGTCTAGGTTTGCTATCTGTTTTTCTCAATTACCGACTCTCTCTCTCTTCGTCCACCCCTCTTCGGCCGTTCCCGAGTTTTCTCTCTTTTTTTTTCGTCCTCTCTTCTATGGCCATCTCTTCTTTTCTCTATTTTTGTCGATGGGTCTGTTTTTGCTCTTCTGTATCGTTCTGCCGTCGCCCCCCTTTGCTGTCCATTTTCTCTCTCTTTGGTTATATATTTTCATCATCCACCCCTACTTCAGCCGTATCTATTCTGTTTTTCTTCTTGGCCGTTTGGGTTTTCTCTTTGTCATCCACCCCTCACTTCTTTTTGTCTGTACCACTTTGGCCACTTCCTCTGTTTTGCCGTGTTAGTGTTCTACTGTGCTGGTTTTGCTGTGCTGGTTGTCGTGCTAGTTTTCTCTCTTCCAGCCGTTGGTGTTTTGCTGTTTGCTGTATTTGGCCGAGTATTCAATTATGTCGTTCACCCTCTTGTGTTTTGCCATGTATTTAATTGTGTTGGCCTTACCCTAGTTTTGTCTCCTGAGGTTTTTATATACTCTCTTCCATGAAACCCTAATAGGGCTTATGTGGCGGATTTACGTTCTTGCCCTTACACGGCGAATTTACTTTCTTGCCCTTCCATGTGACTTTACCTTCTTGCACACTTAAACCTAGTTGACAACAATTACAACCCATACAAGGCTGTGGGAACAACAGAAATCCATCTAATAAAGAAGCTATTAATTTTGATTAGCTTTGATTGCTATGAGAAAATTATTCATAGCTTGAAATATAAGATTATCTCTTGATTACTTACTTGACAATAGGACTCTTCTTTTAGGTGGTATGAATCCATTAAAATCTATCAAATAATGAAAATTTTGCACTTGATTAGCTTTCTTTATTCAAAGATAATCATTCATTGCCCAACACTTGAGTAAAATCCATTGAATAATGGGGATTTTGCACTTGATTGGATTTCTTTGCTTGAAGATAACCATTCATTGCCAAACACTTAAGACCATGATTTGTTTCCTAGGTCATAAGAATTCTCCTTTTGTCACAAGGAATCATTTATACAAAATGATTATGTGATTAACATTTATGTCTACAATAGATATTAATTATATTATGACATGTATGACAATACACCTTGCATTGTTTAAACCTAATGAATTCTAATAAACAAAGGAATCATCCATCTCGAACTAGTATTTGTTTTTTCTTTTTCTAACATGGATAGAATGGTTCATTACCTAAATGACAAGACTATCATATCATTTCTAGCTAATAAAGCTTCTCTCTTAGTTCTAAAGAGTCAATTGCACAAAAAAAAACCATCCATTAAAGTCCATCCAAGAAACATACTATTACTTTTGACAATCTTTTTTGTTTTTTTACTCATTGCTTGAAATATGATAACTTCTTTTTGTTACTTGACAATAGGACTTATCCTTTATGTTGTTCCCACAGCCTTGTATGGGTTGTAATTATTGTCAACTAGGTTTAAGTGTGCAAGAAAGTAAAGCCACATAGAAGGGCAAGAACGTAAATCTGCCACGTAAGCCCTGGAGGGGCAAGAACGTAAATTCGCTGCGTAAGCCTTATTAGGGTTTCATGGAAGAGAGTATATAAAGACCTTAAAAGACAAAACTGGGGTAAGGCCAACACAATTGAATATACGGCAAAATACCAAACCCTACACAGAAGAACACCACCTGCAAAAGAAAATAGTAGCCAGAGTGAACAGTAGCCGTCATGAACAGTGCAATCGTCGAGTGAACAGTTGTTGTCGAGTGAACAAGAGCCATCGACAGAAGAAGAAAAGAAAAAGAAAATTGTAGCCGTCATTGGGTGAAGGAGAGAAGAGGACCAAAAAAAAAAGGAGAAAACTGGCATACCACCGATACGCCCAAAATACACCCAAAGAAGAGAGAGTAGTCGTCGACGGGAAGGAGAGAGAAAACGTAGTCATCGTCGGAGATAGGAGAGAAAATGAAAATTGACCAAATCGAAGCAGACTAGTGGAAGAAGAAACTAGATGACCATAGAAGAGAAAGATACCGACGGCAACAAAGAAATCAACCGTCGAGAGAGAGAGAGAAAGAGGAGACAGTCGACGGTCGAGCTGAACGAAGA